>OY365808.1:27857813-28065313 GCA_959347315.1 Bimastos eiseni
GCAGCAGCAGCGGCAGACTCGGGCAACAGCAGCTATTGTGTTAATGTGAAAGTTATTTCAGTCCACTCGCAGTGGCTGCAGCAGCCGCCGTATATGCAGAAGCGGATGAAACGTGACCACTATTCGTATTCGGCCCGACCGCAAGTATTCGGCCAAATACCAAATAGTTATTAGGTCCACTATTCGGCCTCGAAGCGAATACGAAGCGAATGTTCAGTACAGCTCTAATATATATATATATATATATATATATATCTAACAATGACATACATAGGATTGGAAATTTCAATTTCACAAATCATGGAATTAAAATTAGACAGATATTCTTGACACAGCATATAGAATATTGCTAAACAAAAAAACCTGTACAAATGAAAGGCGTAAGTACAAATACATAAGCTTTTCTATTAATTATTCTTAGCAAAAATTTACACATAAGAATTCATGTAATGTGCATACCGTAGTCGTGACCAAATCTTCATGCAACTGACTTTCAGAGATCAAATCCTCACTCGAATGACCATAGACCACTGACCTAAATAAATAAACAAAAAAACAGAAAAATCACATCAAACTCACAGACCATTCATCCTAACAGTGTGCCGACAGTTAATCTCGCAACATATAATCGCGCAACACTTAAACAATGACACTTAATCTCGACGACACTTAATCTCGCGACATATAATCGCACGACACTCAATCGCGCTTAATAAAACTTGGTTCAACTGAGCTAGATTCACTAATGCATATTTATTCTAGGAGATAGGCACCTAAACTGATTGAAATGTGCTAGAATTATCACCATTATGCCAGTATTCCCGCTTCCATAGAAACCGCATTCTTATATATAATATGGCTTCTAATTAAACATATTTATTTGTCATCACATAAATTAATAATGGTGCAAACAAGTGGAATTTGAGATTAAGTGTCGCGCGATTAAGTGTCCTTGAGGTTAAGTGTCGTCGAGATTAAGTTTCGTTGTTTAAGTGTCGCGTGATTAAGTGTCGCATGATTAAATGTCATGTAACCATCCTAACAACCAGAACAGGAAAACTTCAAAATCAATATTTTGGCCAAACTTTGAGAGATTCTGTAGTTATTGTAGATTATTTAGAAGAATGTACAGGAGCATAGTGTACAGCCCTGGTTGATTTCACGCAGCATCGTTGAAATTAGATGAAAACTTAGTTATAAAGCTGAGGTTAAAAAGAGACTTACTCTTCTAAGTCATCTGTTTCTTCAACTTCCAGATGGATCAAAACTTCCTCTTCTGTCCCCAATTCTTCAAAAGCCTGTTTAACATTTGTTTGGGTCGTTGACTGCTCTTCATCACTACCACCAAGCAGTTCGTCTTCATCAAAATCATCCATTTCCTAGATCAAGATAAGCATTCCTTAAGTTCATGGGCATCTTTAAAAGAGTACCATCAAAATGTAAACTACATTTTTCCAAATCAAATGTCAGTTCTTTAATGAACGTCTCCCAAAGCATAGAGTTTGATAACAGCTACCATTCTCTTGATTTAAAACCAAACAAACATTATTCTTATATTGATTACCAACTTCTAAACTGCCAGTTTGTAAGGCATCAACTGCACCAAAACCTATTAGATCAACATCCAGAATGTCAATTTACCATGAAAAGAAAAGAGACAGACTACAATGGACAAGCAATTTGAAAAAGTTAATTCATAAATATAAAAAAATTGCACAAGTAACTGTGGCAGAAATAACAGCTACAGGGTGGATGGGAATCACAAATCCTAGGACCAGCAACTGAAAAAACTCAGTCATCTAGAACATGTCTAGTAGAGCTGTACCGATTAATAGGGTCAATTATAGAGATATCGGCAATATCGGATATCGACAAGATAATCGGAGCCGATATTGAAAATATATTTTTATTTTATAATATTATTTTCAGTCTATAAAAGCAAAATGACGACAGCAACATCACTGGGTCTGTGAAGGACGGCATTTCGTTCTGTTCCCATATCGTGTCGTAGAGCCAATGGCTTCTTCAGACCAGTGGTGAGACCACCCACTGTGCTAGTATAGACTGTGGGAATGCGTCAACATAGGTCCTGTGCAGAGTGAGTCATAGTGCCTGCTTATGGGCCAAGGAATGGCCGGCCAATTCAAGCCAAGGAGCAGCAGGCCAATTCAACAGAGAAACCGACAAATGTACATGATGGAGGCATGCCTAATGAATACATGCTAGTTGCCAATCAGATCTCCACGACACATGTCAGTCGCCTGAGACTAGATGGGTGGCTGTGAATAGGACAGCCGTGCTTTGGCCTTTAATTACCCCGGACACAGTTCGACGGCGGACAATGTCTAATCTGTATTGCCTGCCTAGGATTAGTCACCAACTACATGCATACGTCACCTACGGGGGAAGTGTTTGCTTGTATCACAACAATAGGCAGTAGCAGTAGGTCTATGATTTGGAACCGGACATCTTGGGAAACACAAAGAAATCATCGGCAAAATAAACGGCTAAATAATCGGGTAATGGCAAATGAATAAAAAAGTGATATCGGTACAGCTCTAATGTCTAGTCCTAGGTATAATTACAGAGAGGTATTAGATGACTTTGTTGAACAATGATTTCATGCATACTATTGTATAGATTGAAGATTGAGGAATAAGGACTGATTGAAAAACTGTGGTGACAGCTCAGTGGTTTTAAACCACATGCCCCTCTATGAAAGACAACACTTCTAAACATGAAACCAACACAATGACTTAATAACAGGAGTTATATGCTCTATTGCTCATATCATGAGGTATTAGCTCCAGGAAAAGAATTCTGAATGCTCTGGAGCTTCTACAAATTAGACCAGTCAAAAACAGGTTACAATAACACATGACTGGAGGTCAATGCATTCACCAGTGACATCCTAGATGCCTAACTCTGTGCAAGTCACAAATATGCATTTAAGACGATTTACAAACACCACTCACATAGTTGGTGTGGAACAGTCAAAACAGTCATAGAACAGTCAAAAAAGTGGGGAAAAAACACTCAGGTTTTGAGCAGAATCAACCAACTCAATAGGTCATTTGCCCAGTTTAAAAGATTCATTAAAACCAACTGAATGTATACCAAGTAATATGACAAGTCAAATGGTGTGTCCTATCAACAAATTATGGTTTTTTTACCTTAAGTCAAACATGGCCATGATAGTTCTGCAATGGTTACACTTATTCCACACAGACATTGGGAACTGTGATAAATCTTTGTTCCTTAACTAACACGTCTAAATTACATGTGAGTGCTTAGTCCCAGCAGCTGGTAATAACAGGCGATTTATAATAATGAATACCAATATGCTTAATTATATAATGAACTGAAACACATAATTTTACAGAAATATAAAATGTTAAACCCATTACCAGGAAATAACTATGCAAAAAGGACCCATGTCCAGAGCAAGACACAGTTACAACTTCAGCCACAAAAAGTAAAATAACCAAAATATGTATTTCTGATTTATAAAAGTGCATGCCATACCTTTCCAAGAGGGTAAGCATTCAAAGAAATGCTATCATCTTTCAACAGATCTTCATCACTAAAATACAGAACAAAGAATCAAAACATTAAAAGAATCACTACAAAATCAGCAGTAGCTTTATTTATTACAATTCGGAGTTGGAGTTCAAGAGTCCATTTGAAGGTAGTTTCCTTAATTTTATACACTTCCTAGAATGTCATGCCTCGCTTTCAATTGTAAGCACCTCATTTTAGCCCAATTGGATCCAATTGCATAATTCTGATTCTGCATGATTGCATGATTCTGTAAAAGATGATGAATACAATTCATCGTCTTTTACTTAGGTGTTATTCTGGCTGTCCATTGCCAACCATAAACTCACTCTACCACTATTTGCAATTTCACCCATTACAGGCCAAGTAGGCCATCTGAGCATATCAAGCATGTACAAATGTTTGTATACATAATACTTAACTGGTTTCCTATTGTAACATGGATCAAGAATGTGCAACTTTGAACTGACCTCACAGCTAGGTACAGCATGGCAATGTGGATGCATTTCATGTGCTATTGGTTTATTAAAGATTCTGCATAATACAAAGTGTTGTGGATGCATTTCATGTGCTATACTAAAGATTCTGCATAACACAAATGGTTCCCATGTCCCCCAAAGCTTAACCTTGTGTGTAATTTAACGTGCAGGATAGAAAACAGCAATGCAGTGCTAAGCCTAGGAAAGTTCAACTAAATAACACATTAAAATGTGTTCTGTAAAGCTATTTCAATTAACATTCATTGCCATCTTCATATACTGCACTGAGCCACACCACACATAATCAATATTTTAATCAGCCTTATTTCGCAATATTAGTCAAATATCATCGCTGTTGACTAAGAACTAGCTGCTTGATAACTGGTCAAAATAGTAGTGAAATGCAGGTCAATATTTTGACAGATTTGGTACTGCAAAATCGATTGTTCGTGGTCCAGCGAAAACATGCAGGATCTGTGAAGAATGTAATTTATCAAGCTCTCTTGGCATAAAAGACCTGTGCACCATTTTGTGCAGCATGCATAACCAAGGATGTATTAATTTACTGTTGCCACCTGCTGAATGCTAGTAACTTGACAAAGCCTGATAATAGTCTAACTGAATGCATAAAAATAGAAAACAATGTAGATAGACCAATTTCAGGAAAAACAGAAGAACATGCATCAAATAACGCATTCTGTCTAACAAGCTCAACCTGGAATAAATTAAAGTGAGATGCTTGGAAAAAAAATTCTGATAATACTGTGTCAAATCAAAGACAAATTGATGCACTAATAAGTTACAAATCAATCCATTGTAAATGTACTGCTTATGATAATTTACAGTTAATTTATATGACCTGCTGTCCCAAGAGGACTCTGTGGGCCGCTTCCTAGGCATTGCAGGAAAGTCTTCTCTGTATGTTTATCTGAAAGCAGGTTTGAGATAGATGTATATAATATAAACATATACAGTTATATACATATACAATCATATAATTATTATTCTTATAACAAAGCCAAATATACAAATGCTCAGTGACATAAAAAAAATGCAAATACATTTTCAGGATATTAAATTACCTCTATAAATAAAGTCACTGACACTCCAGTAAATGACATATCTTTAGCTGAAATCCTATTCCATTAGCAAATTCTAGATAAGTACCACTGAAATGACAATACCATAAGCCTTAAGGGATCATTGCATAATTATGTAACACCGAAAGTGGCTATTTTTGACCCACACACTAGAGCATAACCGAGTAGACAATTTCCGCCGAGTATCGAATCCAAGTACGTGGATGCACTATTTGCTGGATCTGGTACGAACCGAATAGTAGTGAGGACTCTGGCCTGGCGAGTAGCGTCTGCAGGAGAAACTTAAAATTTTTTGACTTTCGTCACTCTCACCGTTTCACTTTATGAAAAATTGGCGAAATAAATGTTTGTGCTGTAATGACTACTAATACGGCTTAAAATTTGAGATTTTTGTTTTTATATTGTGAAATGTTTATAAAAAATTATTGAATTAAATTTTTTATATATTTAACTATTTATGTGTAATACTTGCCGAGGTGAATACTTCCGAATAGTCTAGAAGAACGAGATATTCGGCCGAGGCGAATGTCCGAGGCAATTTCTGGTTATGCCCTACCAACCACCAACCATGTAACCCATTGTAATACTACCATAGACCCCCACCCATCTCTGTCAGCATTACATATTTATTGTTAACAAAACTCTATGTAGTTTACCTGGACTAACATAGTCCCAGATCATATCGTGTAAAATTATATTTCATACAAGGTGTCTGCCTGTATATGGAGACTATACAATACATTCCTACCCATGTCGAGCATATGGTTTTCTTTAATGGGTGTCTTTTGCAATTATTAGCTACCCACCAATTAGAGCTAACAGAACTTTGGCAAACTAGTCTATACAAATAATTCAGAATTTTGAAAAGTTGTCAGCAAATTGCTCTTTGCGAATTGGGTCAAATTTGTATTTTTGTCTGGAAATCGGGTTTCAGCGACATCGGAGTTGTGTAATGAATCCCTGAAACCTCAACAGATCCCTGGGAAGAGGCTCACAATTAAGTGATATTTTTGTAAACGGCAATAAAATTATTTATTTCTGTCAACGCGAATAAGAAAGAACAAAAATTAAGAATTATTTTGAGAATGAGAATGGAAATTCATAACAAAGAACAAAAATAGAAATTATTATCAGAACGAAAATTACTGCACTACGTTTTTTATGGTATGTTGTCTGTAGGATGGCCATAAGTAAGACAATGGGTCAATATGTCCAAGAGTTGTTAAGTTCAGTATTCTTCAGCCATGGTATCTTTGCCATATACCATCTTCGTTCAACTTGTCATCTTTCCGTCATTACTTTCAAAAGTTGAGTTGACGCTTTGTTTAATAAGCTCAAAATCTATGAGATTGAGTCTTTCACGCAAGTTAGCAGGGACATAGAAAGATAGTCCCATTTACGATGAAAATGCTGGTAAATCAGTGTGCACTGTACAGGACAAAGTTACTAGTGTTGCTTGTATGACATTGCTTGCCAACAAGAATTCTATCAATTTGACAGTGCTTCTCCAGCAGATTCACAGAGATGCCTCTGCCTCATATCTAACAAAGTCCCACATTTTTTAGCTATGTAGCATCTTGGAATTGTCTAGCAGCCTTTGTATTTTTGCACTGTTATTTGATAGCTGAATAGATATAATTTGAACCAGCATCTTAATGGACTGCTGAAAGTCACAATGCTCCATTCTATCCAAATCTGAGCCAACATATTGTTTATTATGGAGATAAATCGCCAACTGACAGAAATAACGCTCCATCACCAATAACATATAATTTCTCGGTAAAAAAATACTGGAAAATCTAACCTTTAGAGATATTATCAGAGTTGTATGGTCTTGAGACAGTGTCTCGGTCTCGAGACAGTTTTTTAGTGTCTCGTTCTCGGAAGCCTGCTCTCTCGGTCTCGAGGTAGTGTCTCGAATTTTTAGATACTGTCTTGAAGTGAATGTCTTGTTTTGTCTCGATCAAGTGGTCTTAATAAGTTTCGAGTGAACTGTCTTAAAATTCTTGCGCAGCAATATAAAAATTGTTCTCAGGAATTTTTACTATATACATTATAAGTTTCAAATTGAAATTACAAATAAACATTATTCCCAAAAACTGAAACATTAGCATTTTAAATCATTTTATATAGGATCACTTGTCTTTTACTGTCTCGTACAGTCTTGAACCTAGTGTCTCCGTCTCGGTACCTCACTATATCGGTCTCGTCCTGGTCTTGAAGTTTCAAGTCTTGCATTCAACACTGGATATTATCAAACATTCCACTCAAGATTCTGGTCAAATATTCAATAAATTAAGTTTCAATTATAAATATCGGCTAACAAGTGCACAACTTTTACATTGTCACACATCTGTTTGATGCTTAAATGTCAAATTAGATTAGCTTAAATTAGTCTGAGGCAATATTTAGACAAATTTGAACTATATAGACAATACTAGCCGGGGCACCCGGTGCCCGGTTAAAGACAGGTTTTTGGCCCTGGCGAGGAGGAAGATGGCAGACAGAGTGAAACACAGAAAGTCTTCTTTATTTATAAGATTAGACGAATAAATCTTCTGCGGCCAAAAGTTTGGCCACTAGAAAATGAAAATGTTACTTCTATGCTTGAATGTGCACAAAATTTAGCGGATGAAGACCTCTCCGCATGTGCAACCTTCGATGCATGTGCAACACCTATTTTTTTAATATACATCGTGAGGGTCAGCTTGGGCATCGTGATGGTCGGTTAGGGTCAGGGTTTATGTCGCCTCTAGACATATGCCGAGAACTGTAGAAAACATTTTTCCGTTCGTTGAGAGGCTGAAGTTTCGGCCACAATAGCTCCATATATATTAGACATTTTATATGTGTTGGGCAATTAGTTCATACTAGGTTTCAGGAGCTTAGCATTCAGCGTGAAAAAGTTTGCATTTTCACCACTCACAGTGAATCTGGTTTCCGTGATTCAAGTAGGCAACTAAGCATAGTGCGTGTGGGGCCAAATATTTGGCCATTCTGTGGCCAAGATTTTTCTAGCATATCGAAAAACAACACTAACTGTAATCCTGACCGTAACGACACCTAAACTGACCCTCATGACGAAAATTGACAGAATTTAGGCGAATTTCACATTGCGCTATAAACAAGGTAGACCAGGGAGGGTTCTTGGGATATTCTTTGTGTACTTCTCGTTCACAATTTGTCCCGTATGCTACCATGCGTACATTAAAAAAATATAAACAACTAAAAACTTAGGTTCTTTCCAGTCCTGGCAATATCAACTTACAGTTGTGTTGCACTGCATTGCATCCAATTCTGGATCAACCCCGAATCGTCAAAACCTGAATCCACAAAAAAGCCGAAAAGGCCAAAACGCCCATTCCCCGAAAACAGTAATGTACTATTGAAAAACGCTGAACTGTCTCAAAACAGCGCAATGCATTCATCAATCATTTAACATATTTTATTACCTCGTGTGCGTGCTATGTATTTTAACATATTTAATTATTTCATTCATTATTGTATCATATTTTTAAGTAGAAACTGTATTGATGATAATAATTATGCTTAAATAGAAGCTGGATCCAAAAAAATAATTTTTAAAATGTATTTTATGCTATTTTATTCAAAAAATTATTGAACAGAGATTCCACTAGTTTCCATCGTGACCATTTTGTCATCAATTGAGCCTCTAATTATGCATGATATTTTCATCGATCCAGCTTTCATTCATGCATATTTCTTTTCATGGTTCCAGCTTCCATTTATTTGTATATTTTCATTAAACCCAGCTTCCACTCAGGTATCCAGTTTCCATTTATTTATATTTCTTTTTATCAATCCAGCTTCCATTCAGGTATATTTTGGTAAAAGTGCATCTTAGCACATTTTATTATACCATGGTGCTTCTAATGTCTTTTAGCGTATTTAATAATTTGACGTGGATATATCCACAACTGTAGCTTAAATGAACACGGGATTGATGAAAAAGTATAATGTGCAAGTAGAAACTGGATTGATGAAAGAAAATTAAGCTTAAATGGAAGCTGAATCGATGAAAATATCATGCTTGATTGGTGCAAGAATGTCGCTATGATGGACGTGGAATCGATGTAAACAAGGCCGTGTAAGTGTGCAAAAACTCGATTGATGAGCAGAAAAATACTTAAATGGAAGCTTGATCAACGAAGAGAAATATGCATGAATGGAAGCTGATCAACATTTTGTTTAATTAGATACTCTAAAATTCCTTACATCGATCCAGCTTCCATTTACTCATCATTATTATTATAAATCCAGTTTATGCCTATAAAATACATGATTTAATGAAGGAAATAATTAAATACGTTAAAATACACCGCACGCACACGAGGTAATAAAATACGCTAAAATGCACTTTTACCTATATTTCTTTTCATCAATCGAGTATCCACAACTTTGTTTACTTCCATTGTACAGACATTCATGCATGAAACCTGCTTCTACTTAAGCATGATAGTTTCATCAATCCAGCTTCCATCTAAGCATAATTCTGTTCATCAATCCAGTTTCTACTTGCATATTCTTCTTTTTTATCGATCCCGTTTCCATTTAAGCTACAGTTCAACATCTATTCACGTCAAATAATAAAATACGCTAAAATGCAATAGAAGCACCATGGCATAATAAAATACGCTATAATACACTTTACCCATCAACCCAGCTTCTGTGTGAATTCTCTTAATCGATCCAGCTTCCATTTAAGCAGAATCCTTATCATCGATCCCGCTTCGTTTTCGGGGATATGGCGGAAATCAGTTTCGGGGGTTCGGGTTTCGACGATTCACTACGCACCCTCCAATTGGGCTGGTAAACAATATGGTATCTCCGACTATACATGTGCCGCGTTAATAAATTTGGGAGTTTGCCATTAACACTGCTGTCAAATAACTAGAGGCCCGTAATATGAGTATTGTTGTAAGCTATTGTTGTAAGCAGATCACAATATTTCAGGACGGTTTCTACACTTTCTATCGATGGTGTAATCAATGGTGAAATCAAACAAAAATAGATACTAAAGTCATTCACAGTCGTTAGTAAAATTATTGCACAATGGAGTAAATAAATGTGCTTACAGTAAAACTGATTTTTAAAATATACCTTTCTTATTATTATTAACTAAGGAGCACAAAATGTCCTACAAAAGACTACACGTTTTTATATAGTAAACGCCAAAGATGCTGAGCACGAGCAAGATTCGACACTTGAAGCCAATTTTGGCTGTTGCAGTCCGTAAATATGTTAGGTGCGCAATGCGTCATGTTAGTAAGTAAGTAAGTAAACGCTTGTCACTATTATTTTTTTATCAATCAATCAATGCAATGTATATAGCGCCTCTTCGGGAGGCGCTATTCAGAGGTGCTCCCGACCCAGGTCCGGTCAAAAAGGAAAGTCTTACGAAGTTTATACAAAAGCCAGACAGGTCGCGCGGTAGAGAGCGCAGGTCAGATGGGAGATTGTTCCAAAGTTCCAAACACTTGGACCCGCAATTACGACAGCTCTATTTTGCCTGGTAGCGGTATGAGACGCATGTTGAACCACAAAGTCACCTCTGGAGGCCAAGCGAAGAGATCGGCGACCAGAGAAGGCCGAAGATAAGATGAACAGATTCATAATATGTACAGTGCCAGACAATTAATAGCTAGAGGATCAAGATCCTATATTGAATGCGCAGCTGAATACCTGAGGTAAATACTGTCATTATTATTATTATTTTATTATTATTATTATTATTTTATTATTATTATTATTATTTTATTATTATTATTATTATTTTATTATTATTATTATTTTATTATTATTATTATTTTATTATTATTATTTTTTTATTATTATTATTTTAGTATTATTATTATTTTATTATTATTATTTAAAAAAAATTATTATCATTATTTTTTATTTTTTATTTTTTTAAATATTATTATTATTATTATTGATGTCATTAGAATTATTATCTTTGTTCAGATCTAGTTGTCCTGGGGTTACTGGACTATAGGCCGCTTAACAGGTGCTTGCAACGGTGCAACCTCGACATAGTACCCTGATCGACATAGTGCCCGAAAAGCCACTGCATATTATTATTTTTTATAGGGTCTAAGCGTACTGCAAGCAGTCAGAAGCCCATTCCAAGTGAAAGGCCAACTAAATCGGATACGGGGTGACAGAGATCGCATTGGTAGGCTAGGCCTAGGAGGGAGAACCGCCAGCGAGACACCGCCAGACAAATTCCGTCCGTTGTCCCAGGCCTATGCGAAATGCATTAATTGCGAGTCAGGAAGCCGGTGCAAAATCGATAAATCCATCAATGTGAATTAGATATCCATAGAAGAGTTATTCCAAACAGTCTCTGCACTCGTCGCTAACGTAGCAGATTCAAGACTCCCTTCCTCCATTTTTCAACTCCAAGCAATGTTCTCTCTAATGTTGGAGATAGTGTGAGCAAGGATTTTGTCTCCATTTTTATTGAGCATGAAGCAGCACTGTTGCACAGTAGGCCTTGCCATGACCCATTATCCATGAGCCCTTGGCCTGCTGCCCCAGTACCTTTTACTAAAAGGCGGCGCCGATGATGAAAATATTTAATTATTTTGTTATTATTCATTTCCAGTAACTTTTATTGTCCACTGTGTTTCAATGTTAGCATTTCTGCATTTTCCTCAGATTGCTTTCTGTATAACTATATGAACGCATAATCATTATCATATCACTCATGTAGACCGAAACTGGGGCACATTTTGGAATAAGCCCAATTGGCCTGACATGAGAATGAAAGATCCATTCAGAGTACCATATTAGGACGGGTGACTTTCAATAGTTGCTGGATCCTGGGTCTTTGACGATTTTTGTGTATTATTAAATTTTGCTCATGATTATTAATTTTGTGTTGTGCAACCTACTGACTTACCCACTATTAAAAATCACAAATATTATGATACGAAACCAGCGCTAAGTCATGAGCTTTTCACAATAAAGTTACAAAATGTGTAAACATCAAGCTATTTATAATATACTAATAACTTTTTGTCAATATTTGTAATTTGTATTTTTATATAGCTTGTGAATTAAAATAAATATGTGAGATGTATCTTTGTACAAAACTAAACAAACAAAACGTATGCAGATTTAAACCACGTGCTTGAATTTGACACAACTTCCGCCCTTCCATCTTTAGGCATTACCGAGTGTTCGCTGTATATTACAGTTGTGTCTACGTTTCTACCCGAATACTACACTTCAGAATGAAATCAAAGGCAGGCAAAAAGGCAAGAAACTTGTTAGAGCTTAGATTAGTCTTCAATCTAGAATTATTCGAAGCGATTCTTTAAAAGTATCGTTGTGTAACAATTTGCACCTAACGCGCGCTTACACACGCTTATGCTTTGTCTTGCAGGAGTCCGACCACGTGCTCGTATTTGCATCAAAACTTGGGAAAAACACATTTGTTTTAGTAAAGCAGATGCTAAACTCTAGTGTTATGTTGAAAAACAAGGGTAAATGTAAGATGTAAAAATTTGGATTAAACTCTGCAATAATTTGTAGTTTCAAGCCCAAAATTGGTGGCGTGATTACCATTTGCGCTTTAGCGTGCCAATGTGGGAATTACACTGTACCAATAATGATTTTATTGTATTTCATATGTTATATTTCACCTCAAGAAATCACAATTTCACACCTGTTTTAAATAAAACTTAAATTCTTTCAAAACTTGTAACTTCATCAGTGCATTTGTGTTTGTATTTCATGTAACTCTTAAGCTATTTTTTTCATTGCATGCTATTTTCGTGTGCTGAAACCATCGAGATTAATCGTTTTAATAGTTTGGGATGTAAAAAAAACCATAATTATCTCTGTGGTCATGTTTGCATCTGATACAAGCTCATCACCAAGCATCTTAAATGAAACTTGTCGGCAGGTGTTAATTTTTATTTAAGCAATGTGAATAAGCTTTTCAGAGGCTCTTGTGTGTATTTAATGTAATTTGTTTTATTTGGGTTATGTAGTCCACACAAAAAGCAGAACCTGTAAAGGCAAAGCCTGCGAAGAAAGAAGAAAGCAGCGACGACAGCAGTAGTGAAGAAGAGGTTGTGCAGGTGAAAAAACCAGTCACGACACCACAGGCAAAGCAGTCAAAGCCTGAAAAGATGCAGGTAGACAATGACAGTGACGGCGATGATAGCAGCAGTGATGAATCAGCACCTCCTGCGGCTCAGTTGAAAAAAGTCGCTACGCCAGTTGCACAGCCCAAAAAGGCCGAATCTTCAGAAGAATCGAGCGCTGATGAACAGCCAGCAAAGAAACCGGTGACCACGCAGCAAACAAAGAAAGCTAAGCCACAGAAAAAAGGTTCAGACTCAGAAGAGTCCAGCGATGATTCGAGCGAACCAGAAACCATTCCAGCCAAGGCTGCTGTTGCCAAGAAATTGAAAAATGTTGCAGTTACAAAGAAAGAATCTTCTGATGAGGATGATTCAAGCGATGAAGAGCCTGCCGCAAAAACTATTTCACCCGCAAAAAAAGCCACATCAGCACCAGTAGCAAAATCCAAAAAAGAATCGTCTGATGAAGAATCTAGTGATGACTCTGCTGAAACCCCTGCTGTGGCTCTAAAAAAGCCTACAAAGAAACAGGAAGCTGAGGATTCATCTGATGAGGATGATGAAGAGGAAGCTGCAAATGGAGGGGTAGCTGCTGCAGAGGAAGAAAGTGATGATGATGATGATGAGGAAGAAGAGGATGAACAACCAGGGCAAAAGAGAAAGGCGAAACAAGTTGTAACACCAGCCAAAAAAGCAAAACTTCAGACTGATGAAACTACAGGTAATCTATAAGCTCTGATAGTGTTGCATATGTTTAGTTAAATTTTAGTTGCTTTATTTACCCAAATTTTGTCAGGCTTTTTTCTTATCTATTGCTTGTGCTGAACAACCAATTTATTTAGATATTCGTTTTTTGACAATTTAAGTAGTGAAATTAATTAACAATTTAATTCATACTATGTTATCAGTGTTCAATTTAAAATAAAACTGAATTTCAGTAGTGAGAGCAATTCTGGATTTCAATTACAATTTCTAGTAATTGATTAAATGCATTTCAATTCTCAATTTCAATTGCCATTATTGTGAAATGACTGCTGCTATAGTCTGGAATAACCCGGCCACATTTAGTAAATTTGTGTAAATTAAGATTAGTTTATTATTAAGAAAACATTGATTTTTGCATGTTATTCTCTTTTCATTCTAGGCATTGAATTGTTTGTCAGAGGGTTGCCCGATGGAGCCGAGGAGAAGAAGTTAAAGAAATTTTTCAAGAAACTTGATGTTGATGTCGAGTCAGTAAAGCTGTTAGTTGGAAGAAAGTAAGTAACTTCATAAGGTCATGTATATGAAGTGACCTTCGGTTGCAAGTTAAATTGTTAGCAGAGAGGTATTTGTTTGAAGTCTGGGCTATGAATTGAGTCACCTTTGGAAATAAATGAGCTTATTTTATGCCTGACTGTTCATGAAACAAAACCTTTTTGATTTTGTGTTGAACATCTGTCAGGTAGATTAACGATTGAGTCTTGTTGTTAAGATTGCTTAATTGTGCAATGTCTCAACTCCATTCCTCAACTACAAACAAACAAATGCTTAGTTTGAAAATGAACTTTTTATTTTTGAAAACCTTTGCAAATCTTCTTTATTAGGAAATTTAGAAAGTGGTCAAATTGCATATGAGATGTGACAGAATATGTGTGTACTCGTTTTGTTAACGCCTGAGGCAATATATAACATTGGTATTTAATCTGCTGTGAAATTAAGAATCTAGAGTTATATTAGTAGATCTAAGTGCTTTACTTGTGTGAAAAGTTTAACTTTTAATCCTGCCAGTTCTGTAACCTTTGCCTTTCATGGTTTTGTGTTTTACAATTGACAGGAAGATTAAACCTTGAGTCTAGTTGTTGATTTTGCTTCATGCAATGCTAACTCCATTCCTCAAGAACATGTAACTGCTTGAAAAAGAGAGCTTAAACTTTGGAATCACTTTCTTTATGAATATAAGTTGTAATTGTTTTTCTGCAGTATGTGCTTTGTCCACCTCGTAAACGAAATGGGTGCATCCGAGGTTGAAAAGCTGAATGGTCAAGAGTTTGATGGAAGCTCACTTACTATAGAACTGGCCAGACAAAGAGCCAATGCAGATACAACACCAAAAGCTGGGAAGGGTACTGGTGATAGAGGTACTATAAACTTTAAAAGTTGTCTTTGTAAAAATTTTTAAAATTTACACAAGTAGAAACTGTAGAATTAATATATGTATCCTAAGTGTGCATGTGTGCTTGCATGTGTGTTAATTGAAACTACCACCAAATGATTTTTGGCTGGTCGTTATTTAAATAATTAAATAGCTAGATAGAAATGATTAAGTTTCCGTTTAGTTTTAATAATTCCAAATACACTTGCATTTAACGATGTATTTAACTTTATTTAAATAATTAAATAGCTAAACAGAAATTATTAAGTTTCTGTTCAGTTTTAATAATTGCATATATACATTTTATTAGACAATGTATTCAACTTTAATAAATAACTGCATATAGACCTACATAGACACAAATTTAAAAAAAATTGAAGCGCGAATTGAACGTTTGTTTATAGTGACTTATGCTTATTGGTCAGCTTGTGCTGCAGATATTTAGGTCAACTTCTGTCCAATCACTTGCTTCATTGCTGCAAATATTTAGGTCAACTTCGTGTCTTAGATATGAAGGACAAGTCACATGATAGGTAATTATATAGATAGATATTTTACATAAAAATTAACCAATTCTATGTCAAGTTTGGTAATTGTTATGCAAATTTTGTTTTACATTTTTAGCTGAAAAAGACAAACGCACCCTCTTCGTTAGGAATCTCCCATGGGGCACAGATGAAGATGCGCTTGCTGAACACTTTGCTGGGTGTGAACAAGTTCGTTTGCCAAGAAATGATGATGGAAAAATCCGAGGGTTTGTTAAATTTCATAATGTCCTATAAAAATGCTGTACATCTACCACTATGAACGTGTTAACACGTCTCAAATCGGGTCACTTTGTATGTAAGTCTCTTAGGTATCTGCCATTCAGTGCTATTCGTTTTCCCCAGTAATATTTGTTGCCATTGATGGGGGCATGTGCTGCTACCCACTGAATATTAGCGTGTTAAATATTTTTTTAAATATTGATTTGATGTTGTCTGGTGACTATAAACGAAGCGAATGATGGGTCTGTTAATTAAGTATAAAACTGTATTTACTTATTTTGTGGCTTTTAAAGTTAGTTTTGTTGAAGCTGCAGATTATGTATAATTTTATTTATTTTGTTATTTTAGTATTGCATTTGTGGAATTTGGATCTGAAGCTGATGCTCAGAAATCCCTGAAGAAATTAAACAATGTTGACTTTAACGGCAGAACACTTAGTGTCAATACAGCAGGTGCGCCAGGTGGAAACAACAGTTTTGGTGGCACTCCTCAACCAAACAGAAATGGTAAGTTTTCTATTTTGTGGTTCATTTTTAATTTGGACTGTTGCAATTTAATAACAAGCAATCAAAGGTAAATTATGTTATTTTGTTATCAGATTGATAATCTGTGAAAAATTGTGTTGTCTCGATTTGCTACTGTTTTTCTCTGTGCTAGTTGTTATAATAACCAATAGACTACTGCAATCGTTCTGCAACAAAGTTTTGATGTGCTAACAGATACGTGTGCTTAAGGTGATATGACAGCGATGTGTTTGAACCATGATACATTAATTGTTCATCGGCAGTGTACAGTTAATTTTGTTTCCATGATCATTTAAGTGCCTACCTAAGTTTACACTCATGCATTTTACATTATTATTGTTCAATTTATTGTTTACTTGAGAAATCGTGCACTTGTCCGCATTAAATAAGCAAAAAATATTCCAATAAAAGCAAAGAATTATTGAATGAGCCAAAATTAATTAACTAAATTTGTAATGATGATCATTAAAACAATTGCACTAATTTTAATTAGTTTTGCTGCCTATTTAAATAATATTGCACATGGCCAAATTGTTTTTAGTTGTAGTCAGTTTTATACTAATCTGTTAGGAATGCAAAAAAGAGAAAAATGTCAATTTTTTTTATTGCTGAAAATGCTTTCATAGATTGAAAAACTTATAACATTCCGAGTCCTTTGCAAGTACCTAGTTCTTCTGATGTGTCCAGTTGACAATTATTTAGTTGATTAATTTTCTAAACTTTATAGACGAAAGAGATAAGCGATCACTATTTGTTGGCAATTTGTCATGGGGTGTGGATGAAAGCACTGTTAGCGAGCTGTTTGAAGGTTGCAAAGAAGTTCGCTTGCCAAAACGAGATGATGGAAAGCCCAAAGGGTAAGACTGATGTTTCAGTACTTTAATGTACTTCCTGATTATGCAAATTAATCTGAAGGCTGAGATATAGATACCAATAACGAAAAAGTTTAGAGTTTTATTAAAAGATTTTATAGTCAAGAGATTTGTTGAATTTTATCTTTGCGCATATTCCATTCTGTAACCTTCAATAATGATCTAGATTGTGCTTTCAGTTGCTTTTATTGCACTCTTTTAACTGAAATTAAATTAAAGTTATTTTTATTTTATGGAAGAATTTGCTAATTAAATTACCGTAATACCTGCCCATATAATAGTAGTTGTTATAGTGTTGTATTTAATATGTATGAATAGTTTGAAAAGAAGTCTTTCATGTCTGTTTTCTTTTTATTATAATTTGGTGACTTGTTGCTTGGCTTTCAGGTATGCTTTTGTGGAATTCTCTTCCGAGGCTGATGCAGTTAAAGCATTGGAAAGTCTACAAGGATCTGATCTAGATGGAAGAGCGGTTTCAATTGAACGATGCAGTGACAAACAAGGTATTGAGTGTAGCTGAGCCCTATTAAAAAAATCATTGTCAAATTGCTTGTAATTCTTACATAAAATTTAAAAAAAATTGTTGAATATGATAAAATACGAAAACTAGGTAATTTTAAAGATCCACTGAACCTGTAGATCAATGGCATTCAATGATCAATTAAGTATCTTGGTCCAACCTAACAACTTTAAATCTGCGATAACTGTTTCTTTGTAGTTGAGTTTGGGAGTAAAAATGTAGGCATCAGTTTGCACTTGTAGAGCATTATACTGTAGGAAATAAGCAGACTGCTGCTGAATTACAAGTGTAATTTTCTTGTGCATTTGATGTATATTTTGTAGAACTTGTGAAATAATTAGAGCATGTGGTTGCTATTTGCAGGAAGAGGTGGAGATAGAGGAGGTCGAGGTGGCCGAGGCGGTAGAGGCGGTCGTGGAGGATTTGATAGAGGAGGACGAGGCTTTGGCCGTGGGGGCCGAGGTGGCTTCGACAGAGGAGGACGTGGCGACAGAGGAGGACGCGGCAGAGGAGGTCGAGGTAGACATTAATCTTATGTCGTCGACACAAGTGTTTCTAAGACAGCTTTTCAGACTTGGGGTTGGATTTTAACTCAATTTTGTAATTTGAAAATCTGTAAAACTAGCTTAATAAATATTCTGCATTATCCCGAAAATAAAATTTCTGAAGACATTGAAGAACAACAGTCTAAGCAGTTGTGAGAGACTGACATAAAATAGTACGATGTGCTAGCATTTTTGTTTTCTTAGCTTTGGCCTATGAGGGTGGGGTTCAGGTGAATGATAGATAGCACTTTGGCATGAAGCACAGAAGACAACATGTACATGGGTTCAATTTCTGCTATTCCTCCCAAGGGTCGACTCCACCTAGACTTGCAATAATAAGCTGCAGTAGGACATAATGGGTGCCAAACCGGCTGCCAGACAGTTAATTTCAGCTGTTGTAAAACTTGTAATTGTTCATTCATTCTATGACTGGTGTGTCCAACGTCCACATCCGTTTGTCATAATAAAAATGAATAGATTTAAGATGGGTTCTCTGATTTGCTGTCTGATCTGCCCACGGACAGCATACACTCGGTATACTTGTATAGCTGGGATTGGATAGGGCTGATTGGTTAAAGTGCTGGACTGCCAGTCACAACATAGTGGTCTAAAACGGGTCAAGGCTGGTCGTGAAGAGTGGCACCTGAAGAAGCAGCCGCTGTGTCGGGACAGTGAGCTAGTTTGTCATGCACAATTGCACAGCATCATCGATCTTCTGTCGTTTGATCATGGGCTTTTCTGAACTTTGGAAGGAGCGCAATATTTAAGGTATTGTCTTGTATGCGAAAAATTCTTGCCTTTACCTGTTTTAAACCACTATGTTGTGACTGGCAGTCCAGCACGGTCCTCTTATTAAACTGTAGAGCACCTGATCTGAATTATAGATTTAATGCCTCTGTACATGTTTTATAATATGTTATTGACGAGTTTGCTTTGTTTATTGTTTTTTATATATATAAACCATGTGGTCTTGTAGGTCGTGGTGGGTTTGATTCTGAAGCAGCACAGAAGAACAAGGGCTTTTTATCGGAATCCAAGGGGAAGAGTGTGACATTCGATGACTAAGTGACTGTCTTTTGTGAACAATTTTCACTGAACTTTTTATTTTGTGAAAAATTCATTTTTGTCTGTAAAAGAATAAAAAAACATTTTAAAATAACTGTTGTTTTCCATTTATATAAAATGACCAGACAGATTTTTGCTTGCAAGTGACAAAGATGTCTGTTTTATTTTGTTCCACATCTAGTGGTGCTGCTGTTACACGTTTTGTATATTTTATTACTCGTGCAGTCACAAAACTTCAGATGATTTTATACTTTCCATTTTTAGTGATGATAGGTGCTGCGAGTTTTTGTGCAATTCAATTGCTGCATTGGTTGTAAAAATCAAGTAGCTTGGCAAATTTTAAAATTCAAGTTGCATTGTTTGAGGTATCAGATGTTGGATACTATGAGAGCAATGGTTTTGTATTCTAGATCTTGACAATGAACTCTTTAAAACCAGTGAACTGTAAAGTCGTTGTTTTCAGTTAGGTAAGGTGAGTATGGCAACCAGAAGATTTCCAAGCCTTTGATATATAATATGAAATTGGTGGCATTTTGAAGAATGTACATTACATTACTTGTGCTTAACCACAGATGATTCTTGATAAAATACTGGATAAAAATATATTGGCTGTGGAAATTGCTTTGGTTCTTGTTATTTAAGATGTTCATTGAAATCAGAAGTTCTGTAACTTTTTGTCATTTTATGACATGCCAAGGGCATCTATTGGAAGAGTGCAGTATCTGCACAAAATTCTGATTGTCTTGATGTAGTTTTTTCTCAAATATCATTTTAAAGGGTGGTATAGTATAGACTTTAGCTTAGCTGCTGTCCAACATTTTTCCAATAGCAAGAATGTCCACTGAGTAGCCCTGTGCCGTCATTTTGACAGTACCATTCCATTGTGTTTCTAATGATTTCTTTCTAGATGACTTGCTAGCATTACTTAGATTTCTTGATGATTGGCTTTAAGAATGAAAATATGACAACAAGCTTTAATATCAATCAAACAATATGCATTTCATAAAACGAGTTGTCTGTAATTCCATCAATGCATAAGAAGATAAGTCTCTATTTTGAAACCTACTTCGTTTATGCTAGTTAAACAAACTGTCAAGTTGCATGCTTTGATGTGAAGTTATGGTGGGGCGATGAAAATTCAATTTCCTAGCGTTTGAGCAAGAAATATTCAACATTACACTGCACATGTAATTGATACTATTTCTAACTATATAACTTCTGGGTCAGAACAATGTAATCACTCCTCATTTTGTGGACATCTTTGCAGTTGGAGGAACAGTCATTATAAATCAAAATCACAAGGGTGGGGTTAATAAATCAACATCATAATTAGATAATTCCTGCATGGAAAGTGAAATCGTCTTATAAACCAAATTAAGTAGCAGATTGTTCTTTAAAATTCTTGGCAAGGTCAGTGGATGGTGGTTCTCTTAATCCATACATTTTATTATAACAACATGTTTACTCAATCTCAGGAAGACTAGACAACACAGGGCATTGAACCAAATTTCTAAATGTGTCTTGCCAAAGTTTCTAACCACACGGCTAACTACAATTGAAAAAGCTAAGCAGATGTCCGTGTGGTCCATACATGCCTAACATAAGATCCCAATAATTGTATCAGATGATAACTGATCACCAGTATGTAAAAATTACTTCCTTTAGAACACAAAGATAAATATGTAATACAGATAAATAAAGAAGCATTTTTGACATTGTGGATATTTGGGCTGGCTGGGAGATTTTCACAACTGAACACAAAATTAAAAAAATGTTGGCATGTACAAACTGCACAGTTTTCTATGATGACAGTCAATACCAAGTTATTCGTATACAACAGGTCAATATAAGATACAAATACATGGTGGTTTTGTTAGAGGTCAGAACTAATTAATAAGCATAAATGATATTTTTTCATTAGGAAGTTTTGATATGTCTTGGATCATTGCATACTATACTGACATCACAGTATCAGAGCGATATCACAGAATCATAGTATTAATTCATGAAGACATCATCAGACTGTACACTAAACGATAAAACATTGTTATATTATCTAACCACCATAATTATTCATCATTCACAGCATCATATTGCTAAAATATCAAAATGACAAAATCAGTATGATAGCAACATCTGCTTTAACTCTACAATCCATTACTTAGCCCTTCCCTTTTCATGTGTGTACATTGAGCAATGCAGAAGCACCTCTGTATCATCTCCGTTCATTGCCATCCTCTGGCCTTGCCTCACAGATATCCTCAAGCATCACAAGTCATCTCTGATAGTCTCCAATCAATCCTTCCTTTGTTCCTTCCTTCATTGTTTTCCCAGGTTGTCACTTGGCGGACTCTTCTATCTTTATCTACATAAGCGACGACATGACCCATCCATTTTATGAACATACCTATAAATTATAGATTCAATCATGCATGTAGATAAAGTGCAGTTTAAGAAACTTGTCAGTATTATAAACTGCAGTCTTTGAACAAATCACATCAAAAGTTACATTGAAATAGTAAAAAGATCAACAATGCAGTGTGGGGGGAGAGGGGTTAGGTCATAATGAACCACATACAACATTGAGAAGAGCACTGATGCTGTATTTCATCTAAAATAGTCATGAAGGGGCATAATGACATCCTGATAAAGTATCTTTACAATGTACAGTTATAGACTTGTGCCAACAGAATGTGTTGGCTACCTGGTGATGTTTACAATCTTTTAGAGATGTTCTAAGAGGTGCTGCATAAATGTCCAGATACTAACTCATATAAATTATTATTATATTTTTTTTCCCCGAGGTACATATGATCCCTCGGGATTCAAAAAATTAGGGGGCATTGTTCTGGAATTTCTAGTCTTTGCAGCTGGTTTTATTATTATTATTATCATACACAGCTCCACTGCAAAAAATCAGTAGACATTTCTAAGAAAGCCTATAAGAAACTGAAAGACAATAATAACATTAAAAGAACAAACAAGTCCACACACAGAGTGAATATACTAAACAGACCTGTGATGGAATGGGGCATTTTCTTAAAACAAATCTTTATTGTAAGCAATAATAATGTGTCACGATATAATAATACTTAATTAGGTGGGCTCGTGTATCAGCTGGAAATGGCATGACACGGAGATCCAAAATTTTGCATGTTCTGCTAAGTTTGATCCCCAATAGCATCATCATCATCATTTATTCCATATATTACTTCCACCAGGAAGTCAAACACAAAAGGAACCATACTCGCTAAGATTACTTGAGCCATCATCAACATAGTAATAACAACTTACAACAAAAGAATGAAGAGTGAAAAACATAATGAATAAAATAGGAGAATCTCAATTAATGACAATTAGCAGTAAATCTTTTAATTGCCAATTCAATAGAACTATGATAGCAAATAGAACTTGTCATTATGGAAGGAAAGAAATCAGATCGTGAAATAGAAGAACAAGAAGCAAGACACTAAGACAACAACAACTGAACAAATGGTCAGATTATAATTTAGACAGAGACAATGAATTGTAATGAGAGAACACCTGACATGAGATAATAATGAAAGAACAAAGTATCGGCTGACAAAACAATGCAATAGAATACATCGGCAAATAACAATAACAAGTCATAATCGTCATACGCTTAACATGAACTTTGATAAGCGACTTTTAGTCCTAGAATGCTTCAACTTGTATCGTTCGTATTCAGTTCGTTTACGAACGACAAATTTTACATCTCCAATGTCTTTTTTGATTGCATAAAAGATGTTTCCTCTGTCTGGAAGTGGCATCTCTAAATAAATAAACACACTAAATAACAGTAAAAACGAATTAAATTTAATCAAGATTCACAAAAAGTCAACAGTAGCTTGAACATAAAAAAATCATTAAATCCTTAATTAATCAGCATGGTACTTGCATATTAGTTATACTTTAGTAATATTTTGAGAAATTATAAATGAAATATAATTTTAATATTGCTGCATAAATTCATTCTTGAGTTAATATACATGTTTAAGCATGCATAATCACTTTAAGTACTACTACATACAAAATATGTATGATCTGGACAACAACACAGCATCTTCAAATAAACTCTTCTCAGTTGCCTAGATGATGTTTGTAGTTCGAGATATACAAACATATATGCCCAAACAACAGGTAACGTCTCAACTAGAAGGCTCTTGCCCATGCGTAGAACCAATACAATTGATTCTCATCCACAACTGATGTGAAGTAATGAACTCTTATTATGCTATTGCAAAATGCACTGAAGGCTAAGCTAAAGAATGAATATCTAATCAGCCTCTCAGCGCTAATCAGAGCATTATTCTAACAGGGTCTTTATGAAATATAGAAGCAGGCTATATCTATGGCTATTGAGCATCTCCTCTCAATCTGACTCTTACACTGGCAATGCAACATACTTTTAGTCACTGAGTTTTTGTCAGTATTACCTGTGTTATTTGGAAGTAGCTGAAACAGGATATAGTCTTGTATTTTGCTGACGATGTTATATTTGACAAGAACGTTGTGCAGAACGGTCTGTGCATGATCAGTATCACTCAGCTACAAATAGCACCATACAACACAGTATAAAAAAACCATGTAACACAGTATAGTCACACATTTATACAGCACTACCTTGACAAATCTTGGTCTATGGGACCTCAAAACACTGAACTAACTACAATGGGTATAAATACAGACAAGCAATATGCAAAGTCACAAACAACAAATACACAAAAAACCAAAAATTTTTAATAGACAACACACAGATATTCTAGGGCTCTACACCTCAGTGCCAATGCTCAAATGCTAAACCTGCCATAGATATATCTATCGATGGAATCTACCCAAAGACTGGCCTTAAGCAAAGAAAAATAGAAAACTGCCCAAGGTACCATGCACACAGGAGACCTGACTATTTGGGCCTCAACACTTTCACTGGAAGGTGTAATTTCGCTTAGAAAGGTCGATTTTTTCTTCTTTAATCCAAAAAGGCAGAATACGTTTTCATGTGACATGTCAAATCGCAAGACAGGCAGAGGAATATGAACAGAGCGGTTATTTGGTGCAGAGAGAAACTTTTGACTAGTAAAGACAGAAGCAACTAGGATTATATAACATATATTTCATATTTGGTGCTTGTGTTTTCAGAGAGAGTGGGAGGAGACTGGGTCAGTTCATTGAGGTAGGGTGGACACTCGATATGCCCATAGTATAAAACAAAAGGCCTACATTAGTCTGGCATTTCTCATCGATGATTTGGTACTTTTGAACACAGGCATTTGTAGTATAAAATAAAATTACAATTAAAGGCAGTCTAAAAATGTCTTGTCTATCTATCAAAATGGTTTATTAAACATCCATCATCAAAAATAAGACTGGAAAAACTAGACAATATACAACATGGATATTGTTTGCGGTTGCAAGTAAAAGTGAATCAATGACATGAAACGCAGAATTTTCCACCATAGACGATGTACCCGGATGCTCTTGTAGTTGTTCGTATGGTGGTTTTCTGGAGCAACAAAGAAAACCTTCGCCATAAGTGAGTTGTCAGATGCTCTTTTTTGATGAAGTAACGGCATCAGGCCATTTGCTCCCTCGACAGACTTAACTGAACACATGGAAATCGAATGACGAAACTAGACAATTAACAACAAATACATATACACATTATACTAGGTTATAACAATTTAATATCAATATTAACTCAGGATATCTGGCTTTCAGTCTGTTTTATCAATCAATCAATCAATCGATGAAACTTAACACAGTGCCTCTTCAGGAAATCTACTCAGAGGTGCTCTAGATCCAACCTTGGCCATAAAAGACAGATTTCAGAGTGGAATAAAAATAGGGTAAAGAGTTCTTAATATTTATGATTAGGACATTCATTATTATCGTTATGCTTGATAACATGTAGTACGATTTAACATTAATTTTAGCAGTTATTCTTAGTGATGCAAAATATACTTGATTATGTCATAAAACCACAAGTCCTATTGTTGATAAGTATTTATGAAACTCTAAACTAAAGACTCTTCGATTTTCTTAAATATGGTTCAGCAAATCTTGAAAGCACAACCTCAGGCTGTTGATTGATTGAGAGTAGTTCCTGCATGCTGGCTATACTCTTTGTATCTTCATCCTGCTTCTTCGAAGCGTTTGCAATCGAGTCTCGGAAGAATTGCAGATCTTCCATAGAGGCTGGTCGACGAGATGCAAAGTAACCAAGGCTGAAAAACAATCCATTGACATTCACAAGAAGTTAGAAATGATACAGCAATAATAATTAAAAAAATAACAGCAACTCTCCTCATGGTGCTGGAATAATTGAAACAAATGATAATTGATGACAATTGTTACCCCACATGATTTGTCTCTGGTAATTCTGTTAATATGTGACCTTGGCCAAGGAAATGGACCACTTGTCAGGAATGGACCTAATAACATTTTCTGTAAGATTAGAAATCAGGCTAAAAATTTCTGAACATTTGACTCTAAGTGTACTGTATATACACTGTTTTAAAGAAAATATAAAATATCATTTTCCAGGAAATTCCCTATAATATACTGGTCTTAACCCAATGTCTGAATACCTGGGTTTGGCCTTAATACATTATGTTACAGGCAAATCACAATAAATACATATATAGATATATTTATTTATCAATTTATGTGTAGATTAAGTACCCAAATTAAAATAAGAGAGTTGTCCAAGATATCTCCATTGTGGAGTAATGAAGGCAAGAAGCAACTTGGTACTTAAGGTAATGAAATTCAGAGTTCATCATATGTGAATGTCAAACGGATACCTCGCGTGTTTTTTATGGGTCCTACGGTCAACTGTCGGAGCTCCATCGCTTGGCTCAATCACATGTGACAACTCGTGACTACCAGAACAAAAAAAGATTTATTTATTTTTTGATCATCAACAAAATAAACTAAAAACAAACACAATGATAAAAATTCTTTAAAATCTCTGTAAATATTTAACCAGCTTTACAACTATTTTCTATGAATCTCTAGGAAGCATTTTTCAGCTGGGGCAACTTGGTAAGTATAGAAATTCAAATTTACAGAACAATTATATTCCATTTGATTGCTTTCTAAATGTCACATTTCAACTTCAGCATAGTCTAAATAACATACTATTTGTTCTAAACCACCTGTGAACTCAATTACCTTCCTTTAAAGTAGAACTCACTATGGTCTAACCTCTCGTTTGCATCATAAACTCGTATGCCGTAAAACCAGTCAAAGAAGACATGATCTGGTTCAATGTGGTAGAGACTGGCTGAAGACTGAAGCATCTGGATCTGAGCCATTAACTCAAATTCCTTTCGTTTCTTGTCAAAGTTCACAAGGTCATCTTGCACAAAATCCTTGAACGCTGTGTCGACCATCATCAAGTCCGTAAGAAATGTACCGAGGTATGGCACTGTGCCCTGCATAGTGTTTGTTTGACTTAGCTGTAATACAATGTAAGACAGTTGAAAATGTTATTAGTTCACAATGTGGACTGATAAGTAGTTACTTTAGTATAGTAATGTTGTACTAATGAGAAACTAATTTTATTCATCAACGTGAAATCTACAGTACCGGCATATAAATTCTGAAATTGCAATTAATGAATCTAATAGAATAAGAAGTTTAATAAGAACAGTTCAGCAATTTTAAGAGGTAGCAGCTCAGTAACAAAGTAAGAAGTGCTGCTTGTATTCCAGCAATCCTCATCACATTTTTAATCTCATTGCTACACACAAGCTGGGCATGATTTTGATCAGAATGGTAGGGACTGGCTAAGACTGAAGCACTTGGATTGGAACTGTTTTTGCAAAGAAAGACAACTGTTTTGAATGACTGTTTCTGCCGCAAGTCCTTGATTGACGTGGAACACACAGTCCAATCTTTTAAACTAAAATGTAAATCTCCGTAAATTGCAAAATGATGGCAACAAGAAATAGAACTTTACCAATTCTGGATCTGCAGACATCTTTCGTGTTTCATTTGCACCCTTCTTCTTTCTTTGATTGCGAAGAGTGTTCATCACTTCAGGGTCCACACATTTTGCTGTACCTTCCTGAACGTTCCACATAGAGCCATAATGTTTTGGATCAATTAGCACTTAATTATCAGTGCCCAAGTCTAGGTATCTCTATTGAATATGATGATTTATCACTGCTACCAAATCTCAATGAACAATGACTATAACATTTTAGAAAATTGATCACAGATTCTACCTATTAATCTGCTTGACTAAAGAAACCAATGACTCCTAATCACTGAAATAATTGAGAAGAGATCAATAACTTCCACAAACATAATTAACTGACAAGAAATCCTGTGTCCACCCCATTAACTTACTCGACTGAGAAGCTCCCTCCAAAGACTATGGTTGTTTTCTTCGTTGAAGATGTTTGCCAGTTCTTTGAAAAGATTCAACTTATCTCTGTCAGCACAAAAAAACAGCTGTTACTTTGCCAGACTGAACAGCATAAAAGGATCTTAAAAATGAATTAAAAAGTTTTGTTTCCAAATAAACATGACGATTCATTTGTCCACCAACAATATCTTTATTAAAAAATGTCTATTAATAAATAGGACATAATTTACATGCAATGCTAAAATGACAAAAGTAGAAGAAATCAGTACATTTCAAGGTAGATTGCTACAAATGCTTATACATATAGAAATAAGATATCAAGCAAAAATAAGCCCATCAATGATATTATGCAGTATTAGTTTGACAAGGCAACAAACTAAGCCAATTTGAGGACATTGCATTACCTTGGAACGATCTGCCAGACGGCTTTGAGCCGATAAACTGAGCTTGACTGTAGTCCAGATATGATCGCTTTCAAGGAAGAAAAGTTCTTGATTAACCGACATTCCTATATGAAAAATGCAAGAGAACCACTTAATAAAAACCTGTGGGAAGTGGTCAAATGATACATATGCCATGAGAAGTCCCATTCATGGCCTATTAATTGGTTGCATGCAGACTTCACTTAAGAAGTTTTGTTTCTAATGGACCCTGAAATGTGTTCTTTAAGTTCTTTCTATCTTAGGTCATCAGTATTCAGTGCCTGCTCTCTTGTTTCACCTCAATCATATCCACTCAGTTTCTGCCGGTATTTCAGATCTTGAAGTCAACAGATATCAACACATCAAAACTTTTGTCTACTAAAACCTCTTGATGCAAATCCATTGGTTAGGCAATGGGGGAGTTCACCAGCAGCGATTCTAGTTAACTAAGCATTATTCTCAAATCAATAACCTTTGTGTTGTTAATGCCAGCACAGTCTGTGTGCCCTTGTCAAAGACTTAAACGGCGCAACAGCAAGTATCTATATACATTCCGCATGCAACAGTATCACAATAAATCAAACCAAGTTGAATGCCATCTGACACCTGAAACATGTTATGTACAATGGATCAACTGATAAGCATCTTAACACGGACAGTATTTAATTTATACGGGTTAACTGGACTGACAATCACACCCGGCCACATGTTGCCCACTGCATACGTTATATGTCAACTCAGACACAAAACTTAATCTTGATCAAATACAGGAATCCTCATCAACAAAGACTAACAAAATCTCTCCCACCCCTGGGAACAATTGTTGGCAATTGCAACCCAGAGTTAAACTATACAACAGATGATCTGGCAAATAAACTGAAACACCATAACACTATATGTAAAATGCACCTACACACCACACAGAAGCACGAGCACAGATGGGTATAGCGATAAAGGTCAGGACAGTCAGCCAAAACAATTAAAATAATTGAAACTGATAGGTGGAGGAGTCAATCAGCTCATGAACTTCAAACACATATTCAATCAATGATTGCTTTCTTTGTTTCATTTCTTGTTTTTGTGACTATCATTATTTGATTTTCAAGTATCATCTACTCATCAGTTAAGCGCTTCTACATACCTGGATTTTTATCGCATGCATTATTACCTTGTGAATTTCATTTTAAAAAACAACCTCTTGTCTAGGGTATTTTGTACACAGAGGCAGCATCATTTAAGCTTTCAACATCTTCCAATGTTTATTTGCATGTTTCTTTCAACTCTGGAATATGACTTGAATTTCAACAAACCATACTGGACTTAATAACTCAGCTGAGTGCTCAATAAGTTTGCCATATGTTTTGATATTAAAATGGATGCCTAAAAACACCATTATTTACTACTTCTAGCATATCAAACTGAAACAAATAAACAAACTGCACATCAATACATTCAACAGAGTATACTTGTCTAAGCAAAATGCCTGTTTAACAGAGGAAATTCACAAACAAGCAACACCAGTTTATGATTGAGCAAGTAATGACCTATAATGTGTTTATAACCTTCTGTGAACAAAAATATGAAATGTTTTATATTTGCCTTTAAAGACCACCAAAGAGGTCATAAGATCAGCTCTATAAATATTGAAACTATTGTTATAAAATTACAAATAAAATTATCAATGAGTTGTTAATTCAGTCACAACAAATTGGTCAATCCTTCACATAATTATAACACAAATATAATGGCCAAATCTAAAGAAATTATTTATTTAACATTAATTTTTTTTACTAGTGAGTGCATCAACAGTTAAGCAATGACCATTGACCAATCTCCTAATTAAAATATGAAGTATCTGAGACCTGAGCGATGTCAATCCATTTCTCAATGACAGACGCTCGTTCAGTCGCCTGAAGATACGGCCATTTGAGAACGGTTGCAATGACTCGGTGCGATACTGCGTTGAACTGATCCACTGTTGCGTAAACAGTGACTGGTTGGACAATCTGCTTTTTGTCAGAGCGCCGGGACCAGACAGAACCAAGACAGTGGTAGGGAATCACTTTTCGGAAAAGTTCCTGCAATAGAACAGAAATCCAGCTCTTGCTCAACATTTATAATGACAATATGCTCTTCATAACTTATCAGTTCCAGATGCCAGCTATGGGTACAAATAAATGTCCTCCACTGTCCTCAGTTATTTGTCATGTCAAGTGCTTCTCTCAGTGTTAGTCCAAGTGATGTTATATGTGGACGTTTACATGAAAAGGGACCAGATCATCGGTTCTAGTTTAAGAGAAAACAGGGCCTAAAGTGATTGGGGCTAAAATTTTCGATTTTGTTTTTTTTGTCTAATAGCACTCTTCTATGAATGTACTACACCTATAAAGGTCAATTTCAATTAAATAAAAGAATTTTATTGAAAAACTTATGTTTCTTTATGGCTACATAAAAAGGACCAGATGGTTGGTATTGTTTTGAAGCCCCTCAGTTGGCTTGAGGCAGTTCAAATTGCCTAATAACTACTAGAAATGATGACGTGAGAGGCGCATTAATACATTGCTTTCGGTTTCTAAATCACAGGCGTGCTAGCAATTGTATTTACTAAGTGTGGTAAAGGTTGATAAATCCTTGACTTAATGTTAATGTATGTTTTAATTGCAAATTACTCAAAATGAGTATTTTAGGGTTGTTGTGTCCACCAGTCTCTACAATAAAGAGATATGTGCTGAATAATATGCAGATGGACTCTTCATTTCACTCACATTCTGAATATTTTAGAAGTGCCAGTAACTCCATATCGACAATCTGGTCCCTTTTCACAGAAAAGTCCACATGTATTCATTTTTATTGTCTATCTAGCACAGTCTTGGTCTGTTTTAATTTTTGTTCCTTTGAATCTTGCATTATGTGGAATTCGGACAACTCAACTGGCATTCTCTCCAAGTGTCAAAACCAACAGAGTCCTTGTCCAAAAACTTAATGATTGTAACTATGTCGTAAAAATCTGTAAATTTCTGTAGTTTTAATTCTCTATTAAAAACTTCGCCATATTCTTTTCGCTTTTCCAAATGTTTGTGAGATGTGTACAATTCTAATACAGCCTCAGCTTTGCTTCCTTTGATTATGGAACTATACCTATCTAAACTTCGGCTTGCTTTTCAAATGCCAATTAGAATAATGTTTTGGCTAAACAGTTTGCCATCTCCTATATAACCGTGCTCTAAATAACCGTGCAATGTGTTGTCCAGAAATAATGTTATGGTAGAATTCAAGCAATGAACTCACAGCATCCATGAAAGTCAATTGTTCTGCAAAGACTTTGCTAGGAATTGAGAGAATGTCCAGTGGAAGGTCTGTCACTGATTCTGCTAACACTGCATTTCTTATCGTATCCAGGATGCAGTGCCGAAAAATCACAGCCAAGTCATCGACTGCAAATGAAATGCATAACCGAACTCATACCCATGTCATGCCCATGTCACTGATATTATGTTGACAATAAAGCATAAGAAAATTCAATATCATCACAGATTGTGTATGATCTCTATACTAGGGCCATCCAGGCATTGTCACTCGACTGAAATAAATTTACTAACATTTTAACTCATTTAAACATGGCGAATTTCAATACCTGTCTACTGGTCACATGTTGCAGTCTTATACAGTGAGTCATTATCCAACTGAAGATCAGAAAATCTAGGTAGAATACAGCATCAAAAACCCAGTCTATGCCTTGTTGAAAGCAATTCCATTCTTACCAGGTCCAAACAATGAATCTGCTCCCTCTTCCTGTTTCAGGAAGAGGTCTCGTTTCTGCTGGGTCTTCAACGATAGGTCACTATCAGGATAGTTCTCCTGAGCAAATTTCTCAAGTAAGGCGAGTGCAGGATAAATGGGTGGCTCTCGAAAGTCTTCTGGGTACATGTCAAGCCAGACAAGCAATACCATCTTTAGACTCCTGTATAAAGACAACGTGAAAGCTAACTTATGGTTACTAAATGCCTAAATATAAACATCCGGTTGCTTACATATCAAAAACTTGCAATGATATCGTTGTTTTCAGGCTACCAATGATGATGTGTCCATGAATAAGAAGTACAATAAGAATAATAATTATTTAATTTTTGGGCAGTAAAAGTGGAATAAAAATTATTTTAAGAATGAGAATATAAGAACAATGTGAAATAAAGACCTTCAGAAGTGATTACGAATAAAAACAAAACTATGTTTAGAATGATAATTAAGTAACTTGTACATTTCATAGTTCATATTTAGTACTGCACTACTGAAATATGGCTAAAATGCATGTTGCCTGATAGCATTTGGCACACACGTGCAATGCGCATTATGCTAATTTCTCATCCAATCCAGAGCCATCTCTACCAAACTAAGAGTCAATATCATAAACTCTACTTTTGCCAAACTTAGACTGTTCGTTCTTTTTATTAATGACATAGATGATGGGATTTTATCTAAGTTTGCGGATGATACTAAACTATGTAGAGTGTTTGGAGATGAAAAGGAAAGGAAGAAACTGCAAGAAGATCTAAGAAGATTGTTCAGGTGGTCACAGGACTGGGAGATGCTTTTTAATTTGGAAAAGTGCTCTGTGATGCATATGGGGAAGAGAAACAATGAGTTTTCTTATGAAATGGGGGTAAGGCATTGAAAGTGAGTGAGGAGGAGTGAGGGACTTGGGAGTGATTATGCACAAAAGTGCAAAACCTTCCAGGCAATGTGCTGAAGCAGCACAGAAGGCAAACTCAGTCTTGGGTATGATAAGAAGGACAATAGTAACCAGAAACAAGGACACAAGGCTAAGGTTGTACAAATCGCTGGTTAGGCCGCAGTTTGAATACTGCATCCAGGCATGGAGTCTCTTTCTTAAACAAGATATAGAGAAACTTGAGAAAGTGCAAAGAAGAGCAACACTAATGATTTGGGGATACAGAGATTTGAGCTCTGAAGAAAGGTTGAATAAGTGTGGATTAACAACATTGGAGATAAGATGAAGCAGAGGAGACCCGATTGAAGCCTACAAGATTATTACTGGGAAGGAGGCGGTGCAGTTGGATAGATTTTTTAAAATTTGCATCAAATAGACTGACTAGCGGGGACAAAGGTATAAATTGTTTAAGAACCGAAAGGAACATTAGGGCATAAATTCTTCAGTGGAAGATTTGTAGACTTGTGGAATGGTATGGATGATAGTACTGTCTCAGTGAGCACTGTCACAGCTTTTAGAGGAAACTTGGAAAATTGGGCTATTAAATTTAACCAGGACAAACTACAGTGGTTTTAACATAGACTAAACGTCTTCTGAACCACTTTAAACCCTTGTTATGTTATGTTTTGCTAGTGTGACATTCATAAAAACTCTTTGTGGCCAAGATAAAAGATCAACTAGCTTTCTTCTATAACAACTTTCTTTCACACTTCACACTGAAATGAGTCCATCAAGAACTCTCGCTGGTCGTGAAAGGGGATGATTCGTATGGTAGTACTTTAGTTGCAAACCAGACATTGAATAAAGAGGCAAATACTAACATTAAGTAGTAAATGATAAAGCCAGACAATAGTGTGAAGTTTTAATCTCAGGAACAAAACATGCGAATTTGAAACTTCATTTGCAATGCAATCACATGGAAGGTTATATAGAGTATGAACAGAAATATTTCTATAAAACACTCAACAAAAAGAAAATTAAACATCCCCAAATTTAGGACACACTGGCAAAATGCTTGCTAGAAACGTTAGGGGCCTTTGCTATGAAGCCTAGTCATCAATTGCCAGTTGTTTCCCAGTTCTCTCCTCATCTTCAGGTATACCACCCTGGTTCATACCATTATTGTCAATCATTACTGTTCTCCTTTCTACTGTGGACTTCCACAGGTCTGATTGCAACCCTTAGAGGGGGTTCTACGGGCCGCTGCTCGTACGATTGGCGGTGTTTCTAGATTTCGCAACATCTCTGTGTACATGAGGGATGTCCTTTACAGAGTCTTATGCAGTACGCCTGTCTTATGCAGTACGCCTGTCTTATGCAGTACGCCTGTCTTATGCAGTACGCCTGTCTTATGCAGTACGCCTGTCTTATGCAGTACGCCTGTCTTATGCAGTACGCCTGTCTATCTTTGGGATTTCTTCACCTTAACTTCAGTCTGCTCTGGTCACCAATCTCTTCGCCTCCAGAGGCGACTTTGTGATTCCACACGCCCACACTGCCACCAGACAGAATAGAGCTTTCGCAATTTTGCATGTGTCCCAGTCTGGAACAGCCTCACATCTGACCTATGTTCTCTCTGACAGGACCTGTCTGGCTTTTTTATAAACTTATCAAGACTTTCCTCTGTGACAGGACCTAGGTCGGGAGCGCCTCTTTATAGTTATCTTGAAAAGGTACTATATAAATTATTTAGACAAATAGATATGATGTAATGTAATGTAATTTAATGTAATGTAAATCCTCGAAAATTTCTCACCGCCCACAAAAGCCACGTTAGGGAGACCAGCTCATTCACCGGCACTATGCCAAATCAAGTCTGCAATAGCCAATCCTCTCGTTTCCTTTCGGTGCCGGGTCGAAATCCAGGGAGTCAAGCCGAGGATGCAGGCAGATAATATTGTGTTGAAAGATTGCAAGTATGATTACATTTTGAAGCAGATTAAACAGAATTAAATGCCACAACCGGAGGCAAGAAGCACATACTAACCTCCTGCAGCTTTCTCTGACATGCTGTGGCCAGCCATCTCCATCTCCAACATCAGTATACCTGAAGATATTGAATTAAACAGATATTAGCATCACAGTCCTTGATATCAGTGACACTGTGTAAGGACCTAAGATTTGCATTCCATGCATTCAAAAAGTTCTTTCTAATACTTAAATGAATACATAAATGAAATAACCGGTTAACAAATGCACAGAAACAATATTGACAATGAATGGTACAATGAGATATTGTTAGAAAGTGCTGGAATGTGTGAGCATCAAAACAACTGCTGCTGGCAGAACAACTGTTGTGGCATTTGACACAAGCATTGTTAAGCAAGAACTAATGCTCATTAATTACCCTGCAGGCACCCAGTCACAAGCAGACACTCAGCTTCTGCAAAATCAGGATTTGAAGACTGACACTGCATGGCTGTTAAGTGAATCAGAGTTTTTACTGATCTTCTGTGCATAACACCGGAAGTCATTGAATTACACTGAAGACATTGCTTCTTGCCTAAAGGCGCTAAGGTCTATGGGACACGTGTATAGTTTTTTAAGTGTCTCTGGCACTTTATCACCACAAACACTGGTTGGTACAATTATGAGTAAAAGCAACATGCATGCACAAATGTATGTATGCACAAATGTATGTACGTAAGTACATCATGCACGCCTCGTACGTATGTATGTATGTATGTATGTTTTTATTCAGACATTTCACATAGTACCTCTGAATTGCCCCTTTCACATTGCCAGAGCAGTTGAAAGAATTGGCCAATACAAACTTCAAGGCCATGGTCATTGAACAATGGGAGCCTTCTATGACCTGCTGCTCTGCTTAAGGTCATCTGTGTTATTATACCATAAATCTTGCTATCTCTATGGGGGTGGGACAGAAATTCCTGGCCCTAGACAGAGCAGTCATGCACCTCTAAACTCTCTTTATAAAAACAACTTTTCGGATTTTGCTGCAGCAGAATGATTATAATACACCTGTAAGCTAATTTTAGGTCATGCCCAGACCACTAAAAATCGCCAGGCCACCAAGTATTTGATTCCTATGTATTATAATAATTGCTTCTTGCTGCATATCCCATTGTGTGTTTACAAGCACTGGAGTATCAAAGAATATGCTTACTTACTTACTCTAGTTAGTCCCACCATACAGTATCTCTGAATTTCCATCTACTACAGTGCTGGCATTTAATTTCAAACACAATTGCCAGTTGTGCTCCAGATCTATCTAAGACTTCAACATACAATTCTCTTCCACAGGTTTTACCTGATGTGTTTATGCAGTTCCTATGGCCACTGCAAAATGCAAACAGTTCCATGGCCAATAAACAATCAACGCCCACAAAATTATCACCAGATTATCCCATAAGAGCTGATCCAACGCAGAATTGTTTGGTGCATATAACACAACTTATTATGGCAACAATGGACACTTGAGTGATTAGACCATACTCTGACTCACACTCTGCCTAATACACATCATGGCTTCTTGTGGCGAGCCATCAAGTGTTGGCTTTACTAATCAAATCACCCAACTGTAAATATAGGAGATAAAGGCCATTTTCTAAACTAAGTAAATGCTACTTTCATCAGAAAATCTGAAACAATGTACAGAAAGAAACAATCTTTAAAGAAGGACGATTTCTTTTCTGTTAAATACTTTTATGATGGGGGGTTCTCATTCTGAAACCATTTGAAAAGGGCAAAACTAAAGATATCCCTCCCTATCCATTGCAAAACACCAGACAACAACACCAGGTGATGACTAAATGACTAATGACTAATAGGTGATGGCTAAACATAGTAAACAACAACAACCACAATACAAAACCTGCCATGCCAACTGCAATAACTAGGCTCACTGGTCACATACCTTTTTATAATTGCGTCTATCAGTTCCTTCGATGAAGCAAATGATCGATAGGTTCCAAGTAATGTATCAACAAAGGTCGAATCTAGGTCACCAGAGGGGGAGCACATAGCTTCCACCAACTTGTCCAATCTTCCACATTTAATGACACAAGATTCCTCCAGTCGCCACTGAAGACGTGCCTTCTTATCTTCCACAAAACCCTTTGATGAAGACAACAAAGTAAGCAATTTTGGACACTCAAAAAAGTTTATTTAACATATCGACCTTGTGCTAAAGTTCTTCATGGAACCAAGGCAATTCAATATATCAAAATTGAGGCCATTCAGACTAATTTCAAAGCAAATTAACTCCTGAAAAGTACCAAGCTCACATCCAAGAAACAAGATTCATAGTATAATAACACAGAGATCTTAAACAAAGCAGCAGCCATGTCAGCAATTTCTACCAGTTGAATTAACTGCCAATTGCTGGCAACTGATATCTTCATCTGAAGGGTCAGATATTTCAAACACTCTGTTTCTTTGCTGCAGTCCTCAAAACAAATTTGCCTGCACTTCATAAGTGCAGGACTATTGCGCAATGCAGCCTTTCTTCTGTCTCAGTAGTTTGACAAAGACTTCTTCCACCTAGGAATAAAATGGATGAGTGGTGCATCATCAACCACACCCATTAACACCCATATAATATTGACAGTAGACACACGTGTGTCTGCTGAGGCCACTCACACACCGCGACCATCACAATAAAACACCACTACTCATAGGTTAAGAAAGGTTCTGACTCTCCTCACAGCTCATAATCAGGAACACATGTTCTCAACTGTATTCATTTTTATCATAGAATACTCTCAACATACAGTTTAAGTCATTCATGTTCATTCGTTATGTTCATGTTCACAAGAAACTAGCAGTACATGTGGCAACCATGGGCGTGAAGTGCAAGCGACTCCCTTCATAAGCCTTGACATATGAGGCTGGATGGCCAGTCCTCTCCTTTGCTGTTCATCTTCCCACTGACAGTGTATGACTAGCATATTCATTATAGCTGAGTTGGTTATGGGGTTCAGATGGAGCAGAAATATCGCACCATCTTTCTGGCATGGCAGAGATTTGAACCCTCGACCATTCGATTGACAGTCATGCTAATCACTACACCACCAGGCACTCTATTCTTAAGTAACCCTTTTCAAATGTGATCTATTGCAAAATGGCTATTATTACAAATGACAATTGTGACAATTTAGAAGCACTGTACATGAATCACAACTCTAGAAATCAAATGTTGCTGTCATGTCGTCAAACTAATCCCAAGACAATTGAATATCTTTATTGTAGATTACATTTGTTTGTCTTAATGCAAAAACAATTGTAGACTGTTCTGTGCTGTCTCCAACTACTATGAAGCCGATTGCAATGCCAATTACTTCCAATGTTCCCTCTAACGTTTTCCTGTGAATAAGCTGGTTCCCGTGACTTCGTTTTTGTGGGCGCTGTAGAAATGCTGAGATTACGATTACAAGATTACGATATATACTTTTCAGTTTTCAGTATATAAATTTTTATCTTAGAATCTAAATAAATATTACAATTTTAACCTAACAAAGGAAATTTCAATTGCGACACTATTGCAGATGGCAAGTTCAAATTACATCAAGTCCCAATCACAGTGGCAGCAAGTTAACTGGGATTATAACTTCAATCTTCTCTCTAGCAGCAATGGGGTAAACAATTTCAACTACTCAGTTCAATTCATTTACATCCACTGCTCAAATAGGAATTTACATTAAGTGTTTTATAGTCCTAAGCACCTGTTATACTATATAGTGAATATTTTATTGCCAACAAACATCAAATACGAATTTCTATACAATGCTCACATCATCAGAAGTGTTGTACTGAATCTGTTTCAGATACACGACATACACAGCACCATCTGTGGTTTTCTCTCTGAAGAACTGCTGCAACTCATCCTGAAAATATCAGAAGACCTTCATCAAACTCAATACAGTAAACACAACTTGGGAATTACAAAGAAGCATGCTATTATAAGCAATGTTCTCTCCAATGTGTGCAGCTGACAAGAAAATACCAAACTTCTGCGCACAAGTTAGCAAATACATTTGAATCATATGGACTTAATATCAAAACTTGCGCATGGGATGTGAATTGCTAGTTCTGTGCACAAAGGAAAAACATTAGAGGGAACATTGATTACAAGCACAATGAATGGCAAGGGCAGTTCACTAACTCAGATTACAAACTGATCAATCACAATAAAACAAAACACCATCAATCTATTTATTAAGATATAATGTATTCACCATTATAAACAAAGCCAGGTGAACGAAATATGTAATATCAATTTATGCAACAATAGTAACACGTTATCTGGGATCAGCTCCCAGAAACCTTAAGTGTCCAATGCCAAGGCTCCCTCTGTTCTTCCTTACAGGTCGAGCTTCTTGTCCCTCACTCTCGGACTTCCATGAGGCAGTGCCGAGCCTTTTCGGTTACTGGCCCTGCAACCTGGAATGGGTTCCCTATCACCCTCTGCCTTGTCAATCAATCAATCATAAATACTTGATATAGCGCCCCTTCAAGATATCTACTCAGAGGCACTCCTGGCCTAACCAGTGGCAGAAAAGGACAGTTTTATCCAAGACAGCCGAGTCACAACTGGTGTGTCAACACACCGAAGCGCCACCATACACATGGCCCAGGGAATACTCCACCAAGTTTTATACCAACCTTAAGACTGTCCTATTTAGCCGGGGTTGGGTCGCGAGCACTTCTGAGTGGATGTCTTGAAGGGGCGCTATATAAATCATCCAAATAAATAAATAAAAATAATTGCATCATTGATTGGCAATCCATTAATTCACAGGTGATATGTGGGCTTGCGTTATCAAAGGTAATAATGATCAATGTCTCATGCCTCAGACCGCTAGATGTTCCGAAAAGAATATTCCCAGTACGTACTGCATGATAGGGCCTACATCTACAGAATCAATATTGGTTTATAACAGAACTGTCACAACAGAAGCAATCGTAATAATTGCAAACCCAAAATACAATGTATAATGCCTATGGACATTTATATAGTGCCTTACAAGAACCTCACAAAGGCACTATAAGGCTATCTCTTGTGTCATCCACCATTGCCGTGTTTTTTTTGTCCCACAGGGTTCTGTCCTAGACACCCTGCTCGTCCTCTACACATTTGCACTGTCAGTTGTTGCCTCTTATCATAGTGTAGGAATCAGTCTCTATACTGATGATATCCAATTCAATGTGGATTTCCGACTAAATGAGGTCATGCAATTAAGCTACCAAAAGATGTCATATGCTTGTATAGATGACATCTCAATTCTGTCCTTAAAGCCCCAAACAACTGCAACTTCTTGAACGAATGTGTTTCACCTTCTCTGGATTGAGCATCGCTGAAACACTGACAAACAACCATATTCTGACTACTGCAACTCTATACTCTGTGATATCCCTCAATGAACACTGATCCCTCTAACTGTAGTAACACTCAAGGCTACAAGACTGTCTTTTGGACTCACTTTGTTCTCTACACTGGTTCCTGGTATTTAAGTTCATCTGCAAACTGACACTTTTCATGTACAAAGCATTGCAAGCCATCTCCCAACCTATTTATCTCCCATGCAGCTCTCTGCACAATGCCAATTATCGAGGCTTTGTTTCTGAAGCATTCATAGTAACATGGCAAACATGAATCTGCTGCTGATCCCTAACTCCAACAGTATTGTATGCAACACATAAAGTTTCGAAAATAAGACAAAATCAAGACAGTGAAAATCCAAGACAGAGACCAATACAGCAACCATAGGGAACCAAGACTAAGACCAAGACAGAGAATGTTGGGAACCAAGACCATAAGACAGTCTCAAAAGACTCCAGAAATAATCGTGAGACCATGACTGAGACCATGACAATAGGTCATCAAGACTGGGACCAAGACAATAGGTTACAAAGACTGAGACTTTGAAAATGGGTTACCAATACAGAGACCAAGACAAAAGGTTACCAAGATTGAGACCAAAACAAAAGGTCACCAAGACTTAAACAAAGACAATAGGTCATTAATACTGAGACCAAGACAATAGGAGACTAAGACAATAGGCTATCAAGACTGAGATTAAGAGACTGAACACTGAGATCATACAATCCTGAACACTAGCAAATCTCAATCCAATGACGTTTGAAGATTCCAACAAATCTGCATATGTGGCATCTCGGATGCTGGCTAATCTATAAATCGTCAGCAAGTCCATGCAAGGGTTGTATGGCACTAGTGCTTCCACATGGTACTCATGTAGGGTCCTGGTGTTTACTATGAAATGTATATGGACATGCTAACAGGGTATTTGTATGCATTTTAGCATTTTCAGGAATTATGTGAATCTATATGTGAATCTGTTGTTGGTTCCAGATTCCAATAAATATTTACCTGTTTATCCATAAATGGCCCTACTGCCCATATGCGATTCCGAAGGGTTTATGCTGAACACATGCAATTAAAAATGGGTCATATATATAAAATGTCTTTAGGCTTGTTGGCTGGCTGGCTATAGGCCTGTGTATCAGTAGCATTTTCAGGAACTGGGAGAATTTGTATGTGAATCTGTTGCTGGCGTAACATTCTGGCAAAGCTGTATCCGTGGATGTATTGGATTTTACCACATCTTTCAACTATGCGAGGCTCCTATTCTCATCAGGGACCTGCAACTAAAAGGGCTCATTTTTATGGTAGCCAAAAATTGATGTACGATATGATCAACACTACACATAAGTCCGACCGTGTGGCTGCCAGCGTTTAAAGTATATACAACAATAAACACAGCACTAAAACAATGTTTGTTGTTGCACTTACACTCTTAAAGTGTGGTTCCATCGGAATGCGATCCGTTCATAAGGCTTCATGCAAATGAGCCGGTAAGTCACCAATCGTCCGGCAAGCAGCATAATTCTCGTTAGAATCCAAAAGTCGACTTCCAAAGCCATGCAAAACGCTGCATTTCATTTGAACTTACGCAGAATCGCGTAAAATAAAATCCCAAATAGCAGACATTTTATTCTGTTTCTACATACGGCGCATGAATATAAACCCTCGCAACAGGTCGCCTTCGATACGCCCACCAATATTAACAGGTGAAAGAGTTCTCTCAAGATTTTCCAGAATAAGCAGATCTATTTATTCATATTAAACGGTAATCTCAATCTGATAAGCCGAATAAAACTTCTGCAGTTATTCAACTTGACTAAACGCTGGCCTTCGGTCAGTTAAAACCTCGAAACACCTGTTGGCAGCAGGTAGGCGCGGCGTTAATTAGGCCTACAGGTAGGCTGACAATCAACGCTATTCACGCCTTAAGATCTGTCATCGATCTCTTTTGTTTCTGTTCTAGGACTTCACAGATCTGGCTGGAAAAACAAACAACGGCTACTCCGTTACAATCCATTCGTTCGTCTTTAGTGGATCATTCACGATAACGAACTGTGTTGTTACGAGTCGTCTGAAGTCATTTCGATCGTCACACATTGGCCTACCAGGCTACGAATGATGTGAACGGAAAACATCCGACATTGTACTGTATATTTATGACAGCGGTGCATACGATGACGCCTGTCGTCGGCAGGGCTGTTGTTCGGGTGCTGTCAAGGCCCATCTTTATTGCAGTTGTTAACTGACTGAAAGGCTCAATATAGGTCTAAATTTACCCTGGGACTATAATTTATTCTATTAGAGTACATAGTATAGTATTATAGTATAAATAAATATTATAGTATATAAGATATATATATATATATATATATATATTGTAGCATATAATAAATATATTATAGTATCTAGGCATATATATATATATATATATATATGTATATAGGTGTAAGGGCATTCATCACATTATATAAAATTAGCTATTGCGTACACCTAGCCTATATTTGCCTGGTTGGGCGTTGCTGTTGTCAAATGTAGGACGCGTTTGGGCAGAATGAATGGACTTGGGCGTTAAGACTCACTAGTTTGGTATTATAAGCCTACTCATTAGTGCATTCAGATTTCAAAATCAGAGAGGGTAACCCTATGTACGCATTGCAAGGAGGAATGAAATATAACTCTGCCACCACATCAAGGAAACTGTGAGCACACACAGCATGCGGGCAGATTAAAACTAAAGCTAGTTATATTGTTCCCACACATAACTATATTGTAAAGTAGGTATATTATTTAGGGCCTACTGTTTACCTATCTTTAAGAATTATAGATTGACACAAATGCATACAAATGACACAATAATAAACAGAAAATATTCAACCCCATAATCAGAGGAGAATGTTGGTCCCAAGTGAAGTTAGAGATATTGGACCGGATATATGTCTACACAAAATGTAAACTGCGCTCAAATCTCAATTTCGAGATGATTGCCAAAAATTACACGAAGGTTCAATTATGTGTGCTGTGAGTTTGAATCAAATTCGAGTAGCAAAGTTATTACTTCATCCAAAACCAATAGTTGGGTGATGAAATTTTGCGTTCGTGTCATTTTCATCATTATCTCAAAATTGCGAGTTGTGCCTATATATCCGCCTATTTTTTTTATAAAGATTCCCACAAATGTTAATCATTTCCTCCACATGATATGGAATGCCGGGAAATACGCTGTTTCCTGGTTGAAATCTGGGTGCTATGGTGCCTTAGATAAGCCAACTGACTGTGCAAATATTGTGCACAGCTTTTCTTATGGTGACGGTACTGGTGTATGGTACGGTCAGTGCTTGCAAATTGGGGTTTGAGAGCGAGATATTACTCTCAATTGGCATCGTATGAGGTAATCATGTGAAAGTAATCAAGTTTCATGATGGTTTGTGGAATGAGAGGGAATCATACAAAATAATCAGTAAAAGATAGAAGGTGGATTGTGTATAAGACAAAAATGGACGAGATCGAGTCGTGTAAAATTGGAAGAAAGTAGCAATTGGCTTGTGTGTGAACCAGAGAACATGTGAATAAAAAAGATACAGGGTGAATTGTATTGTATTCCGTCTATTATGACAATAGTGTCATGGCTGTCAAAACGCATCCATTCACAGACTAACTAAACGTTCTGTGTAAGAGAAAGCATAGATGCGAATGAATCATGTGAAATAGGAAAAAGACAGCAGATGGAACATCTGTAAGGGTAGAATGGGGCAAGGCGTACGTCAACAATTCAATAGAGAATGACAGTTTTATTCAATCTGCCGTTACAACCAAACAGCAAATACAAAGATGATGCTCTGATGATGACTTGACCATGATGACGGAACGATGATTAAAAAAATGATGATGACAACGACTAGGATAAGAGATTACTGCTCTCAGGACAATACAAACATTGAGTACTCATTTATGGCTACAGTTTCAGATAATATAACTGGTAACAGAATTAATCAAACAGGTGGTTAGCGCAAACTGATGTAACCATTCAAAGTCCATACATATTCTAATTTCTGACCTGGAGCCTTGTGAATCACTCTGATAATTAACAAAGATATGCAATGCAATTGATAACATACGTGTAATTAATGTAAAATGAAGACAAGACTTGACTAGTCTACTATATAAAGTTTTACTGTATAATGGCTAAGCCACTATTCTGATGCTTACATTGTCGCGTCTTAACAATTAACCTTGGCCATGTTCTGAATCTGAACCAGATCTGCTAGAAACTAGTTAACAAGAATTGGTCTATAAACAATATGTCTAGAGATTAGTCTAATGACATGCCTTAATGTACACTCCTTACAGCTGTAGGCCATTTCTGGATGTGTGCTGACTAAAACAATTTGATCATCTAATACACTCCAGAAATGAAATGCCTTCAAATCGTCTTCATAAAATGCCAATGTCTATCTTTGTGTATTCACTTGCACCTTTGTTGTTGTGGCTTGAAGTGATCATTTTATGGCTGCATGATGATAGTTACTGATGTCATGATACACACATACTTCCTTATAACAAAGGTGAATTTTTATTGTTTTAACTTGATGCAGTGCAATTGAACTTGATCTTTTCTTGGCCATTGTCTCTATGGTCAAATCAAAGTTGAACTGAGATTTTCAATTGAACTAAGGTATTCTGGCATTTTTAGGAAAACCACAGAAGGCATTTGGGAATGTTATTCATAGCAGCAGTGAAACTGTGGGTCAACAATTGTAGTTGTAGCCACTATTGGCAGATTATTGTTTAATTAATTCCTTTGCCCATTATGGTTTGAACTCAACATTAGCAGTGCTTCACAAGGTCTAACTCAATATGTTGGATCTACACCTATTGTGCACATGCTGATGCTCCGTAAGTGGACAAACGCTCTGAACATAAATTATTCTTAGGCACAATCTTGTTTTCATGGGGTTGCACACAATCTTTTCAAGTAAACGATAGAAATAACTGGAATATCTGTCATAACAAAACACTGAAATCAACTGCTTCAAAGTCCACTTGACAGCAATTGTGCTGGAAAACTTGTCCATGTTGTACTTCCAAGCAACACATCTTTTAGGCAAGATAAAGGAATGGATTGGTGATTAACAACTTTCTATTTAACTCCCATCTAAGCTCTCATCCTACTTCCAATTACTTTGATGCAAAAGTGCTTATTCTGAAAATTTGACCAAATTATGTAATATTTAATAAGCTGTCCAGATGCATATATCAAGAAACTTACTGCGGCACTTTCAGTACCTCAACATAGCGCTCTTCCATGATGTGAATTAAAATCAATTTATTAATTACTGAGAAGATGGCTGCTTAAAATTCAATTTAGTCAATCATTTGAAATTTCTAAAATTTGCACCAAAAGAACCTCAAAGCTTTCAACACCCATAACATAAGTAAGCAATGCTTCCCTCAACCCTCTATTATGACTGTGTCTGTAGTTGTATTGAATTACGATGTTCTCTTCATGGAATCAACACTTGAATAACATAAACAATAAAACTGCAAAATTACCAAAATCTGTCTGTTGAGAGACCAATTCAGTCAGCTCAGCATGCATAGCCCTCCCTTCCTCCCATTCCCAAATGTAAAATCCGGGTGCAACCACTGCTCACAGTAAAATCATCTAAAGTATACTTTCTTCACTGGTCATTAGACACCAGGATTCCCTTATTAACTGATCCACTGAGACAGTTTAAACTGCAATCTACAAAGCCAAATTTTATAAAAGCATTTAAATCCATTGAACGAAAAGAATGACAAAGTAAATGAATTACAGTTGTATTATATATATATATATATATATATATATGACCAAAAGTGCATGAAATGACTAGTCTGTGCAGTTTATACAGCCAAAGGCTACACGTGCAAACATACAAAATGCAGAAGATCCTAGCTTTCTAAAATCGAAGTCCCCAACCGGAAAGTCATATAGAGGACCTTCGTCCAATCTTGTTCTTCCGATTGTATCCTAACATTACTGTTCATTGTGTCTGTTGTTATCTGCTGTTTGTATTTCAGAGACATACGAGGCCTCGTTATGGAAACACTGATGCATGGGGCTTCATATGCTATACGAAAGACAATGGATGTCTGCATTACTGGGTATACTACCTGTATCATTTTCAGAAGATTACCGGGTAATTAAAATCGGTAATCTTCTGACTGACTTTCGAGGAGAGGACATGAATCCTAATGAAACCAAGTCGGAATATGATCTCAGAAGGCGTCATGGTCTAAATATGTTAACATTTGCATAACACATCATCAATAACCGTTAAATATCTCTTCAGAAACTAGTTGAGAATTATACCTCGTCAATTCTTGCAGGTGACAGTGAATGACAGTATTGACAGGGAGATGATCCAAGCAAATGATCCAATCATAAAAACATGGCACATGTTGTGTGCAGTTCGTGCTACTCCTACTGTGGTCGTGACACAGTATCAGTCCACAAGTGATTCGTCACCGGTCATAGATTGAAAACCAGAGCAATTTGTAAATGCTATCAAAAGTTTTGTTTTCACATTAACATAAAACAATATTGTTCAGTAACATGGTACTTAATATAGTGTTTCGTACATAATAAACAGTTTTAAACATGGAAGAGTAACAAAAGTATGGTTGCAATAAACAGACACAATGTATCAAACGTAACTTTTATAATAGCATGTCATATGTATATATGTAAGCTGATGTTTAAAAGCTCCAGTGCACGATAAGGCTGGTAAAATAATTACTGGTACCTAACTGAGAACGTTTAAGAAATACCACTCTACATTGTATTATTGCCAACATAAGCCATTGATATTCTTGAACCAAAGTTCTTGTTGGCTGGAACCTGTCATAAACTCGACCTAGAAGAATCCCCAAATCATAGCCTTGAGAAAGTATAGGCATATGCTGTGAAAAACATGTCAAAACAAAAGTATATACTTTGAAAAAATGGTGTCAAAGTTAAGTTCTTATTCTTAAAAATTAGATTATAAACTGGCATTACACATGTTTGAGAACCATATTGGATTATGAATTAACTAATTTTGACTCATAAAAAAGTGTTTTGATTCATAAAAGGCCACTAATTAGAGTTAAGATGCTGGTTTTCATAGAGTATTATGGGAATGCTTTCTCTGACACTACATTTTGACCAATGTGGTGAAATTGCAATCGGTTTAAGTTCTTAATTAAGGTAACTCACAACTGACACATGGTGCCAAAAGACAGAAAGTTATGAAATCAAAGTAGGTTTTGATCACAACAGACTACAGGAGTCTGAAAATTTCCAAGTACTGCAATGTAATCTCCTCTTTAAATAAAAACATTAACATTTTACATCTGTTTCATTAAAAGTATAATATGATTAAGAATTTTGAGAAATGTCAATAAATTTATGATATTTAAAATTCAGCAATGTTACAAATATGAGAATGAGGAATAAGTGACATTTGAAGTTTACATCAAAGAAACTGGTTGACACAACCCATTCACAACCAATAATTGTTCATCTAATTCACTCAATTTCCCCCAAAACTTATTATTTTTATTTCAGAAGAGACAATCATGCTTTGACACACACACACGCGCGCACGCGCGCACACACACACACACACACATCTCTTAAATCTACACATTGCCTTCAAGAAAATCCCAATTAGATCAGTAGTACTTAATCATACTACAGCATGGAGACACCCTAAATCAGATGCAGCCAGAACATGGTATTTTTAGCCAGTGAATTAGAAATCAGCTAATTTTTGCAGGTTAACAGAAACAATTAGATTGCAAACAACTGGATGCTACCATCTATGCCAGCGGCTCTCAACCTTTTTAGTCATGCGACCCCCTGATGATATTTCCTAAGTCGTGGCGACCTCAACTAAAAAATTTATAGGGTTACTGCATTCACTGCAATTTTACTGCCATCATGGAAGTGAAAATCATGGTAATACCATGCATTTCACTTTTTACTATTTGATAATCCGCACACCTCATTCATAACAGCACGATCAATCATTAATTACCAGAACAATTTATAATTTGTTACTGGTAATTATTTTATTAAATGAATCAGAGTACAGGATCTGGAGAAGGTTATAAAAGTAGGAGGAAGCTAGATCAAGACGCTGAGATTGCAGACGACCATGCAATGTTGGCAAGATGCTGCAAAGGTCTAATAATGGTAGATAGACTGAACAGAATATCATCTGCATGCGGAATGAAAATGAATACCATAACGACAAAGGTACTAAAGATAAGTAAAGGAAAGGAGACAGTTGTCAGAATACACACTGGAGGAAAAAAATAGAACAGGTGAAAGAATTCTGTTACCTATGGAGTGTGATCGTGACAGATGTCAAATGTCACAGGGAAATTAAAAGAAGGATCACAGATAGCAAAAGAGGCGTTCTCTACAAGGAGAGAACCACTGGGCGGAAAACTAAGCAGGAATCTAAAAATAAGAATGATAAAAACTCTGATATGGAGTGTGGTGCTGTATAGATATGAGATGAGGACCATGAGAAAGAGACATAAGAAGACTTGAGGCTTTTGAAATATGGACATGAAGAAAAATTGAGAAAATTAGCTGAACAGAACACAAAACAATGAAGAAACAATGGAAAAATTAAAGAAAACGGATACACACAATAAAACGAGACTAAAAAAATTGATTGGGAGGAGAGTCACCCCTAAGAGCAGTCGTAGAAGAATAAATAAAGGGGAGGCGGACAAGAGGAAGATGAAGACAGATGATACTTGACTGGATGATGACGGCTGGATATGGAAGGTTGAAAGAAGAGGCCCAACAGCGAGAGGAGTGGTGATGTCGGACGTTTGAGCCTGCCGAAGAGGCAGAGAACTAGAAAAAGAAGTACAGGAAAGAGTAGAGATTAATTCAAGTTGCTCTAACGCAGTTGTTGGTATATAATAATATTATGATTGAATAATACTTAAATATAAGAGAGCTGCACTGACTATGCTGGAATGAAAAGATGAAGAAAACTATGCTGACAACTGTTTTCTTAAAGTCCTAATGGTTGTCAATTCCTAAGGTGACCCCGTGGGGGCCACGAACCACAGGTTGAGAACCGCTGATCTACGCATTCTAAATGACAGCTTGCTAATCTGCTGTCTAAAAATCCATGAAAATTCCTTAAATAACATGTTGTCAGTTGGAAGGATTTCAAATTTCAGGCAAGCTTCTGGCTCAAGACCTACACAGCATTCATGCTCAAGAAGAATGAAAACAAACTGCAGAAAACGTATCACATCTGTGGCTTCTGAGAATATCTGAGATTGCTGTATCCATATTCAATCATTCCTTCTAAGTATTTTATTTAAATAGCACTCCTTTAAGGAGTCTATGTTATTGGCATTTTTTGCTACACCATTTATATGACTATGTTAGTGTTTTCATAAGTTTTCAATTTTCATAAGTCAAAGTAATTTGCTGATAGATTTAGGAATGTATAAGGAATTGTAGCCTAGACCTTTGTACAGACTGTAATAGACAACTGCTTCAAGCTATCGATTGATATCATGTTATTAGACTGCAACTCTACAAGAATTGAGTATAATTAATAAAAAAATGGCATAAAGAAAATCTTCAGCTGTTGATAAATGACTACTACCATTGTGAAGTAAAGTAGCCTGATATAGCATGCTCAGTCTAAGCTCTATGAGAATGCTTTCATAGTACGAGCATTATTCTCAACAACAAGCACTTTCAATTGTGGCAAAAACACCGCATGCTGATCCGTTGTTAGGAAAATTCTCTGAAAACTTTGAGAAATAACATGCCCTTACACCTTACCCAAACGCATATTTTTATTAAAAGTTCAAATGATGCAACAAACATAGTTCCTAGGGTGGTAGTTTCTCTAAGTAAAGGAAGCAAACTTTACACGTTCATATCAAATCACTTGCACGAGAGTTAACTCAAGCAGTCAGTATGGTACTGAAAATGCATAGGCTCAAAAATTCTCAACATACAAAGATCCTTATTCTGTTGCGTCTTTGGAATTTCCAGCCACCACTTCGTGAAACAATGTTATGCTCAAAACCTGGCATCTCTCTAATCGCGGATGATCCGAAATGGTCATTGCAGGCCAAACGATATCGTCTGCAAAAGGAAAGCAGTCCTTCGTGAAATCCTCGATCTGCCTTCTTAAAAGAACTGGACATTCTGATCGGATAACCAGAGAAACCCGACCAAAAACCTGATTTAGCATAGGATCAAACATGACTGATTGCAGAGAGAGATAGAACTAGAGAGCCACTCTTAAACATCTGGATAATTTGGGTCTGTTTCGTCCTGGGCAACAAGTCGTCGCTGGCGTTCAAGTGTCGCATGTCGCCGCAGTCGTGACGACGTTGGTGGATCTTCTGTTGTTTGTATGCGATGCAGTGAAAACATTGTGTGCGAAGCTTTGTTGTCACACGATTCATCTGGGCAGGCAACCTGTAGGTAAGAACAGTCGATAATTACGACCATGTGAAGGCTCATATATTACAAAACAAAATGTATAATGAATTATTTCATTTATTCAAAACTGCCATTATAGCTCATCCATTAGTGTTAGTCCTGCAAGGCATCACAGTGCAGTCATAGGATGTAAGTCCCCATATACTGGCTGCTGTTTACACTAGTTACAAAGTGGATGTAAAATATCGTAATTTGAGAATATTCATCTGGCAATTATCTCAAAAACTTTCCTCAGAGCCCACCATGTTGATGCAGTCTGTAAAACCCTAGTTACCCAACCGAAAGAACAGAAAAGATATAAAAAGTAGTGGTGTGGATATATATCTACTCAAGAATCTACTAATGCAACCCATTGGCCAATGCCAAGTATTGCAAACCAAACTTGGACTGTTTTTGGTAAAAAACCCTATTCATCAACTATTGGGTATATATTGGTGCACTATACCATCCTGAAACCCAGGATATATTCTCCTAGTACCTACTTAATTGGATTGAAAAATCAGCTGCAGAAATATTTCAAAATGCTATCAGAGCTCTATTCACATTGGGTGGTGATCTTAATCCTCACAACATCGACAAAATAACAGGACTTACGGCATGATCTCCTAATTCTTTGAACCCACCCATGGCAACGACATTCTGGACCAGTTCATGGTTTCAATATGAGATATCTTCTAGATCAAAGTCATCTCTTCAATCTCTTACAAACAGACCATAAGGCCATCATTGCTAGTACAATTGCAGAGAGAGGAAAGAAACACTCCAATCTCACTTCCATGAAGAGATCTCCATCTCAACACTTCTTGACACTATGCGAATTAGAAACCTTGATTCCGACCTTGCCTCATCCGCCGATCCTCAAGGACCCTGAGACAATTTCTACAGGATTTAGACCAAAACTACCCACATAACGCTATCACCCTCACATCAAATAATCCTCTCTTGATAGCTCCGAAAGTTAAACAAATGCTACGACTCAAGAACCGATTCACTGCAAATGGATAGATGGAGATAGCAGAGGCTTTATCCCTTCAGTTTGCCAAGTCTATCTCAAAGAATAATGCCACTCTTGTCAGACACTGCAACCATCACAAAGAGTAATATCTTTTCAAAGGATAAAGTCAATCAAATCACAAAGAAAGGCAAATATGGACAACCTTATATCTTCCCTCATCATTGATGTCTCAACAACTATTTTGCCAATGTTTCCCAAGATCTCAATTGAACCCTCCTCAAAGCCAATGCTTTCCACTAAACAGACTCATTACAGATGGTTGGAGTGTCTTTAATTTTCCATCTACTTGATCATCTCAAACACACTGCTGTCGGACATGATATTTGGTTTTTAACACTAATCCTTGCTACTCCAGATTAATCAATCATTGATATTTGATACTCTCCTTTGTTCCTATCCAATGAGAAACTGTAATAATCGTTGCTTTCCTCAATTTAGTATCTTTTATTCTGATGGGCAAAATTAACAGCACTATGTTGAAACTGTTGAAATGATCAAATGAGTAGGGATTAAACAGCATGTGTAGCAAAGTCCTCAATTTAAAAGTGCACCAAGATTTCCAACAGAATTTTACTATGTAATAGTGTATCTGATAATACAACAGATGCTTTTTCACCCCATGGGTCATTGGAGCTGCGATTCCATTGACAATTACACCTCTATTATTATCTAGATGAATGTAACTCACCTCTTTTTCCTCAGCAGCTGCAAATTGAGAAGCTGTTACAGAGCCTGCCGGCATTGAACCTTCTTGAGCAGGCTTTGTTTCAGCATCTGGTAACTGTGTTGAAAACTTGCTTGGAAGCTTCCTGTGCTGGCGAACAATCTGTAGTATCATGATGACATCAGAACTCATCTTTGCCTCTAGCCGTGTGAGCTGCCTATTAACAATGAACCAGTATAATTAAACATGTTATGCAAAACCTGTTGAGTTTATCTATAAGAGTCACTTAGGAGGACTCTAGACATGTTTTGATGAACATTGTTGTCTTCCTGACCTGACCTGACCCCATTAGATTCCGACCTGACATTGAACCTGACATGTGAATGATGTACCTGACTATAGACCAGCTATGAACATGATTTATTATAGGTTCTGATTAGTGCAGAGAGATTTTGAGTTAAATTCTATGGATTTAAATAACTAACTGTCTTAACTCACTCTTAACATAGTCTTCAAAGCCCTTTGTGGATTTTATATGCCTGCTTTTCAACATGTGGTGTTCATTAAGTTTTGAAGAGATGAAGATTTCATTGATGTTTCTGGATTGTATTAAAATTTACAGAACGAATTTACAGCAATAGAGTGAACAAAATGTGAATAAAGTTCAGGCTTTATCCCAGGATCCGCTAGAATTCGATATCTTATCACAATTAGATCATTTAAGAAGTGCTAAAATTGTGTTTTAGTTGACCATCTCTGATCTCCCATCTCCCTTCCTTTTGCCAATTATTATTTTCCTTTACCATCATTTTATATACAGTAATCCGCTGTTCTCTACAACCTGGCTTCCATTTTCTGCCAGCTTCCACATAATGGCCTATTGTGCACCTTTTCCTCGCTACCTCCAGTCTCTCTGCCTCTGCCTGTCTGCCTCTATCTCTATACCTCTGTCTCTACCTTTGGATCCTTTCAACAGGTGTGATATCATATTCACACTGTAATGTCTGATCAAAGATACTAATTCAACAGTTTGTGGCAACAATCACTATATACACAATAAAATATTCAACTAAAATATCCTTGGTATGAATCAACCATAGACCTGCATAATCAAATCCAATTATGTCTGAAATATTAAAGCCAACGGTTGAAGTGCATGCCTATTAAGATTGCGTTTATTTTCAGTCATCTGAAACTCACACAAGTAGTATACAGCTGAAGCCTGTGGAAATATCCAAAATTTTGATTGTTATTTCAATTTAAGTGACAAATTTCAGTTCAGCTGTTATGCTTAGATTTCAGGACAGAACAGGACTCAGAAATCGAGTCAACAAGTCAATTCGAGCCCAGGAACTGAGTTCAAGTCGTGACAGTCTGAGTCAGAGTCTGTAGAAAATTGGTCTCGAGTCCATGGCCAGACTTGAGTACTACGTCACTGGTGGCCTGACTTCTGGTTTCACTGACCTGTTGAATTTAACCTTAGCTTCTCTAACAGATTATGAATTTGTCTGTAGTCCCACCGGAAGACTCAGCTAGTTATTGATGCTTTTTTTGCATTATGATAGCAATTATATATTTAGGATACGTATATGTCACTTGCATTTTACTTCAATGGCCAATGATGCTTTAATCTAAAATTGAATTTACATCACACAAGTTCACCTGGCAAGTTCTTCAAGTCTCTGCTCCACCTGCTGTGGTGTAATGCACGACAGAGGTTCTGAATTGACAGGTATGCCAGGAGTGGCACCTACGTCATCCAAAATGGAATGGCTGGATGGACTGGAAACTGGGAGAGTCAAACTGGACGTCGACTTCGGAATACTGAAGCTCGAAACCATTGTCTGTGCCAGAGAATGAGACAATAACTACTAACACTAATAAGGCTACAAAACATTAAGAGACCAACAGCAACAACATTACCACTGAATGCTATCAATAACCATCACCCTTTTAGGGACAAAAATTATTGTCAGTTGAAGACAATGACTGTCAGATTACTAATTCTGTGAAAATTGCTGCTTACTGTATGGTAGGACATGCAGCATTTTTTTACAATCAGTAACCAGTAAATCTCATTTGTTAGAAAATATGAAAATCACTGCCAAATGAATATTTAAAATGAAATAAAATCCTTCTCATTTGTAAGTAGTGGGAAGAAACAACCGTGACAATTTAATTTCAAAATCTGCATGGCTTTCAGATCTGTGTGAAACCTTTATATTATATGGCAGATGATTCTCAAATTTCAAAATGGGTATAAATCTCTCCTTATCATGATTGAAGTAAAAACACATAATATAGCGAATGTCTGACCAAAATATTTAAAAATCAATAAGCATGACATCAATTATAAAACCTTTCTGACCATATAAAATGTCATGATTCAAATAAGACTTTTATTATATCATAGCGAGTCATGCATTTTCAGAAAGATGAAGAAAGAAACCTTTTGTTGTAAGACATCGTCTTGGTCGCACTCTCCTTTTAGGAGTGGTGCCATCTCTTGAATCTTCTTCTGTCGACTGTTTCCCGTTACGTTACTGACAATAGCACTTACAGTTGATAGAGCACCTTTCAAATGCACAGAATTACAGGTTGTTATTATTATTATTAATTATATATTTATATCGTATTTGTAAATGTAATAGTAATCTCTGAATTGTAAGGAACTAACAAACAGTGAGTTCATGAGTGCTGCATCATAGTAAGAGGGATTGCCTAAGGATACCAAATGAACTACATAGTCCAGTTTTCAATAGACCAGACACAGAAATATACAGAGGAGCTCTTGTGGTGGATTTAGGTGGAGAATATGGTGAAATGGATGGATCAGCTTAAGAAGTACTGAAAGGCAAAACTTTAGTTGTGAATGGAAAGTCTGAGAACTGACTGAGACGTTTCAACCAAATGATGATGGCGTGTGATAAGAGATGCAGAGGAGTAGAGAATTTGCGGAATTCAAATGGGAGATAGCTCCATAGTTTTTCAGGTGTAGTGTGATATACGGATTGGTTGCTTAACTACTGAAGGCAAAATAACGAGTTAGGCAGGCGGGTGATCGTGTAGAAAGGGGTGAATGGCAAACAAAGTGTGTCAAGGAGGCTGACTGGTTAGAGCTGTCAGCCTGTAATGCGGAGTGCACGGGTTTGATCCTTTGCATCAGTGTGGGGAGGGATGAAGCTACACACCTAAGTCAATGGTTAGAATTTTTACAAAATGACCTACAAATAGATTATATATGCATATAATCATAAGCAACATAATAAGCCTGAGGGTTCATGCGCCATGTCGCACCAGCAGCACTGTTTAATTATACATTTGATCAGTTAGTTGTGGCAATTTCACTAACCAAAAAAACTATTGCCTAAACCTTATATCTCATGATACAAGCACTGAATGAGTGTGTATCATTATCAGAATGATTTCTGGTCACAAAACACCTTTCAGATTCAATTGTTCTTGTCACCACGAGCACAAACTCGCAATGTGATCATGACAACAAAGACATTTGGTGCTTTAGCTTCTGTACCTGAAAGAGAGAGAAGATGAGCTAAACATCGTGAGTTTCGCGGCAGTAACTGACCTGCAACGGAGGAAAATGCTGACGTGTAACATCTTTCATTTTCTACTGGTCCAGTGTAGAAATGGGCAGGAGTGACATCGAGTCCGGCCTTTTCTGTGGAGAACTGTAGAATGCCAGTCCCACTCTGCCTGTAAGCGGAGTCGGCATCGCTAGAATTGTCTCGCTGCAGGCCACTGTGACTCGTGTCACCATCACCAATGTTGCGGCGTAATGTGGCCACATCTACACTTCTTTGTCGCGCTGCAGACAAGATCAGGAATAGAGAAAGTAGGATGACAGTTATCCCATCCAAACAGCATTTCCTCCAAAACTGGACAAGTTCAATAGATCAAATATCTGTGCAATAAAGGTTCTTGGTTGCATAACTCATTCTGTTGTATTTCAACCTGGCTTCTAAAATGGATTTGATTGCAATTTCTCTTGAAGCAACCACTTGAGTATGGGCATTATGACTGCGGAATAACGATAACAATGCTATAGAAATCATTAAATTGCATTAGAATAGACAGGATTGAATAAATGAAAGAAATTAGCACTGAAGTCAATAGCAGAAAACGGAGGCCATTCCACGTTTTTCTTTCATCAGGTACCTGTGAAAATGTTACCAAGAAGTTAGTAGGTAAGTATATTCTTCATCAACAAATTGCTAATCACACTTATCAATTGGTGTTTTGTCCTAACGTGTGTTTTAAATACAAGGCGACTGATAGCCCATTGAGCTTTCTGATAACTTAGTGTCATACCTGTAGACAACGATTTTCCAAAGATGGAAGACTTTGTGACTCGATCACTGAGAAACGTACACTGCGGCACTTCCATTTCGGGTTCTGGCGGACGGGTTGTTGTTAGTTCAGACTGCAATCAGAATTACTAGACTTCTGTGGTCAAATTATCATCATCATTAGCAATGATATCTCAAGATCAATTCACTTTATCAGCAGCCTCTCTCGATCTGAACATGGGAAAGTTTATGTTGAAAAATTCTGAACTTCTACACATTTCCAAACAATATATATGAAATTTTATGGTACATCTTTCTTGTAAATAAACCTGAAAAAATTATCTACTATAAAATTTCAAAGATAAATTTAACTCACATCTCGAAGGTCGTAGGTAACTTCAAGATTCTTCACAAACTGTTCAGCGAATTCTGGATACATTTGAAGAACATCTAAAAGGTCATCTCTGTGAATTTTGTGAAGGTCACAATAGGTCAAGGCTCGGACATTACAACTGGACTTTCCAACCGATTCATGTAGACAAATATTTTCACCGAAGACATCTTCCTTTCCTGGACATCAATATCAACAGCAAAACTTGCATCAGTAGAGCAGAATGTTTCACTTGCAACTGAATATCATTGATGGCATTACTGTAACTTGCTGAAAAATTCACAGTCTTAGTCTTTTCTAATCAAATGCTAAAAAATGCAAATTAATAATTATTGTTCTCATTAAAAGTTTCTTTGATTCCTAACAATTACAGTGACGATACCTTCAATGAGAGTATCACAAGTAGGTCTTTGGCAATATAAGTTATTAATAGACAAACCTAGTATTGCCATAATATTGTCATCCTTCAGTATTTCAATTGACCCTCTCGAAACAAAGTATAGCGCATCAAGGATGTCACCACGGTGAACCAGTGTGTCGCCTGGTGGAACGTGCGTAGTTTTGAACTTCAATGAAAGTGCTCGTAAGCAACCAGGACTTGCACCAGCTAACAACAAACGGAACACAGATTTGATACTGTATGCCAGTCCCTTTATATCACATTATTATTGATATTGTAGCAGAACTATTATCGTCATCATGACTTACCTGCAGGTAACTCTGAAACTATTTGCTATAATCGAAAGCAAAGTGCAGTTTGCTGTTAAAAATAGAAAGGTTAACTCACACAATTACAAGTCTAGTGCCTCAATACCAAGTGCAATCAATGAAGTCTTAAGATTTTTAAAGGAAGATGTTATATTAAGCATCTCCTTCAAAGCCTTGGTTCATGCTATTATCATTTTAATAAATGGCATGAGCTATACAGGATCCCTCCCTCAGGGACTTGAATATCAGCTGTTCTAGAAGAAAATGTCTGGAATGGCCTCATTTGTCTGTTTCTTGGCTTGTGTGTTCAGAAGAACTTATTTTTATTATAAATTAGTCAATGAAATTTGTTATGCACGTGGTCAGTTGTCAGGAGAAGATGCACTTAGAGATCCAAATAAAGCAAAGCAAAGAAGAAACAGTGAATCTGAGCAACTTTTGAAGGAAGGAAGTGAATTTGGGATGTAAAGAGCAAGTAGATGTCAATTTCATTCCTAGAGGTAGAGGCACGGAATGCACACGGGTCCATACATGTAACTGATCAATGCTCATGACTCAGCTAGAAGTCTTCTTCAAAACGAGGGACTTTCCCTCTGTTCCGACATGAAAGCGTCCATACATGTATCTAAGTTACTTCAACATAATCAACGTTTTGGAAGTCACTGATGTTTTGCACAGACCAAACCATTATAGCACAAAAAACAAATACATATTTCACCCTCAAATGCTGGGCAATTCTGAAGGAGGTTTCGGTTTAGATGAAGGCAGATGTCCGCCTGAAGACACTCCGGAAAGCCCTTTAACACCTGTGGACAGACACAGTCAGCACAGTTGGTGTCAGTCCCAAATCTAATGCTTCACACGATCTCATCAACTTATATTGACAAATAATAAATGCACTATTGAACCTCCCTTTACAATAGTAACTGGACATTTATATAGCGCCTTTTCAATGAAACTCCTTAGAGAAACTCCTTTCAACCTGACTATAATCATCAGATCAAGGTTGAATGAAGATATTAATTAATTAATCAATCCATTAATTTATTCACTCATTCATTCATTTCTTCAGAAGACTTATGCAGTTTAACCCTTTACTAACGAATGTGCACTAAAATGTATGGGAAACCTATGCAGCTTGTCCGTAGAAGATTAAGTGAAACCCATTTACTTTAGAAAACTGCCCAATTTCCTAGTACTGTAAATAAGAAATATTGATCAATATAGAGTTAGTTCTGCCCAATAGAAGGTTCTGCTCACAGTGTTCATGTCAATGCCATTCGTGTAAGACCAGGCATGCTGAAAGTATTCTTCCAGACGCTGTCGAAGTGGATTTGGAATCTGGTGGAAACGGATGAACTCTTTCACCTTCTGCATCTGCGTGTGGTAGCGAGCGGTTCCTGAGTACAGTCGCTGAATAATAGCACTCACATTACCGAAGATGCTTGCATACATCAGCGCTGCAATATTCCATACAAGCAGAAGGTAAGAAAAAGGTAACTGAATCGATGAGTCATCCAAGGTGGATCTAGGATTTTACAAATGTGGGCCAAAAGAAGCGCAAATTGGCTGTCTGGTTTCATTAAAACTGAGATTGGTGACAAGAGACCTGTATTGAAGCAACATGAATTCTTTGCATCAGCAGCTTTAGGTAAAGATAATTGGAAACAGACTCACTTTATAAAAACTAAAACATATAAACAATACCTACACCTAATGATGTGAAGGTTTTTGACTGTCAGACCTAGAGTCACACTGGTTCACGAGGGCAACAATTTTAATTAAACTGTCTAAATAAACGACAGATAAAGGGCTTCCTAGATAGGTTTTAATTACTATCAGAGCAGAAAAGCATGACTCACTGACTGCTTCTGTTATCAGTAAAACAATGGCTATGACCAGGAAGGAGTCTGTATATTTAATGTCAAGCAAGTTGATATGGTTCCAGAAAACAAGTCACATCTAACATTGTAGCTATATATTGATTGCAAATTACCCTAAAAATGCTGTATGCCAGTGGTTCTCAACCAGTGGCATCAGTAACTCTAGGGGTATGCCAACTTTTGTCAAGGGGTACACAAGAAAAAATATTATGAAAAACATTTTGTAGAAAAACAGACGATAATTACAATTAAGGTGCATACAGTTGACACATTGTGGTCATGATTTAGCAAAGTCATAGTTATTCAATCAATCAATGAAACTCTACAAAGCACCTCTTCGAGAAATCTACTCATAGGCGCTCCCAGTCCAACCACAGACAAAAGGACAAATTTAAGAGAGGTGTAGAAAGAAGATGAGGAGTTCATAGGTAAAAGCAGGAGGTCCAGAGGAAGCTCACTCCAAGTGGTAGGGCCCACAACGCAATTACATGTTATAGAACAGACTCAATAGAATTATAGACTATCGTTAGCTTTAGTAATATTAATCTGAGTAAAAGTAGAATGGCAGTTCAATGTGGCTATTGTTGAATGATTCGTTGAACTTTCAAGATTTATTGAGGGATTTCTAGCTGAAACTAAGAGCTGAATAAGGCTTAATTTCAAACAGAGATAAGACATATTTGATTCCTCTTAGTACTTCTTATATATGAGAAACCAAACAGGTTTTTTGCAATGCTTTGCAATTAAAAATAAATACAGATCAAAACTTGCAGCTCAACCTCATAACAGAAAGATCATGAAGATAGTTACGACTTTAAGTCTGTGAAAATACCATGAATAAAATAATGTCGGATTTCATCATGGATCATGTTTAAGCAAGTATGTCATCTTTGAAACCAACGAAATTGAATAATACCAGATTTAAGCTCAAAATAAAATTTGTGCCACAAGGAGGCACAAACTCAGTTGATGGAACGCTGCTCCTGGCCATTTCTGCACAGTCACCACCACATTTAATGGGTTTCTGCTCAGACTATTCTATTTCATCTCTGATGTTGCCAACAGCTTTTGCTGAGGTAACGGATAAACAGCAATACAACAGTGTCGATAAGAGAAAGGTGTCCAAATATTAAATTCCTGATTGACAGAGACAGATATGAGAATGCCACATGCAGTATCAAATTGTTAAAGATAGGCAGCTCATCCACTGCATCAGCGGTCACAGATTTTACCCTGAACATATGACACAAAAAAGAGTCAGATCATGCCAAGGCTCTGTATCAAAGAAACATAAGACCTTAAAACTTGTCCATAACCTAACACTTCTGTTGACACCTAGCTTGTACACGGTCCAATATTAGTAGTAGTTATTCACTTAATAAGGTAAAATAATGGCATTTTAATTGAATGCTTTACCAAGTAAGACTCATAATTCATTTTGACTCAAGCAAAGATATTCATATTCACCATATTAATCTATCTCCAAATATTGCTACCTAGCTAATCTGAAAGGCTTGACTTAAACAAGGTGCAAGAGGTTATAAGAAAGAGAGCAGGTGAACACATACAGTTTGCACTTAACTCAGTAAAGTTGTGACACGTAAACAAATGGTATCCTTACAGCCAATAAGCATGACGCATATGGAAAAAACCTTTTCCGTGTTGGTATTGGGTGACACGTTGCCAAAGCCGACACTCGTCAGGCTGCTGAACGTGAAGTAGAGTGCTGTGATGTACTTGGATTTTATTGACGGTCCCCCAGTGCTATTTACATATGGCTGCTTGATCTCGGAGGCAAGATTATCGAGCCATCCAATCTGTAGTCCTTTAAGGGAAGGACGCTCTGCATTTCCAATCGCATACCAAATGCACGCCAACCAGTGAGCAATGAGCGCAAATGTTGCCATGAGCAGCAGCAGAACAGCAGCACCGTACTCTGAGTAGCGATCGAGTTTACGCGCCACTCGCACCAGACGCAAGAGACGGGCAGTCTTCAGAAGACCAATCAGAGTGGTCGTCTGAAAAGAAAAGCAGCAAACAATAAACATTCAGTCGAAGAAAAATTTAAAGGCAGCCATCTTGCTCTATTCTTACCTGTGTAACCATTTATATTTAGCTTAACAATAAGCCATTCAGTTGAAATTTTTTTTAAAGTAGGCATATTGTTCTCTTCTTATCTGCCATCATATATTTTGTTTCTTGTTTCATCATTCAGCCTATAATATATTTGTGCAAAACCTGCATAGTTCATAAAGAAATGTCCATATAAACAAACATCACTGAATACTATAATTTAATACAAATATAGGATTTTCATTGCTCATCATTCAAAATAGGCTGATGGTTTCAACTGATTCTGTTTTAGTTATGTATTCCACCTTCAAGAAAAAAGTTATCAGAAATGATACTGTGTTAAAAGTTATAAAATTGGCCTTAGAATGATAACTATGACCCACACCTAAAATCAATCTGTGATCAGATGACTTGTATGGCACAGCACTTGATAGGTTTTGATGTCATGCATGCCACCTACCTCATCTGTTTCTGAACCGAAAAGAAGAAGGTCAAAAGGTATTGCAGCAACCATGTCGATAAGGAACCAGCCTTTGAAGTAATGGACAGCAATCTTGCCTGGATGGCTAACAACTTCGTCATTTTTATTAACATATGTGGTTCGGAAGTTAATGAGGATGTCAACGATGAACATGACGTCAACGAGGAGGTCAATGATGGTGAGAGGGTCATTGTAACGGGCATAAATATTATCTTCATTCTGCTTGGCTCTTTCAACATAGTCCGGGTCATTTAGAAGGAAGGCGGCGACATAGGGCGTACAGATGGCAGTGTAGATGACTAGAATGAGAATCAGCCAATCCCAGACTGCTTTGAATGGCGAGTAATGCAAGATGGTAAAGTGATGGACCCTTGGAGATTGTAGTTTGTATTCAGGCAGCCCTTCAGCACCTAAGGACAGCACCTGTAAACAAACATTCGAATTAAGAGCACCAAGCAAACAACACTTACTAATAGGTTGAGGAATAGAAGTGGTAATGTAAATATCTAGTAAAAGCAACACAAAGACACTTATGGAACCTCTTGAAAACTTTGCACAGATTATAATCACTTCTCTTTGAACGAATTTACAGAATACAGTACTTTCACCTGCCAGATATTGCTCTTTACATTGATAATAGAGACTAACTTTACATCTGGTATTTGGGACTTCATTAGGAGAGTCAATGACTCATCTATCGATATAATACTAATTATCGCACTGAAGTCATGTAGTGAATTAAGATAATATAAACTAGTTTACCTGTGCCACTTTCTGTGTGACGTTATGTCGCATATTATGCATTGGCAGGAAAACGCCCTGTTTGGAAGAGGAAATGGCGCTGTGCGTATCCTTTTCGGCCGAAGACTTCTTCAGCACAATGTCACTGTTGATGTTAAGTTGACTACTCGACAGCTTCGTTCGATAGCGTGAAAGCTCAGAGTCACTGGACGCTTGGTTGAGCAAATTCGACTGATGATGATTCCCTGTGGCTGCACAAAAACAGAGATCAAGGTCACAACAACAAACAATTCTAGTTTACTACACAGTCTCCTGCAATGGACTCAGGTACAAAAATGTCTCTAGCTAGTCACAAGTAATCTAGCTTAAATAACATCTGCTTTATACCTGCCTTACTTGCTTTCAGATGTAAACAACTGTACAACAAGTCAATCGTCAAAACTGGAGAAAAACCACCCAGCCAGTTATAGCTTCCAATGCCTGATGTTAACACTCTGGAATAGTGTTTCAATGCTGTCACCTTCTGTAACACATTTACCTGGCAGGAACTCAATCAGCTATTGATCATTACAGAAGTAATCTACAACCTTTGAACATGTCTACAAATTCAAAAGCATGGACAAAAATGAATCACACAAACAAATAAAGGGCACACTTGCAAAGTGTACATGAACTGTATTCATCCTTCACTGTTAACTATAAACATGCACTATCACACCCCCAATCACCACAAAAACTACAATTAAAACAACTACTACTGCTACCATAATAACTATTATTACTGAATCATCAGCCAGATGGCTCCATCACTGATAATCCTCTTAGCCACAAATGCTAAATTCTACAGTATGTCTATAAGATTGATTTCGACTCTCAGCATCTCAGTCAGCAGATGTTCACGCCATTTGACTCTAGACGACAAGCCACGTGCACCGAGGAGGACAGATCTCATGCATAACTCAGCGTTGGCACTCTGCCAAGCAAAAGCACTAATGCCGTTCAGTAATTGACTGTTTTTGCAGAAGATAATAAACATAAAAATTTACACGATGACAACAAACAATGATTGAATTTGTCCAGATGTGGCTGGCATCATACAAACAGCAAAAGAGACAGCAATGTGTCATACACATAGCAGCAGCAGCAGCAGACTACCATTTCAGAGAAACTCTCCAGCTAAGCTTCTGCCCCACTCGTTTTCACTGAGTAAGCTGTGAACAAGTAAGTGCTAATGATATGGACTTACGAAAAACGAACTTAATAAGAAATTTAAATTTGTTCACAGTCTCTATACAGAATCTGTGCTTGAAGGAATTATGCTAATTTCTTTAATTGAAAGGCCAGTTCTACTCAACATGAGATTAGGCTGTGTTGTACAGACCATATTTTGTGATGAAATATTTCACCACTGCACTACAGTCTAATGCAGTTAGGAGCTTGCTAGACCCAGCATTTGCAAGACATCAAATGCACACAACAGTAATATCAAAATGACTCAATAATGCAGATGAGGGTGGTAACATTTGCAAAGAATGCACAATCAGTTGAGCCCAACGAACAGTTTATCTGGTTTGGCACGTACCAACAGCTAGCCAAAATGGACATGGAAGCTCTTGCCCTGGAGTTCCATCTGTATATCTTTTCATATTCTGATAGGGATCTTGGATTTCTTGGCATAACTCTGAACTAAGAACTCACCTTCACATGGCACATCCACTTGCACTGCCGTGATTGCTATTATCAGCTGCACCAGCATAGGACCGTTTCCTGTTCCTTTTCCTCTGATGTTGCTGCAACACTTGTCCACTCCTTCGTGGTCTCTCGCCTTGACTACTCTAGCGCCCTCTGTGACGGACTCCCTGCATGCCAGGTCTGGTGCTTGGATCGGGTTATACACACGGTGGCATGCCTTATTGGCCGTATTCCAAGGTTCGGCCATGTCTCCAAATATATGCGGTACGTCCTTCATTGGCTCCCCTTCTCTAAGTGGATCTCATACCGGGTCTCTTAATTGGTATGGTGCTGCATTGAGAGGTCAGCTCCCAGTCGCGGGAACTATGCTGTTCTACATTAAATGTCCAATGCTGAGGCTTCTTTCTTTCATCTTTACAGGCTGTGCTTCTTGTCCCTCACTCTCGGACTTCCACGAGGCAGCGTGCCAAACCAAATAAATAGAGTTTTAGATGGATTAAGACATGGGCAATTGGAAGACCTCCAGGACTAACTGATCATTGTGATCAATGTCATTCAACATTCTAAAGTAACTATTCTCTGTTTTATTTATTAATGTACAAGCATACATAGATACCTTTACACATACATACATAAATATGTACAAACGTACACACATACGTCCCATGTGCTGCTCAACTACTAAACAAAATTGTGCCTTCTCAGTGGTTGGCCCCTCGGTCTGGCACAGGTTCCTGTTCACATTGTGCTTGTCCCCATGATCCACTCTGACTCATTTATACTCCCCTTAAAACTCTCCTTTTAAGACGTACTGGGGTTGGGAGCGCTCCTGAGTAGTAGCCTTATATAAATCTTTGTAATGAATGAGTAAATACATAAAATCAATATACGTACATGCATATCTCTATGTATCTTCATATGTGCGTATGTCTGTATGTGTACGCAAGTAATGTACATGTGAATGTATACATGCATGTATGCTTCACATCTACTAAACTTTTTTTATTGGATCTAGGGAGGTCTTGTATTGGGCTTAGGGCTGTTGCGTGCTGGTAGTAAACGGTTCCGCGGAGTAAAACACCAATGATGATGTTCCAGATGAACTAACCGTACCTACACACTGAATGATGTTCTACCTGAAGCAACCGTACAAACTAGGGCATAACCGGAAATTGCCTCGACATTCGCCTCGGCCGAATATTGGACTAATCGGGAGCATTCGCCTCTGCAAATATTACACCCGCAAATAACTAAAAATACCTTTTTTGATAAAATAATGTTTTTGATTAAATAATATTTTCTCGTGAAATAAATTTAGGACAAACGGACTTACTTATAAGTTATTGATTAATTAAACAAGAATTTAACATTCCATTGAATTTAAAAAAAAAAAAAGATGTTAATTTATATATTTCAATTTATTTTTGTCGCATTCCCCAGGTGGCAACCAAATCAGTAATTCTCCCGCTTGAATTGGCTCCACCCACTTTCTGGTAAACATTAGAGAGTAAAGACGTCGTTGATAACTTTATATTTCAGTTTTACAACAAGGTCTTGCATTTTTTTTCACAAATAAAGTTACTAAATAATAAATAGAGTGCGACGATACACTATATGAAGGATATTGCTATAGACTCTGCATTGACTATAGATAGTTCTTCGTAGCAGGTTAACTACGCTTAGCCTACGGATGGTACTGCCAGATTTGCCGCCATGGGTTGACTCTGTTCATTTTGAACACTGAAAGAAACAGCTGATTGAAGCAAAGCGAATCAGGCTGCGCTCTTTCTCTCTCTTTCTGTAGAAACCGTCTAGAAAATTAATGTTCGTCTTTAAGTCTACAGATCATTCACATGACGAAAAAACCTGGCTTCAGTAATCCAACATCAACAACTGTTCAACTTCCCTAGTCCTAACCCTGCATAAAACTTGTCATCAGCCCTGAAAGCTTCACGTTCGCATAAAAATGCTATCAACTGATGTGAGATATCAAGCTGTTACTAGACACATCTCTTGACAATAAAGGCAAGGGAACAAAACTTCTTCTTCTACATAAGAAAGTGACTGATTATAAAGCTTCTGATTTGAGCATGTCCATATCAAGTCACAGTTCTTCATACTATATCTCTTTGTATTTCCTATATAGTATTTCTGTAATCGAAGATAGATCACATGGAGACAATAATTGAAACAATCTATAACAATGTATTTACCAATGTTGCATGATGACCCAAATGGCATGGTGTCCATCCAAACGAGAGGTGAAGGGGTTGGTGTCCACTCAATAATCCGATGGTTCGATAGTACAAAGGTTCAATAGTCCATTGATTCTATACTCTGACATTAATTTAACTAGAAGCTAGATTAATTGATGAAAAGAGTGTGTAAAACTGGGTGCTGGATTGATATGAAATGCATGAAAAGAATGGTGCAATCCAGCTTCTAGCAAAACATGATTCTTTTCATCAATCCAGCTACCATTAAAACCGCAATCTTATCATCTATTGACCGGACACCAAGCAATCTTCGGACTATCGAACCTTCGAACCATAAACACAGAACCGAAGGGTTTCAGCCGAAAAGCTCTCATTGAAAATGAGTAAGGTCGAGGCCATATACAGCCGTTATAGTAAAACACGAAACATTAACATTTTCCATTGCATGTTCCAATGCTTTATTGCTGTGTTATTGAACTGATACACATTTCGTCGTGGAAATAAAAAATAATTGAATAATTGAAAGACGAATAAATTTTAAATGTCTTTGAAAATTGCATCAAATCTTCTATCAACAGGGTCTAAAGCAATGCACATTAAAAGTACCAAAAAAATCGAACCATCCAACATGTAAAAATTCATTTTTAATTTTTTATAAATTTTACAATTCAGCAACATCAAGAAGACATCATCAAGATTAAAAATTTATTTGAGTAAAAAATTTTCTCCTTCAGAATGCCAGCCATTAGCTCGAATACATGCTCAAAGCGATCTTGCTATTCATTGATTGCATGATCAACAACTCCTTGATCAAAACAATCCAATTCACCCACAACTCGCTGTTTGAGATGGTTAAAGTCATGAATGCAGGTTTGGTTAATTGTTTGCCATGTACCAGATAGGCAATCTTATTCCCATGATTAGGTCCTGGACTTGCTTCTTTATGAACGTTCTGCCACAGATCTTTGTTGGTAATCCAACACACTGAAGTTCGCAAATACCATTTTCTTGGGATACTCTGATGAATTGCTGTGTGGGTATCAGCTCTGTCACCCTGGCTCAATACAGTTGTTTTAATGGCGTGAGCTGTGCGTGGTTTACCAACACCACCATACCGTTTTGGCTTATCAGGTAGCATTAATTTTTGCAATCGATCGATTCAAGAGTACGACTGACCAGTTTCTGCTAGAAAATTACTTTAAAAGAATTTCGCTCTGTAATAATGAATTTCTTGTCTCAAAATTTTAATCAAACGCAGTTTATCGTTAATGAAACCTTTATCTTTTATCATTGTCTGCCCAAATGGAAATGAAGCTATTTTGATGTCATATTCTTTAGTAATAAATATATGCAGATCACAAAAAATATTATTTCTCTCCAACTTGCTTGAAAATTCCAATTCTGTTAGTCCAATTTGAATGTGCACAACTTTGAACCTTGTTAATATACTTTGATGTGATTTGTGGGAAACATTGACAGATTTAATGCCAAAACAAAAAGCTTATCAGTTCAGTAAGAACACAGTGTATGTATAAGGCACTAATGGATTAGAATATATCTGCAGCAACTGATCTGACTGGCTACCTACAAATAACCTCCTTAAAGTAACTTAATTCAAGATATCAATACATTTTTTTACATTAAGCTGGAATGTAGTCCAAATATTATTATAAAGTTCCATGTACAGTTGTACAACTCACAACAAAACCAACCTGAACTTTGTGTAGCAGTTTCTACACGACTAATCTGAATTCCGGGTGATTTTTTGCCCTCCGCTTCCTCCAGAGAAGATGCCTTTCGTAGGCTCGTCTGGCTTCCTTTCCATGCCGGATAGCGGGTATCATACCAGGAAGTGACATCCGTGGGGTCATGGTCGTTGATGGGATGCTCGTGACCCCAGATGCCAGGTGCCAAACGGGGTGGACAGAGACGCCCCGCAAAAGGGGAGAAATGCTGCAGAGGCACCGATTCAGCAGATGATCCATGACCCTCACCCTCTGCAGCAGCCCCTGATTGTCTTTGCCTCTGATCTGGAGACTTCTGTCGACTTCGTCTGATTGCAGGAAGTCGTAGCTTGAAAGTTCGATGTTTATCTAAGAAGTGAAAGAGATTATATTGTCAAGCATAAAAAACACAAAGTCTGGCTTGTATTATTTTATCTCCAAAAGCCCTTATAGCACGTCAGCTGATAAAATCCAAACAGTCACAAAAAACTCAACTCTTTCCCATGATTGATTGACTGCTTAGTTCTTTCTTAACAAGGTTGTAAAAATATTACCACTGCAATTTGTCAGTGTGGAATTCAAAGACAGAGTGGCTCAAAGATAAACTAGTCATTACATTTAAAACTTACCATTAAGAAACAGATGTCTTGCAAATATATCTAAATTGCATTGATATAGACAGTGTTGCTGTGTCTAAATGTAGGTTAGTCAGTGATGTTTCCCTCAGAATTTCCTCATCCAAATGTTACTGCAATAAAAGTAAAGTTTGAATTTACTACTCTCAGCCCAGGGTAGTTAAGTTAAATCTTGAGTTGGTTTGTCAGTCAGCTAATTTTAGAACAGATCACTTTCTTCAAAGTGTAACTTGAAATAAGCAGAACACCTTTTATGACTGTAACTATTGTAAAGCAAAATTAAACTCAGCAAGTGTCTTGCACACATACATCCACGCGTGCTTTCGGGCTCGACTTCTCTTGAAAAAACGCGTTATAAATGCCAAGTTGTATTGTATTATATTGTATCCATGCAGACAATATTATTTTATCTCACAGAAGAAACCACCTGCTTTGAAGGATTTATAAATAATTAAAGTTTTATGATTGGCACAAATAAGAGTACAAGAACATCAATCAGACGAATGCAAATGAATTATAGGCCATAAAGTCAAAACAGATGAGGGCAGAAATAGAAAAATTCTCACTACAAATGTCCCACCTGTAAGGAACAGCCATTTGTAGTGTTGCAAAGAACCAGTTGTCTTTGGAATTGGCTGGTATGTAAATGGAAAGTTGCCAATAACACACCAACCAAATAATATATCTAGAGACAATGAATAACTTAACTACAGTTGATCAACTTACTTAGCAATGGTTAATTGGCATAAACTAACAACTGGCTGATGGAATTTGCAGATGAGAGAAAAAAAATGGTAGGAGTTGAGGGGATTAACGGATTATGAGAGAGAATCATAAACCATTGTTTTCGACATAATGACCAAAAGTATCTGTGGTGGGTTATCGTACTTCATAGACAGACATGGATGAGATTAATGACTTTTGTCACATATATTTTTATACATTTTACTCTAAATATTTGGATGTCATCCTATACACTCGTGCATATGTACTATAAGGAGAAAAGAAAATGTTTTTTAAACAACTCTCAAGTAAATGTAAAAATGAATTTTTTTTAAATGTTGTAGTATTATTAATAATTAATAAATTACAATAACAACAAGAACTGCAAAAAATAATGTTTCTATAATTGCATTACAAGTCTAAAGCTCAATCTCAATTCTGCAAATGTTCAGTTCCTCCACCAATACCACCACCACTCTCCCACCGTCATTTGCCTCCAGGTCCTCTCAATATAACATCACAGGCATTCCATTTCAAATTGAAGTTTCACCTCTTAAGAATTCCTACCCTAATCCATCTGATCCTAAGCTTTTTCATCCTCAATTAAACCACCTTAGTAATCATCCAGCCTCCTCTCTTTGGTCACTAGACTCAGCCCTCCAATGGACATCGATCTCTGGACAACCCTAGTGATAGGAAACTATCTGATAATCTTGGAGGTCCATGGAGTAATGGATGGGAGTGCAGAGCAGGAGAAGCAAATTTGATTCGGGCCACCCCTAAAGTTGACTAGTCCTTCTTTCACTAGGTTACTGTAATCAGATGAGCACCTTGCATGGCTTCCATCAGTTAAATTTGACTCCTATAATAACTTATCATCATCCATTCATACTCCTACTTCATTTTGTCAGTTTGAAATAATAAACAAATATGTTATTATCACGATGCAGTTCTCATGAATAAGCTGGTGCCCTGTGCTTAGCGATACCATAACAGTTTGGAAATTTGGAGTATATGTGAGGCCAGAGGTCAAAACCCATTACTTGTCATTTCACCTTTTAAAATTAAATCATATTCTACAATGCATGTGCTTCTAAATACTTTTTACAGAATCAAACTAGCTTTTTTTACCTGAAATTATACTTGTTTGACTCTTTCATTAGTAAAGAAAATCGAAGTCAAAGTTTCCGAATATTCGTGTCATCAAAGTTCCTAGCAACCATTACTCAAATGCTCCACAATTTTGCTGGGCAATAGATGGCTATATTCTGGATGGAATACAGCATCAAGATATGGTCACTACCTAGCAAAAATTATGGCAAGTAGCCGGAAGAAATCTAGGTAGTTGACCTCTGAAAACACACATATTTAGCTATGCAAATCTTGACATTGCAGGCATTAAACGTAATTTTTCTCCAACAAATATTTGAGTTAAACATTTTGAATTTCAGATATTGAAAGAAGACATATTTGTTTGTAACAGTATACCATAAAACGAGTTTCTGTGTTTTTGACCCCTCGGACCTATTTCAGCCTTTATCTCAATAACTAGGAGCCGACAAACGGCGGGTATTGACCCCTGGCCTTACATATGATAACGATCACAATTACGACTATAAGTTTATTTTCAAACCTGTCATTTATCCCCAAAACAATGCACTAGAGTAAATGAGTATATATATTCCACTGGATGCCCCATCCATGATACCAACTTGTTTTTTTTGGTCATGTGCTATCAGAAACACAGAAGCCACAAGCTGACACTCTGTACTATTAAGGTAATACATTAAATTCATTGAAAAGTTACTGTCCGCCGATGAAGATTACGGTAATATGTTATCAGAGATGACGTACTGTTCTTTAGCGAATTTCTGTAGGAGTCATTCTTCAGAGGTGCATCTGTAATATCTTCAAGATTGAGAATGAAGAGAATGACGTCACTGTTTTCATTTCGAACAGGTGCAACAAGCACACTGCAAAGAAATTTTGTGCCTGAAACAAACACCAGATGTCAATTAGAAATCTTAGAACATCTAAGTGAATACAAGATCACCAGTTCTTTCTTTAGCAAATAAGGAGTGTACGAATGCAGCCCACAGAACCATATAAAATTGACAAATCTAGGCCACTGCATCTTAGACCTAATTTTAATGAAGGTTGAGACAGAATGTACTATACCAAACCTTACCAGTGTAAGCGAATGAATGATCAGAAGAAAGAGGACACTCTGAAAACTGTGGTGGAAAAGGGGTGCTGTGTTTCACCCGATGGTTGCCAAAAATTGTGGGATTCCCTTTTGACTGTGCTCATTGATAAAAACATAAAGGGGCATAGAAATTTATGAGATTTGTCATTATGCTGCTTTTTGATGGTATAACCAAATAATAAAATTATAAGGAAAACCATTACTTATATGAAAATCATTACTTATATGAAAACCATTACTTATATGAAAACTTCAGCTGCATTTAAATGTCACCAGCCCATCATCTAAAATTATTTATTCGAGCAATAACATTTGTTCCAGATGTCACGCATCATAAATTAATTAAATGTAAATAAACAGACGAATGAGATAGCATTTTATGATACCCACATATCATTGTCACCAAATTCATAATTTTCTTGTTATAGAAACTAGTTGTCTTGGATGTCTGAACAATTTGCCTAACTGTTAAAACCTTCTACATGGGATGCCTTCTTACAATCAACCTCTGTTTTGCATTACAAGGATCAAAACCAAATTCCTTAAGGAGGCATTTCTACATTTGATGCCAAATTCTCATTGTGCACAAAATGAATAAATGACGTCTTAACCAATCAGATAGGAGAACATTATCATCAATAGTTGGCTCTGCACTGACATACACCAGGAAAGATGTAAGTTCCAGTCTCAAGTCAACCATGTTGGCGATCATTGTGCTCTGCTGTTGTATTGTATCGTATTAAGACAGGGTGGACCATTTAGAGGCGCTTCTAGTGTGCAAAGATACGAGAGAAGAAATAGGCATTGTTCAAAGCAAAGGACGAGGTTTACCGGCTAGATTTGAGAGCAAGTTGATGAAGACAGCACATGCCAAGGAGAGGAACCAACTGAGGTAAAGGACCAGAACTGAGCCATAGCTCTTCTAGTATGAGGAACTAGAAAATTGAGTTTTTGGAAAAGCAGAGTGAATGATGGTAGAAGGAGTATTGTATCGGTTATATGTATTGGGGCTAGACTCCATTTTGCCTTGAAAACCAGAATGAGGATTTTGAATTTAATGTGCGTGGAAATAGGAAACCAGTGCATGTTGTTCAAGCATGAAGGTAGAAATGGGACATTTTTGGGCTGAGCTGAACAGAACTGAGTCAGAAGGGTGAATTCAGACAGTCTATCAACAGCAGAATAGATTTAAGAGAGGATAGAGAGAGAAGAGTAGTCTCAGCAAAGGGGCTCAAGAGTCTGGTATTATAAGATGGACCATCCTCCTGGAACAGTCAGCCACAACACTTGCCTACTATTGTCTTTTTTGCCAAATGGGTAGCACACTGCTCAAATTGCCATCCTGAGGTAATTAAAAGGTGCTATTGCTGCTATATTAAGTGTCTTGTTACATACACAGTTGCCAACTAGTTTTAATTGAAAGCAGTGTTGCTTCAGAATGTCCTATAATCAGACTTAGTGGGTCCATCTCTTTTAGCTAACAGAGACAAAGTCCGAAATACAAACTTGAAATCTGAACGTATTGCAAAACAGAGCAGGCGTCGTGTTACTCTCACAGAGAATGAACATCGTATCACCTTCACTGTATTCTATGCCGGACACAACCTTAAGCAACTAATCCATCGGATCAAATCAAATCCATCTGATTTGATCGGATAGCAGATGTCAGTTCATGACGCTCAATATATTTAGTTAAAGCTGTTTTAGAACACAGAATGCGTGTCAGAATAATACAGATAAGCAGCATAGTCACAGTGCAGAGGACCATGATCAGAACAACAAACACAGAGATGTCAAATGCCTAACTGTTGATTAAAAGTTAGGAGATTAATCTCCAAAACTTAATTTTATCAATTGATTCAATTCGTTTCATATTTTCGTTATGGAAGAGTGAAACACTGTTAAAAATTTTGTCAACGAACCAGTTACTACTACTCTCTGTACAAAAAACATATGACGTAATGGGCACTTACGTGGCTGCCAACAGTTAAATTCGACTCCTATATTGACTTGCCATCATTCATTCATACTGTACTTGTGATTGTACTGTTCGGCCAAAGTTGAACTGGGAGCGCTTCAGAGTAGGCAAACTTGAAGGGGTGCTATATAAAATTATTTTAATAATAATAATAATACTGTGGCTTGTCAGTTTCAAATTAAATGGAAACTATTATTATTATTAAACATCAATCCTGTCATGTGCTTAAGCTTACAAATCAGCGATATGCCTGAACCACAATAACGTATAAGTATAAACCCTTACTTGCAATTAAGACAGCTAATTTCGCTGCCATCTCAGACTCTTTCATCAGCATTTATGTAAAATTTATTGAAACTGATTGCTTAATATATGTCTCAAAAGTTACACATCATTATTGTTCACCATATTGTTTATATATCCCATGTTACCTGCTCGCTTATGGTTTCTGTACATTACTACATTGTACTATGGCTACAATAAAAGGATTGATTGATTGATTGATTGATTGACAAGGAACATTCAGTATCCCAAAGAGAAGTAAGGACTCACGGGCACAGTTCCCGATGATATTGAAAATGACTGCACTTCAATTCCATGTTCCTGGCTTGTCCGTGTGGATCGATAACATGAACAAGGATTTGCACAATCAAGGGCCACAGCAGAGGACCAGTCTGCTGCTGTCAATCACAGGCATTGGGACCTGCTTCCCTCCTCTAGAATATGTCATTTCAGTCAGTGAATCACACAAATTGCAATTCCACCTACTTCCAAATTACACAGCATTGGTTGCAGTACTATTGTTTATCCATTCTGGCTCAAATGTTGGATCATCCGCATCAAATGCTAGGCCAGATTTGACACTGAACGGGCCAGAAGCTCAGCCAAACATGAAATACATCCTCAAATATCAGACACGAAGTAGTTAGACCAAATCAGCAAAAATCACCATTGCTTGAGTTGAGAACGGATTCCGTTCTGGACATCTGTGCAGTTCTCATAGATGCTTGCAGAGTGTAATACATATGAGAGTCGCAATCATGACACCTATACAGAAGTTTAGTGAAGTCACTAAAGTATAGGACAGATACACATAAGTATCAGACAGATTACAGAGATATTTATATTAAGCTAATAAAAAGACCTAATTGATATCAAGCTTGTATACTCCAGAAAATAAATGCAACAAGTAAACAGACAATTAGTAATTAGAGCAATTTGTATATCATGGCCATTAGTGAGCTACTCTAAGGATACTACACAATGCCAATTTTCAGCTCAAGTACAAAGAGTTACATAGAAAATACAATTTCAATTGCGTTTTTTAAGCACGAAAATAGCTTGCTGAAAATTTGCAGGAATGTTGTTCCACCTACACCGAGTGAACCAAATCACCCATATTTTACCCTCAGTTGCTCAAGTGAATACCATAATCATACCTTTATTGAATCCAAATCAAATCAACAAGTCTTTCAGTTGTGGGAGAATAGCCAGGGTCTCCCCAGTTATTATAACAACAATAACTGTCTTGAGAAGACAAACTGATAACTCCTTAATTGATCATAGGACAAAACAGAAAATCTGAAAGCCGATTTTATTCAAACTCAGACTCATTGTTTGTACGAGTTGGAGTATTGCCTAGTATCATGAAACTCGGCCGAGCGAAGTTTCTGAGCGGAGTTTCGGTTCATCCCTAATATGCAGGTTTTTGTCAAATGCAATAAATTTGTGAAAATTTCTGAGGTGCAAAATGAGTCTATTTCATATGTTACAGCCCACGAATTTGAGAGAGAACTGTCATCAGTTAGTTCTTGCAAACATTATCCCTCTTATACATGAGGCAGATAAGTAATTAACTGAAGAAGAGACCAAATGAAAGTAGTCATCAAAGTAACCGGAGGAAAGTAAGTGAGCATGATTTCCACATAAATGCACAGATTTGAATAGTTCTAATCTGCACCAGTTTTGAGATCCAAAATTGATAAAATAAATATGTGGGAGAATAAGACTGGGAAGAAAGACTCACCTTAACTTACGGTGCTTTTCTGCAAGATGCCAAGTCACACGATGGCAATATATGACAAACTATAAGGGCGTGCAAGTAAATAGTACAGATATAAGCATACATAAAAGTTGGTTATGACCCCCATATTTTTATAAATCTCAGATCAAATTTGGCTATATGAGCATTCCAAGTCAAATTCTGATCCAGGTATATATATATATATACTCACAGGAATTTGACTGATATTACTTGAGTAATCCGTAAGCCATCAACTGAAACAGAGAACTTAGTGGTGGCAATTGCAATGTGATCAGATGAGGATGCTGCAGGCTTTATTTCTGTTCAGCGATAACTTATTACATTTGAACCAATCACCAATTTATTTTCTGCACTTCTTGGCTGGTTAGGTCAAAGAGGGTCTCATAATATCTGTGTGAAAAAACCTCGAGTCCTTATGCAAACAGTATGAGTTTGGTCAGCAATAAAGCCTTGGCGAGGTCTTTAAGAAAGACTAAGAGAGCAGAGGTGAGAGAGGACCGAGGATGGATCCTTGAGGAACACCATATTTGATTGGTTATTATTTCGATAGGTGGCCATAAAAAGGCCGAAAGACTCTGATGAACACAACTGCAGATGCTTAGAGTATTTAGATAGGGGCCTCCCTTATGCAGTCTGCATGATAAGGCTAATCAGACGCTTCTACTCCAGAAGGTAAGGTTTGAACTCCACGCACTTGCTAATCCAAGCCACTGAAGTGCGGGTGTGATGTAGTCGAACATTTTCATTCAAGTGGCAGCCAACGAAGGTGAAAATGTGGTAAAAATTCGGTTCTGAATCAAACTTTGCAAGAGTTGGCAAGTAATATTCATTGTAAAAGAACAAGTGACAGATCTCAGCCAATGTTGTATGCAAGACTTGAAACTTCAAGACCAAGACTCTCGTCTCACCGAGAGGTGCCGAGACCGAGATCGAGACCAAGACAGTGAGGTACCAAGGCCGAGACACTAGGCTCAAGACAGTAAGAGACAGTAAAAGACAAGTGGTCCTATATAAAATGCTGTAAAATGTTTTCGGGAATAATGTTCATTCGCAATTTTAATTTGAAACTCATAATGTATATAGTACCAATTCCTGAGAACAGTTTTTATATTGCCGCAAGATTTTAAGACAGTTAAAAACGCGAAACTTATCGAGATCACTTGTTCGAGACAGAACAAGACTTTCACTTCAAGACAATTTCTAAAAATTCGAGACACTGCCTCGAGACCGAGACAGCAGGCTTCCGAGACACTAAAAACTGTCTTGAGACATCTCAAGACCGAGACACTGTCTTGAGACCAGACAACTTTGATCTCAGTCTTGCAACTCTGGTCATCAGATGTCATATATGTGGTTGAGAGACCCTCGTCAAGGAAAGGACTAAGATCAAGATGCTTGTTCTTGACATCAAGACAATAACCTCTCCATTCGTCTTGAAAAAGTTGTGAAAGAACTAATAAAATAGTAATTAAGTAAGTATATTCCTCATTGAACCAGCTGACAACGACGCTGTTGCACATATATTAGATAAATAGTAAAAACAGCTAGGACATCCTAACCAAAATACTCTCCAATGTCCTCCCCTTAGGCAGTGATTCAAATATAGGATAGCTACCTTAGCTGACACTGTTTACTAAGCTGGCTTCTGCCTACCTTGTTCAGCTTCTGTAGCCCCAGCTTAAGTGATTGGGGCTCCACTCCTTCTGCTTGGCTAAACAAGGTCTCCTCTATGTTCCTCTTTCCCCACTTCCACCAAACAGAGCCGTGCCCTCTTGGTGTTAGACCTCTTCCTTGATTTGGAATGGCCTCTCCTTGTAGCTCCTCTCACTTCCTAGAGCACCCTCCCAGACATTCCACTCATCTCAAGATGGTTTGATTTGGACACTCTGGGGATATGAGCGCATCTTAGTCCCATGAAGAGGTGCCATAAAGGTTCTATAATTAGGGCATAACCGAGTACACAATTTCCACCGAGTACCGAATCCGAGTAGTTGGATGCACTATTTGCCGGATCAGGGTACGAACCGAATAGCAGTGGCAAATCTGGTCAGCGACTGGCAGCGAGTACCATCCGTAGGCAAAGCGTAGTTAACCTGCCACGTACACAGGTATGGAGAACTATCTATAGTCAATGCAGAGTCTAAAACAATATTCTTCATATAGCATATCGTCGCACTCTAGGCTATGACAATATATTTATTATTTAATAACTTTATTTGTGATAAAAATTAAGGCATAACCGAGTAGACAATTTCCACCGAGTACCAAATCCGAGTATTTGGATGCACTATTTGCCGGATCCGGTTACAAACCGAATAGTAGCAGCAAATCAGCCAGCGACTGGCAGCGAGTACCATCCGTAGACAAAGTGTAGTTAACCTGCCGTATGCACAGCTACGAAGAACTACACGTATCTATAGTCATTGCAGAGTCTATAGCAACATCCTTCATATAGCGTATCGTCACACCCTAGGCTATAACAATATTTTTTTTAATAACTTTATTTATGAAAAAATTCAAAACCTTGTTATAAAATTTGAAATATGAAGTTATCAACGACGTCTTTACCTCCTAATGTTTACCGGAAAGTGGGTGGAGCCAATTCAGGCGGAAAAATTACTGATTTGGTTGCCACTTGGGGAATATAACCAAATGAAAGTAAATTATATAAATTAATATCGTTATTTTAGAGAAAATTCAATGGAATGTTAAGTTCTTGTTCAATTAATCAATAGCTTATAAGTAAGTCAGTTAGTCCTAAATTTAATTGATGAAAAAATATTATTTTATCCAAAAAATTATTTTATAAAAAAGTTATTTTAGCTATTTGCGGGTGTAATATTTGTCGAGGTAAATACTTTCGAATAGTCCAATATTCGGCCGAGGCGAATGTCCGAGGCGATTTCCGGTTATGCCCTATCTATAATGAATGAATTAACGAAGTAAAAAACTCTTTTCATTAGGTTGAGTAATATTCAGTCATATATACACTCAGTTTAAGAGCATGGACTTTCCTGGTGGCAGTGACAGATAGAGAACATAATACCAGAGCTCGTTTCCCAGGACAGCAAGCAGTCTAAGGACGAACTGCAGAGGGACTGAACTACAGTCAATTGCTGATCATCAGGCAGCAGTGTCACTGAGTTGGCCCACAGATACTGGAGACGTTGGAGAAATCAGGGATATCATGATTAAAAAGTGTGAAGTATAAAGGGGTCTGAGGGAATAGGTCTCTGTCAGAGAAATGCCACACATAATTCAGATGATCCCATCCGGGACAGTCCAGGAATTGATAAATTATGGCACTATGGTGCCACATTCAGCTCTAATTTTCTTAAATTATTAAATTATGTCATCAACTGACATTTTTTTGTTTTATGAAGTTAAGAGTTTCAAATTTAAAAAAAAATTCAAAATAAAATGTCGGTACACAAACTTGCAGATAGATTTCTGTTTAAGCATTGCATATGTCAGGCACTCTTTCCAATTATCCAGACTATTAATAGAATCATTTGACTTAGATTGGAAGTAGAGTCTACTGCAGTGTACTGAAATAGCAAAAAAGAAACGTGGTCGCCCTGCACATAAGAAGACATTCTATGCCAGTAATAATATACAAATCTGTCCAGTAAGTCATGCAACCAGATCTTGTTCTATTCGCCTGTTACCTTTGTGCAACGCCTATGACTTAAGGAAGAAGCTGGTGCCTTATGCTTTGCATTTTAAGTAGGATTGTATGTCTCTGTGACGGATACGTTGATACCTGTCTCTGACAGCCAAAGGAGTTGCAGAGTCAATTGAAGAGGCTGAGAGTAGGCTCTTACAGGTAGTGATATGGAATGAAGGCCATGGGCTGTGTCCTATTCCTGGGGGTTGTGCAAAGTCACTACGATAAGCACTAAAGCTCTAACCTAGGCTACATGATTTGCTGATTCAGCCAAAGGATGAGAGCAACTATATACCACTGGTCTTTATAGGCAATTACAAACGATGATACCTTACTCAGACTCAGACAAACAATGGGTCCGAGCATTGGTCTTTCGGATTTTCTGTTTTGAAAACGAAAATCGGATTTTTTAATTGACAAAACGACAATCGATGTAACTAAAAGTACAAATACTGCCATTTTCATTTCATGCCATTGCTAGTGCTTACAAGTTACCACTTACTAGTGTTAACTAAGGCAAAGCTAAATAATTCATTAGAGTTGCTCAAACTACCAATCTAAATATCAAGAGAATGAGACTTTTTAAATATTCGAGACTCGGACTCAGTCAAATTAAATCGGTAAAACTCGGAACTCGGATTTGGCAAGAAAAGTCAAATTGCACGATTGTTGTGCACTGTCTGCACCAACATTCCATTAACCCTTTAACCCTATAATCTTTATCAAATTTGATGACTAATGCTCCAGCTGAAAGGGCTAAAGTTAAAACATTGCCATACATTATCAAATTGTCTGCATAAAAAGCTCACAATCACCAAGACTCCTTCAATCACCTTCCGTGCTTCCAGGAATTGGGCATCTGACACCTTCTCAAGCAGATAAATATCACCTGTCATTGGCTTATTCCGTCATCAGCGGGCTGCAGTCCACAGTGATCACGTGACCACATCAATACACTAGTGATAACTAAAATGCTTCACAATTCTGCTTGAATTTTGCAATGAACAAAGTTTAAAATGTTACTGGGCATAGATAGGGCAGTGAAATCTAGTTATACATATATATAAATATCTTCGTTTAATAGGCAAACAGTCACAAACTGACACACCGCAGTTAGTTATAGAAGGTGAAAATCGGTTTAACAGATGCACACAAGAAAAATAGGACTCCACGAACAACAATAGGGAACAGAAGGTCTTTCGCGTCCTGATGTAGAACTTAACATCACTGTACACTTGAAGAAGAATGTTTAGAGCCGTCCCTTAAGCTAAATGTGGGAGGTAGTCAACAGCTACGAAGTGTCTGTAATTTCATTTCATAGCAATTGCATGCAAAGGGCTCTAGTCTGTTTGCTATCTTATCGCCAGATCCCCACATTGTAAGGTAACTGTAAAAGCGCTTATTTTATAGCTGAACACTTTGGAATGACATTCTGATTGAGCAGGCACTGAATTAGTGACCTCTGAGCTGAGCACTAGACAATTTTCAAAAAAACATTGCTGCAGGAAAAGAACCCAGACAGCGAGAGAGCACCATACATTGTACAGCAGTTCTAACCACAACAAAGTTGACTTACGGTAATGCCATGAAATGAGCGCCATAGACACAGATGGAAGAACTGTCTGTATACATCCGAACATTCACAGAATGGTCTATTAGACCACCCACAGATGCATACACATGATTATTTGGCAGATCTAGAAAAGGAGCAAATTAAGGTGGATAGAATTGTGCATGGAACCATAGCACTTTATTCCACTACAGAGATATAAGCATGACAGGCTGGCTGCACAGAAAGGACAGAGTACTGGCACAGTTTCCATAATAATCCCCAAATAATAAGGATAATCTGGAAAAAGATGCTGGCATAAATGAAGAACAGATGAAGAGGAAGAAGGCGAATGCAGATAAGGATGGGTAAAGTGAAGGATGCATGTTTACGATGCTGGAGTTAGGAGAAATGAATCCCAATAGAAGAATTTTAGATGAGCCACACGGTGTTAAATTTCCCTTTGGACTGCAGGACAACCGGATGATAACCACGACACGATCAGTGACAGATTATTTGATCAGTGACCAACGATCATCCACAACATCACTAAACTATGAGATGATGATCCAGGAGGAGGAGCACTGACCATCCTTCTTATAGTAGAGGGCTTCCACCTGTTGCTCCTCAGAACCATCCAAGGCACCTTTGACATGTCGAATGGCATAGGAGGTCGTCAGTGGACCGTGAAGGAAGTCACAGGTACACGCTTTCTGCATGACTTCTGCTCGTGTGTAGCCACACAGGTCACAGAATCCATCGTTGCAGAAGATGATCGGCTTGCTCTCAACCTGAGCATTTGCTATGATGAAATTACGATCTGAAAAGCAGAGCAAAACAATTATCTGGCAAGGAAATACCATAAGATGACAGATCACTTATTACTCAGTGCCATCGCAAAACATAATCTTACGCCCAAAGGTCATTCATATCCCAACACATGAGAGTTCAACACACTGGGTAATTTATACCGAGCCAAAATTTATCCACAATATGAGAAGCCTGGTCTCCTTTAGCTATTATTGGAATTAACACTCACCTTAGACAACAGAGCTCTGGAGTTTTGTGGGCACAGAGTTTGGACAGCATTGGCTTTAGCACCAGGCATATACGAAGTTAATGTTTTCAAACACACAAGTTGCCAATCATCGTAGTCAAAAAAGGATTATAATTATATGTTATCAGATAAGGTTCTGTTTCTTCCTGTAAACTTGGTCATTAGAAACTTAATATAGATATATAAACTTGGTAATCCTGAAAGCCAAAACATAATTGGAAAACCTAAACATGGACATAAGAAGGGTAACGACAAATCAGATCTCCTTCCTCCTCAGTCGCCAGGAGCGTGGGGACGGAACACTTACTGCACATTTTCCGACATGTCCACATAATATCTGTCTGCCACACCCCTTCTTCTTTAACACCCTCATAAATGAATGGACGGTTTGGGAGATATCGTACAGGTAGCAGGTATACAGTAATTGACCATCGTTTGCACAGTCAGTCAGGCTGGAATGTACTGTATATACATCAGTGTCTACACAGAATGTATCTAAACCCACTATTTATTTACATACATGGTCCAAAGACCAGCTTATGCAATTTTGGATTCCCCAGGTAGTACATGTATAATTAATCTATTCATCCAATCCTCCTCTTCGGATCTCTTTCTAATCTTCTGATCTCCTTCCTCATAGACAAAACTGAACCCTACCTTTGCAGCTCATTTGTCTCCTTCTCTTCCTGTTATTCTTGGAACCAGACTTCAATCTTCATCTGGCATATCTGGACAATTACTCTGACACTGTACTGCACTCGTGATTAAGCTGGTGCCCTGTTGTTAGCATTTAAGTTATACTATGTATAAATTACAGTTCATAGTTATTTTAACTCATATGATACACATTTCACTCTTAAAAGTCAACTCTGTCTCTTAGGACTAGTCTCTAAGACTTGCAATAATCTATAAGTGATTTCATTGCAAAGCTTCACTGACTGACATCTCTGTAACGTATTGACATCTTTGTAAACTCTACATCTGTGTAACTAAACACAGAGAAACAATAACTAAGATATGATCATTGCACATTCATGCCAAGGTCAATAGAATTAATAATCATCTGCTGTTCTGTGAGAGCCTTGACCACCTAGTGCTGCCAGTTAGAATAGGCACCAAAATCCATTCTACCAATCCATTCAGCCAATCTGCGATTTCTGATTCACTTTAGAGAATTTAGACGACGGTGTCTGCTAGCTGCCGGTCATATCGGCCCTGCGCAAGGCTAAAGGCTAAAGGTTAACTAAAGGTCTTTAGCGGCTGGGTCTGCGCTTGTCGATGAGTGGTCAGCTTTCAATAGGTGTATAATCCCGAAGTGAAACCTAGTCATTTGCATTTCAATAATGCACACATACAGACGCAAACATACATTGCTTATTGTCTATACAGGTGTCGGCTCAAACTGGTTCTAACCGGTTCTAACTAGCTCTAATCGGTCCAAACCGGTACTAACCGGCTTTGACCGGTTCTGACCGATTCAAGCTGATTCAACCGGTTTGAACCAGTTATGACCGGTTCTAACCGGTTAAAACAGGTCTGGACCGGTTAGAACCGATTCTGACCGATTCTAGCCGGTTCTAACTGCTTCTAACCGGTCAGAACCGGTTTGAGCCGGTTTGAACCAGTTAGAACTGGCTTGAGCCGGTTAGAACCACTTAGAACCACTTAGAATTAAAACCGGTTAAACCTGCTTAAACTGGTTCTAACCGGTCCAAACCGGTTCAAGCTGGTTCTAACCGGTTTGAACCAGTTCTGACCGGTTCAAACTGGTTAGAACCGGTTTGGACCTATTTGAACCGGTTAACCGATTCTGACCGGTTTTGACTGCTTCTAACCTGTCAGAACCGGCTCAAACTGGTTCGAACCGGTTTAAACCGGTTTGAACCGGTTAAAACCGGTTGGTCAACCGAATCGATTAAAATCGGTTGAAATCAGTTGAAATCGATTCAACTCGATTCAATTCTTTCCAAACTATACTTGAACCAATAAGAAGTCCTAAGAATTCAGCTGTCAAAATGAAATCCTGAGTAGCGTACTAGAACAAATCTCAGAATAGCAGGAGCAGGAGAGGAAAAGGAGGAGGAGAGGAGGAGGAAGAGGAGGGAGAGGAGGAGGAAGAGGAGGAGAAGGGGGTTAAACTTATGAAGATGCGAATGGGAAAGAGATGCAAAATTTGTTTGCGATTTATTCGGTGCACAGACATCACTAGCCAAGGATTGAAACCTGTAAGCATAAGCCACCTTTAAAGAGTTATATTGGTGCACATCCTTTGTCTGGCACCTACTAAGTGCAAGATGATCATTGTCTCTGGCACTGAAAACAACAACTGGGTTAATCTTGGAGCCACTTCAATATTTATGCCATAACTCAATAATCGTTGCCATACAATTAGTCTGCTCTCACTGGGTTCAGTTGACATATGGCAAGTCATGACTATGCTGGCCTTCTTGGCCGTCTGTCAATTGCCTTCAATGCCCTGCAAACCTACAAAGATCTGATTTGGCAACAACACAGTCTAAGTTATGAATATTTTACCTTGCTGTTTGCACCTGGCCAGTGTTCCCTCTAATTTTTCGTAGACAGTGTGCGGAAGAAATTCTGTGTGTGCAACATTTTATAATGGTTCAAAACTTCACACTCACAGCTTCACACTCTTGTGCGCAGGTCCGAGCTGAATGCGATTATAGTTAAATCAAGACCATATCTAAAAGTCTATAGCGCTCATTTCTGATAACCTAAAAATATCTCTTGTCTAAAATGTGTGTTAGAGAAGATGAAGCAATTGATGCACGCATCATATTGCATGTGAGTGTAATTAGCTTCAAATTTATTTGCAATTATTTATTCTGCCCAGCTTGATGTAAGTTTAAAGTTCATTTTAATATTTGGTTTCTCAAGAAAAACGTTTTGTGCGCACACTAAATTCTTGTGTGGCTCCAAATCTTAAGGTCCGTGTGTGCACACACCTGTGCACAGCTTAGAGGAAACACTGCACCTGGTATTAACGATGCACTCCTAGGTAACAGCAAAGCAGCAGTCAGAGGTTCTAAGGAATCATGACTTGAGTCCTTGCTCTAAGTTCCTCTCTGGTTCCTCTCGACATTCCTCTCTATATTCCTACAGTTTATGTTTGGACGAGTGTGCTAGGTAGTAGGTTCCTCTCTCTCTTGTTCCTGTCTAGGTCCTCTCTGGTTTCTCTCTACGTTCCACTCTATGTTCTTATAGTTAACGTTTGGACGAGTTTTCAACCAGGCATCTCTCTCTACGGCACCTTTACAGACCTCCCAGTGTGAGCTCCTCGCCGGCATAACAACCGCTGTGTTTGTAATTAAAAATTTATGTAATGACATTTCAATGTGAATTGTTCAGAGACATTTCTTCTCTGAAGACACAAAACCACAACAGAGATGATTGGATTTCAGGCGCCACTCATAGAAAGCAAACGCGGACGAAAACAGCAATTGGTGTTTATATTATGCGGTTCAGTCTATCTTTCTATCTTATTCAGCTGCAGAAGAAAAAGGTTTCCACTCTATCTTATTCTGCTGGAGAAGGATTCCACTCTATCTTATTTAGCTGGAGTAGGTTTCCACTCTATCTTATTCAGCTGGAGTAGGTTTCCACTCTATCTTATTCAGCTGGAGTAGGTTTCCACTCTATCTTATTCAACTGGAGTAGGTTTCCACTCTATCTTATTCAGCCTCACACAGACAAGTAAAGACAAAACAACAAATTCATAGTTGACGACAATACATTATATTAATGGGATTAGGACATTTTCCAAGAACAATGACCTTGGATGTTAACGGGTGACCTTGAAATTTCCCTCCCAGGACGCATCCCTGGGATACTCCTCACCCCTTGACTTTCCCATTTATCAACTGAATCCAGCGAGAGCAAAGTAATGGCATGTCAAATATTATTGAACTATAGCACAAATATTGAAGTGGCTCCAAAATTAATCCAGCTGCTGTTCCCAAGATAATTACACGAAACAAAATTGTTAAACATGTATTTAGCAGCTGAATATTAGGCACTCTACTTCCTAAATATTTGAGACTCGATCGCCGTTCAAAATCAAGAACAGTGTTTATAATCTGTGTGATACATTCTCTATAGTATTGATCTGATTGAAAACACAGAACTTCATTGAGACTTTCTTCTCACTCTAGAAATTTACATAAAAATAAAAGGACATATATTGTCAAACTAATTGAAATATAAGACATGCAAGTGCATGTCAAGCAACGAAAAGCATAAACGAAAAATGTCTGTGCACGCATTAGTATAGGCCTTCGTCATGTCTAGAATAGATTATTGGAACTCTGTCTTCTATGGCCGTTATAAATGACAGCTTTATAATAATAATATTAATAATAATAATAATAGTAATAATGATAATAATAATAATAATGATAATGATAATAATAATAATAACAACTAACTAACTAAAATCTAATAACCAAAAACTAATGAGTCTGTATAATAATTATTATTATTATTACTATTATATACATATATGTTTCACATTACGCTGTTATCGCCCATGTTGGCGAGCTAAGTGAGTGTTGGCAATGTCCCGAAGAGGCAGGCTGCATTCCCATGCTGAAGAACAACCGAGACACGTTGGAACCGAAATGACGCCTCCATTGGATCGTGGGTTGCAGCACTCATTCGACTACCCAACTCTGCATGAACTGCAGTCCTTCACTGCTCCAAGCGCCGCCGGATTCCAAGGAGAGGGCTACGAAGTCGTGGGTGTTGGTTATGGTGAAATACTTGGCCCTCTTCGTCTTGGCTGTGCGTTCGGCTGCTTTGCCAGCTCTGACAGATGTGTCGACAAGATGTGACTTGGCGTAGGTGTCGGGCACTGTCACATCCCATGCCAGACATCGACCACGTGTCCAAGGGATGAGTGTGACGCCGTCCAGTCGCTTTCCATCTTCTCTTAGCAAGCCGAGAGGTTCCTTTAGCACTGGAATATTCGCTCTGCCAAGAGCTCTCCAGATGACATCGTTCAACATGCTATGTCCTTGATGTTTTCCGCTGCCTCTTCTACAAATTAATCCATGGAGCCCTTTTGCGTCGACGCTCTCTCGACATTGGCGACACAAATGTGGCTCGCAGAGTGTCGTTCCTCAACCCGACTGCCATTCGTACATCCTCGTTTGAGAGGCGCAGGCCTAGGGCAGTCACAGGGGGCGCTAGCATCCAGTCTCCAGAATGAGGTGCTCGTGAGGCCAGCAGGCGAGCACGGTCACATGGACTGTTATTGGACTCCAGTAGACCTTTCCATGCCTTGTCTGTGAATCGGAGGTCCCATTCTTTCTGGCGATGACTCGCTGCTCCTGTTGGTGATTCTGCATCTGTCAGGGTCTTCCAAGCGTTGAGTGCTGAACTCGCAAGTTCATATGGTTCCTCAGCAGACTCTGTTGGCAGGATGCATGCCAGGAGTTCGCTTGTACTAGCAGCATAAGCCAGAAAGGCAGAAAGTGCCAGCGTAGATGCACAACGAACTCCCAGACCACCATCTCTCACCGGCAAAGAAGCCTGGAGCCAAAGGTCATTGTCAAGGTCCACATTTAAAATGGTTGACAGTCCTTCTCTCAGCAGTTGATCAAACCGAGCCAAGCCCGGGCAATCAGCGCAGACGGCTGTGAGCAGACTGTACAAGAGCTTCGGCACACTTAGACTGTTTCTCAGCAGAACCAGAGCGTCATGTGTATAAAGCAAGGAAAATCTTCGGATTGCCCTCTCGAGGTCATTAGCCTTTGAATTAAGGACCATGTTCACAGCTGGACCTGGAATCAGAGGTGCACCCAACAAGGTCATGTCCTCGAGGGCTATGCTCGTGAACTTTTGAAACGCAGGGTCATTGTTCGGCATCTGGGTGTTGTGACACGCGATTTGGCATTTGCTGCGGCTCAAGAGCAATCCCAGATTCTTTGATTCCTGCTCGATTAATAATAATAATAATAATAATAATCAAAATCAAAAGCCTATGGACTTCTCTCTGGTGACCAAACTCGGACCTCCACTGAGCATTGATTTGATATGATGCAGTGCTCATGAATAAGCTGGTGCCCAGTGCTTAGCTCTAGAGTATCGCATTAGAAATGTGATGAATATGATTTTGATTTCAACCTGTTACACAGCAAAAACCTTTTTACTGGTTAATGTACAAGAATTAAAAAAGGAAACGACTGAAACACCAAGCAAGAAGATTGTGGGAACAGACAAAAGCACCCCAGACATAAGTTCCCCCCCCCCGACAAAAGTCCTTCCGATTTTGTGTAGGAAATTTACCCCCGGGACAAAAGCCCCCCCTCTAGTGTGAAGTATGAACGGATGATGACAAGTTATATATTAAACTGCCATTATGTAAAATATATGAAAACAAGCAACTAATTATCGTGCCATATAGGAGACAAAGTGAGTCCAGTTCTGAATCTTTATTTATCTTGCTGGATGCATAAATACTGCAAACAATCCGTGACACGCCTTAATAAGCGGTGAAGGTCGTCGGCTAGTAAGCAGCTAGGCCTACAGTTGGTTAGCTTTTGTCCGAGGGAGGGGCTTTTGTCCAGGGGGGCTTCTGTCCTACACTCCAAGATTGTGTTCAAGAGAGACCCCGCAATGGCTGCCAGCTTAGAATCCGGGAGGTCAGCCCGAGGAGACAGCAATCAGTGATGATGGTGGTGATGGTTACGTGGTGACCCAGTTCTACTCCTCAGGTAAAAGGCGGGAGGGGATAACTATGAGTTTTTTTAACGAGGGCTAACGGCTTGTTCAACTATGCGTGTGGCAGCTCCACGGTTCGTAAGACATTATTTTCCCACAGATCAATGATGGGTGTGCTGGCGAACCAGCCCATAGTACAGTATCTTCGGCCGAAACACGCTGATGAGCCGTACAAACTACCAAAACCCCTTGTCGCCAACAAACCTCTCTGGGCTCATGTGAAGGGCCGGGAGTCAGAGGTCGGTCGGCCGAGGGGGAGGGTCACGCAAAGAAACGCATTTAAATTCATGACGAATGGCCGGGTGGTTGACCGCTGAAGCGAAAAGCCTAGCAGGTCCCACCTATAACCGGACAGTTAAGACCAGTCCGCTTCAGTACGTTTTCGGTACTAGATATACGGTGGCAGAATGTAGATAGGGCAGTGGAATCTCGATGGTGAAGCCGACAAGCCTAGTAGTGGAGGAGGCAAGGCTTACCCAACTCCCAAGGCTGGGTGACGCAGCACCCCAACAGGCCAGCCTGGTCATGACCGAACGTCTCTAACGCACCCGTAAAAACGATTAAACCCATAATCGGTAAAAATATCGTTTTTTTAAATCCGATAATCGGTGTGCTCAAAAACCGATATTAACAACCCTATATGACACTCAATGATTTTACAGGTTGAGAAATGTTAAAAGAAGATAAGAAGGAAGCCTGAACAACCTTGGAAAACCAGTTACATAGAAAAGTCATTATTTTGGTTAGACATAAACTCATTTATCATTTCCTCTTGCCTTCTGGCAATGCAGGGCGATAGCAACGTAATACTTCCTCGAATGATAGCCTTTTGTTTATCAGCAAACTGCACAGTTGGAGATGAGCCGGTCATTTGCAGATGAGAAGGCCTGGATCTGATCTATGAAGTCCACAACAAGAAAGTCAGGGTTTTAAAAATGGACAGAAACTAATGAACAGAAAAACAGTCAATAGAACTGATTGAGAGCTGCATTAAAGAATCTCAAACAGAGGACGAGTAGGACTAGGATGAGGAGGAGGACTAGGAGGAGGAGAAGGGTCCTGCTTTATCCATCTGATTAAAAGCGTAAAAGGTTTTTTGCATCACTCTGATCAGCATTTACAAAGCACGAGACAAAGCATGTCACAGTAGGGTTGCATAACAAGCCATTTACATCACAGCGGTTCTGAAATAGAATCATCTATATGTATTCGGTTAAAGCAGGAGAAAACAGATTGGATTCATTGGAGGAACAAACATTGCAATCATAACAGCGGATCAGCCAGACGTTTATATGGTCAATCAGTCAGCATAACAGTCTGCCGACCATTAGCCAATCAGATGGACAATGCTGGCTGGTCAGTGAGTTGGTCAGTTTGTGTTTGGTTTGAAAACTATGTGATGTAAATGACACTAGGTCATAATCTGATAACTGACAATCGTCCTGAACTAGGATCAACTTTGTTGAAATCTGATGCAGCTGAATGGCCTACCACATCAAGTTGACCAATTCATTCAGATTACAACATCAACTGCCAATGGCTATGCCTCTGCTCCAAAGCAATGGAACCATAGTTCAAATTTGCTCCATTACTCCAAAAAACAGCCCAAAACACACTATTTCTCCTTGACTTTCAACCACCTGGATAACTAAAGTTCTGCAATTTCTCTTGGTAGGTAATTGCTTTGCAGATTCACATTTCAGTGTGACCGTGGGTGTGCTACAAATTTAATAATTATAATGGCGTTCTTTAATGACCCGTTTGAAGAAACACATGGATATCAACATTCAAAATCAAATTACTAATTTTAAAAGTCATCCAATAGCTTGTCTCATGAAGTTGTGCTCACTAGTGAAAAGTTTTAAAATAATAATGTTAAAGAAAATTTTAAAGAAATTTCATGGTTATTGTCAACATCAAAGCAAACTCACAATAAAACAAAGCCCCTTTGCCACAAGTGATTTGTAGCACTGATGCTCAATACTCATCTCCTCCACAGAGCTGAAATGGAAGAAACCTAAGGTGCTGGAATGCTGGAACAGTGAATCACAGAACTTGCCATTCCAGTATCAAATTCTGCTCCAAACCATTATGAAATTCTGCTTCAAGCCTTCAACCCAGTCGCCAATAAAGTCTGCCTCGTGCCAATACAAAATTCTGTTTTATGCCAGAGCCAAATATGTTCTATACCAGTACCAAAGGCTGCCTTAGTTATGCCAGTGCCAAATTTTGATTTATGTCCATACCAATTTCTTCTTTATGCCAGCAGCTAAGCACCAAATTCTGACTTAAGTCAAAACTAAATAAATTCTGTCTTATGCTAGTATCAAATTCTGCCTTATGCTAACATCAAATTCTTCCTTATGCTAATATAAAATTATCCCTAATGCTAATATCAAATTCTGTCTTATGCTAATATCAAATTCTGTCTTATGCTAATATCAAATTCTCCCTTATGCTAATATCAAAATCTCCCTTATGCTAATATCAAATCCTGCCTTATGCTAATATCAAATTCTCCCTTATGCTAATATCAAATTCAGTATTATGCTAATATAAAATTCTGTCTTATGCAAGCATCAAATTCTGTCTTATGCTAATATTAAATTCTCCCTTATGCTAATATCAAATTCTCCCTTATGCTAATATCAAATTCTGCCTTATGCTAATATCAAATTCTCCCTTATGCTAATATCAAATTCTGTCTTATGCTAATATCAAATTCTGTCTTATGCTAATATCAAATTCTGTCTTATGCTAATATCAAATTCTGCCTTATGCTAATATCAAATTCTCCATTTTGCTAATATCAAATTCTGTCTTATGCTAATATCAAACTCTGTCTTAGGCTAATATCAAATTCTCTCTTATGCTAATATCAAATTCTGTCTTAGGCTAATATCAAATTCTCCCTTTTCCTAATATCAAATTCTGTCTTATGCTAATATCAAATTCTCCATTTTGCTAATATCAAATTCTGTCTTATGCTAATATCAAATTCTGCCTTATGCTAATATCAAATTCTGCCTTATGCTAATATCAAATTCTGTCTTATGCTAATATCAAATTCTGTCTTATGCTAATATCAAATTCTGTCTTATGCTAATATCAAATTCTGCCTTATGCTAATATCAAATTCTCCCTTATGCTAATATCAAATTCTGTCTTATGCTAATATCAAATTCTGTCTTAGGCTAATATCAAATTCTCCCTTTTCCTAATATCAAATTCTGTCTTATGCTAATATCAAATTCTGCCTTATGCTAATATCAAATTCTGCCTTATGCTAATATCAAATTCTGTCTTATGCTAATATCAAATTCTGTCTTATGCTAATATCAAATTCTGTCTTATGCTAATATCAAATTCTGTCTTATGCTAATATCAAATTCTGTCTTAGGCTAATATCAAATTCTCCCTTTTCCTAATATCAAATTCTGTCTTATGCTAATATCAAATTCTGCCTTATGCTAATATCAAATTCTGCCTTATGCTAATATCAAATTCTGTCTTATGCTAATATCAAATTCTGTCTTATGCTAATATCAAATTCTGTCTTATGCTAATATCAAATTCTGCCTTATGCTAATATCAAATTCTCCCTTATGCTAATATCAAATTCTGTCTTATGCTAATATCAAATTCTGTCTTAGGCTAATATCAAATTCTCCCTTTTCCTAATATCAAATTCTGTCTTATGCTAATATCAAATTCTGCCTTATGCTAATATCAAATTCTGCCTTATGCTAATATCAAATTCTGTCTTATGCTAATATCAAATTCTGTCTTATGCTAATATCAAATTCTGTCTTATGCTAATATCAAATTCTGCCTTATGCTAATATCAAATTCTCCCTTATGCTAATATCAAATTCTGTCTTATGCTAATATCAAATTCTGTCTTATGCTAATATCAAATTCTGTCTTATGCTAATATCAAATTCTGCCTTATGCTAATATCAAATTCTCCATTTTGCTAATATCAAATTCTGTCTTATGCTAATATCAAACTCTGTCTTAGGCTAATATCAAATTCTCTCTTATGCTAATATCAAATTCTGTCTTAGGCTAATATCAAATTCTCCCTTTTCCTAATATCAAATTCTGTCTTATGCTAATATCAAATTCTCCATTTTGCTAATATCAAATTCTGTCTTATGCTAATATCAAATTCTGCCTTATGCTAATATCAAATTCTGCCTTATGCTAATATCAAATTCTGTCTTATGCTAATATCAAATTCTGTCTTATGCTAATATCAAATTCTGTCTTATGCTAATATCAAATTCTGCCTTATGCTAATATCAAATTCTCCCTTATGCTAATATCAAATTCTGTCTTATGCTAATATCAAATTCTGTCTTAGGCTAATATCAAATTCTCCCTTTTCCTAATATCAAATTCTGTCTTATGCTAATATCAAATTCTGCCTTATGCTAATATCAAATTCTGCCTTATGCTAATATCAAATTCTGTCTTATGCTAATATCAAATTCTGTCTTAGGCTAATATCAAATTCTGTCTTATGCTAATATCAAATTCTGTCTTATGCTAATATCAAATTCTGTCTTAGGCTAATATCAAATTCTCCCTTTTCCTAATATCAAATTCTGTCTTATGCTAATATCAAATTCTGCCTTATGCTAATATCAAATTCTGTCTTATGCTAATATCAAATTCTGTCTTATGCTAATATCAAATTCTGTCTTATGCTAATATCAAATTCTGTCTTATGCTAATATCAAATTCTGCCTTATGCTAATATCAAATTCTCCATTTTGCTAATATCAAATTCTGTCTTATGCTAATATCAAATTCTCCATTTTGCTAATATCAAATTCTGTCTTATGCTAATATCAAATTCTGTCTTATGCTAGTACCAAATCTGCTCAATGCCAGTACCAAATTCTGCTGTCTGATGAGTCGTGATGACAAGAATAACTGTACACATCAATAACTAGTCCGGATGACTTTGAGTCCTGCACAATTGGCCCAAACAGGCAGTCACCAGAATTCAGGTCAATTGCACAGATGATAGATGTCTGTGTTGCATAAGAGTCACATTGGCAATGACAATAAGAATTGGAGCTGTCCCTTGAGCCAGCATCAGACGCAGCCATGTGTTTGGAGTCTCAGCAACTTCTGGGGTGCACAGAATGAGTTGAAATCTCGAACAAAAAATTCTAACCTCGCAAAGATTTGAACCCCTGACCCTTCAAATGACACTTCCTGCATGCTAACCCATACACCGTAGCACACCCAGGGGCAGCGATCCCGGGAGAGGTCGAGGGGACAAGTCCCCTCATCTTTTACAGAGAGGGGACACATATGTTTGCCCCCCCCCCATATTTCTTATTTCTTACTCCTCTCATTGGATGTCCCCCACATCTCAAACGAGATCGCCGCTTCTGCGCACACCCCGATCGAAGTCAAGCAAATGAAGTCTGTCTCTTCTGCTTTTCTGTTGCTGATAAAACAAGCGATAATCCATGATTCATGAAATCCAGGTTTTGGTTCATGCTTCCTCTTCTGTGTTGAACAGGGAATTCTCTATGATCGTTTTGTATCGTATCCAATAATTTATAAAGCGCCACTCTAAGCACAACCCTATCACATGTGCTCTGAGTGTGCAAGCCCCAATGAGGAAAGAAAATATTGAAGATTACGGGCAGTGACTGTAGTCTGTAGAGTGCCCCAGTTAACACTATGTTGTGAATCATAACATCGTAGAATCGTAATTGTACAATCATCTGAAAGTTTTACAATCCTTGTGTGGAGGACTGCATGTCTTCCTCTTGCTTTCTGAAGCATCGACATGAATACTTGCTCCTTGTGGAAAGATCACACATGTGTAACCTCAGTCAGACATTAAGCCACTTGCAGAAAGGGTCAAACACGTAACTGACCAGCTGTATAGACAAGGGCAGACGCCACCCTCAAAACCACTTTGAAGACCAGCTGGTCCTCCTCTCGGCTGGATGGTTAGACGCATGGACCTGGCAAATGCTGGAGTTCAGCGAGGCTCATTCAAGGCCTGGTCAGTCCACACATGAAAGCGGAGACCGTTTGAACAGTGCGCTCATGCAGACAGGTCAATACGAATGAATAATGCATCAACATTTGAAGTATAGTCCATGGCATAACAGCAACTGAAGACGACGGAACAGTCCGCTATGGGAATAGATCCGTCTATCATTGATTACCAATACCTAAGCACACGCACGCACGCATGCACGGGCCGACCATACAGCAGCCTAGAAACCATATCAGGTCAGGTCTCCTTCCTTGACCAGTCTCAAGCGAAACAGGTGCATTAAATCTAAACTATCATAATCAGGCATAATCTGCACAGATCCCTCACTCTAAATACATGCACCAACCAGATCCAGAGAATTTCAGATCCAGAGAATTTCAGATCCAGAGAATTACAGATCCAGAGAAATGTGCCAGTCGAAGATATAAACACCAGTAGGTCTGCTGATCATCACCACGTCCACCAACCACTCCAATACCACCACTCCCACTACAACCACCACTACCACCAACTACCAGCAACAGCAGAAATCAGTTTCTGCACTTCTTCAGTTCCCTGACATAAACCCAGAGCAGCTCAAACAAAGCCATTCATCCTTCGCACATTATATATAGACAGACCACGTACGCTGACACACATATCCACATTTTGTAACTCGAATATCTACCGCAGAGGGGGTCTGCACAAATCCCTCACACTCAATACATGCACCTTCTATATCATAGACATCGGATTCCCAGATGGCTTCATAGAACTATTCCAACATCCTAACTTAAACTCCTCAAGTCAATTCATTCACCAGTTTGATGCAATGAAAAAACTGCAATTTACCCAACATACTGTACTGATAATTGCTAAACTGGCAATTACTATTAAGTGCTCGTAATTACTAAAGTCAGACGACCACTTGCATATTGTCATTGTTGTCATTGTCTCACTATTATCACCATCACCATTACCAAACAGACATTGAGCACATAATCCCACGTGGCAGGAGAAGAATAAAAACACGAGTATCTTAGCCACAATCTATGGAGCGAAAAGAAAACACGTCGAGGCTACAAAAACGCAAACCCTTTTTAACATAATATGCTCTATGAAGCAAAGGCACAAAGACAACTCCAGAGATGAATGGATGGATGGATGGATGGATGGATGGATGGATAGATAGACAGACAGACAGATACACAGATAGGAAGAAAGATAGATAGATTGATAGATAGATGGACAGAATGACAGATAGACAGATAGATAGATGAACAGATAGATAGACAGATAGACCCAGTCTATTGTTAATAATCTTTACTGAGCTGTGGCCCATGAACTCCAAATATTGTATCATCTGTCAACTTGAGGATCCATTCATTGGGCTTTGCATCCACATGAGAGGTTGCCATCTGTAAATTAACCAGCTGTCCGAACAACACTACTTGCTAACAAATGAATCTCCGGTTTTAATGACAGTTAGCATCAATTATAAGCTGATGTATCAAGTGTCTTTGATTTGTCTCTATCAAAATTTCCTGAGATAACCATTAATGTCCTGCTGCTGCTGCTGCTCCAGTGCCCTGTAACAGATGGTCATTGGTCATTAAACCAAAGTACTATTCTGTCATGAGTTTCTCTTGAAATGAAGCTATATAAATTCACAATTACCATCAAACGTAACTGGGCTCAGATGTGCTTATGTAAAACTAACAGCACCATATCAACAATATCAATCACAGCCAGATAAAGGATTGGAGCAACAGCAGGACACCAAACACTGGGTACTTGTAATGGATACAAGTATTGGAATGCTAGCCACTGTCATGCAGTGTTAAGACTTATACTAAGGCAAAAAAAACAGCAAAAAACAGCTGACATACAAAGTAATTAATTATTATAACATAACCAGAAGCAACATGAAGCAATGCAGGAGATACTGTATTGGAGCCAAGAACATCTTATGAGTAATGCAGACTGATGCCTTATTACAGTCACCATGCAATATGACTATTATCCTGATGACCCTGTATGAAAGGAATTTCAACTACTGTAGGATCATCTAATAATGACGGTACTGGTCACAGCATACGGACCCATTATCCAATAAAATTTTATGATAGATATCATGTTATACATACAGTTCTGTATTGTTCTGAAATGAGGATTTATTTGGGTGGAACTCTCTGCTGGTTACACGACAATATCCACCAATAAAAGAATTCAGTTATAAAAATAAAATATTAATTCTAGGCCTTATCAGTCCAAAATTTTCATATTAATGAAAGCATTTGCATTTCATTACTCATCATGATGTTATAAATATTAGGGCATAACCGAAAATCGCCTCAGACATTCGCCTCGGCCGAATATTGGACTATTCCGAAGTATTCGCCTTGGCAATTATTACCCCTGCAAATAGCTAAAAATAACTTTTTTTGATAAAATAATTTTTTGTGATAAAATAATATTGTTTCATCAAATAAATTTAAGACTAACGGACTTACTTATAAGTTATTGATTAAATAAACAAGAACTTAACATTCCATTAAATTTTCTTTAAAATAATGGTGCTAATTACATATTTTAATTTCTTTTGGTTGCATTCCCCAAGTGGCAACCAAATCAGTAATTTTCCCGCTTGAATTGGCTCCACCCACTTTCCGGTAAGCATTAGAGAGTAGAGACGTCATTGATAACTTCATATTTCAAATTTTATAACAAGGTTTTACATCTTTTCCCAAATACAGTTATTAAATAATAAATATATTGCTAAAGCCTCGAGTGCGATGATACGCTATATGAAGGATAGACTCTGCATTGACTATACATGTAGATAGTTCTCCGTAGCTGTGCACGTGGCAGAGCTGCATGGAAACAAAATATGCAATTGCCTACCAAAAGAAAGATAAAAGTTTAATTTTAGCTAAATTATGGTATATCTTTTGATATGTTTTAAATGAACATCATGTGCAGAACATACGTATTGCACCTATTGCATACCAAATTTTCAAGGCGAGCTCCTCTACTACTCGCTTTGCTGCTACTATTCAGTTCATACCCGGATCCGGCAAATAGTTCATCCAAAAACTCGGATTCGGTACTCGGTGGAAATTGTCTACTCGCTTATGCCCAAATAAATATTAATGAATATTTTATGTTAGAATATCCTGCATTGCACGTTTAGTTTAATATCAGTGGCAGCGAGCCTGACGAGTTTGGCTGATTTTAATTAATATTGATTGAATTGTTTTTCATTCCATTCACTGTAAATGGGATTGCAGCATGAACTTTAAATTATGTAAAAGCCAAAATTCCTCTAAAGTTGTTTTCATACAACTGAAGTCCCCAGAAAGCTAGTCTCACAGGACCAACAGTAAGCCCAGCTTGTTGGCCAGGAAAGGCCCAAATCAGAAGAAACAGAACACGATGCCTGAATTGACAGTTTTTCCAATACTATATGATCCTGCCTATTGATCTTTCTCTGCCTCTGCCCCCAACCACAAGTCACTCCGAGATTTACGCTCTGGTAATATGCATATGACGCTGAGCAGTTTTGTGCTAGAGGAGCTATTTATGTGCAATAGGAATTACAATAGGAAATGATGCTTACTGGCACGCATGGTGAACAAGAATGTCACAGCAAACACAGAGGGCGAAAGGGACGTTGAGAGGCAGCTGAAGTGGGCCAACAGATAGAATCACAAAAGCAGTTTCATGCTTGACTCACGTAAGACCTATAGATGACGTCTGTAAGGGAGATTGACGCACTTTAGGAGGGAGTTGCTGTTGTTGTCAATACGAGAACAGATGACGGCATGAATAAATAGAAGACGAAGCTGACTGTCTTTAGACACCTCAGATGATAGTAACAAGAACGGGTGAGACAGATGATATGATCCTTGAACGTGAGAATGTGGTCAAGGATGAAACCCAGAGCCGAGACAATGGGCGAGAAGGAAAACAATGGACGAGAAGGAAAACAATGGATGAGAAGAAAAGCAATGGACGAGAAGGAAAACAATGGTGATCTGTAGGCAAATAAAGTGAAGTCAAGTTTGAAAAACTGCTGACTGATGTCAATCTCAAAGTTGTTGAGTCTGGGTAGATGGACAGACCTGTATGGGTCATTTAAAGATAGTCTATTGGAGGACTTGCAGAGGTGTAAGTCCTGAGTGAGGGCGACAGAGCATCAGGTACGAATGAGCTACTCAGATGGGAATTGCGGATGAAAGCATGTATACGTCATCTGCATATAGATGACCAGCTACCATAGGTTTAATTTAAAAAGCAGAAGTCAATCACACTTTGAACACTAGCTTACATTATACATGCATTATACAAACAATCACAATAACAAAATAACGGCAACAAAATGACGCAATAATTGTTATTAAGAATATTATAATCCAACTCCTCTCACACAGTTGATGAACTGAATAGTTGTATACAGACCTGGAGGAAAAACATAAAAAAGAGGAGAGGAGCATCCAGTAGGAATTGCTGTTGATTGACCAACCGGGCAGTTAAAGGCGCTTGTCCAGCAGACTGCTCAGCCGAAAAGAGAATGCAAGGAATACAGATGAAGGCTACAACACACTGTTCCCTGAGCAGTGCTATGCTGTGCTATCCAGACCAGCTAAGTAGAGCTATTATAAGAGGATATACTCAGGATCACTGAGGGCTGAATAAAAGCAAAACTTAACAGAGATAGATGGGTGAATAATAGTATGCAGGATAGGTGGAAAAACAGCATGGAAAAGAACATAAAGGAAAAGAAATTCAAATAAAACAGAGATCAAGCTTAATAGAATAGAGAGAAACAGACAAATGGAAAGACACAGACAGACGGACAGACAGACGGACAGACAGACCTGTATGGTTTTTATTTTTCATGTGAGGATTTAGCGAAAAGTGGTCAACGAATGCATTGGATTGGGAAAATGAGATAACCTGAGGAACGAAATGTTATAAAGCCAAAGCGGCCTACTTATAGTTCTGGGGACTCCAACTTATGCATAATATTTTGCGCGTGGCTTGTGTGGAGATCTCCGCACAAACCTTAGCGCACTTGCACTCTATAAACCTATAATTTCTTATAGTTATGTGCCTTGAGAGTCGGTTAGGGTCAGGTTAAGCATCGTGAGGGTCGGTTAGGGTCAGGATTAGTGTAGTTTTTATGCATATACGAACATTCACCTTACTTACTCCTTTGTGTCAATCATGCGCCGGAACTGTTTTGTCCTGACCAGTGGCAGCAGACCAAACGGTCAAAATATAAGTAAGCCCAACTGACAACATTCACGGATTTTTTTTAAGGAAACGAGGTTGGCAGAAACTGGACATAAGCAGGATTGAAGATCGCCAAAGAAAGGAATGGTCGAACTAATTGGCTGGAACATCAACGATTGCAATCGAGAGAATTGGCAATAAAATAGGCAAATCGAATTACTAAAAGATGGCCATGGTGCATGGAAGGAAGAGGATGAGGACTGAAGAGGAGGTCCTCGGGGGAGTGATACTGGCTGCGTCAGTCATGAAAGGCCCGTATATTTATATGAAGTGTGTAGGGTACTTACTCTGACCGTCGAATTTCCTGATGATTGTGTCAATGATGGTGTTCTGGGGGGCGACATGCCCTCGCCGGATCGGCATCGTCACAACCGACACAAAAATCAACTTCTGTTGTTGATCTCTGTGCCTCCTCCTCCTCCTCCTCCCTCTTCCCACTCTTCCTACTCTTACACCTCCTCCTCTCCTCCTGGGTTGATGCTTCTGCGTAATCCGGGTCCAGTCTAGATTGTTTGTCTACGGCCAGATGTTGTTGACACCACCGCCACCGTTGTCTCGTTTGTTTTCTGTCCCTCTGTTGTTCTGTAGATCCGTCTGAGACCGTTCTCCTCCTCTGCAAAGGTGGTGTCGTGCTCCCGTCTTTCCGATTCCATGCCGTCCTTTTACACGCCCTCTGCCGATTGCGTACGACAGTCTTCAATCCGCCGCCCTCCGCAGTGTCGCCTCACTCGACGCACGCGCACACGAAGGCAGCAGCAATCCCAGAATGATATGCACCCGCAAGAACCACGCCGGTTTCCCACTGGAAATATTTTTTCTACAAAATCGATGACACCTAATGCACTGAATCGGGTATTAATCCCGGCCAGGTATAGGCGACGTATCTATGGACGGTTCAAATGATAAGTACATTATTCAGGCTACGGCGGTTGGTCGTCTCCCGCCTTCGCTGCTCGGCCTCAGGCGTTGCTTGCATTGGCCGCTGCTGCTTCAAATGAAACGCTGCCGCCAACAGCCGCCAACAGCAGCCTATCCTTTGTCCTCAAGCGCACCCACCACCGACGCATACGATCCGACGACTGCATGGACATCAGCAGCAGCAGCAGCAACAGCAGCAGTAGCAGCACAGCCGCGACAGTAGACGCCATGCGTATGCAGACAAAATGCCAGATTAGTCCTCGCGTTATGCACGGGGTGCAGTTTCGTTGTGCACAAAGGCTACAGCGTGCTGTCATATAATCATTAGCATCTTATATTAGCCACAATGAAACGCTGACGATCTGCGATGATGATATTTGTACAGCACTCGGTGCAGTTTTATGTTTCTTGGGCGGTGTCCGCTCAGCTGTTTCTGTCTGCAGCTGCAGCCAAAGAGCGACGCTGGTTCCCTGCTGCTGCAATTGCGCACCAGAGGAGACTGACGTGTCGTCGTCGTGTCCGGGTGATTTGCATATGGCTGAGAGGCCAAACGCAACTGGACAAGGTGGCCGCTGCCGCAGCCGCCTGCGCCCCTAAAGGCCGGACCTCGAGACAGGCGAGGTCGTAGCGATACCCGATTGTTGGCGCAACCGACGTAGTAAGTCCAGTGGACCGATCCAGTCAACATTATTCGCCGTATTTGCTCTCTAGCATAAGTGTTTGTCGTGGCTGTTGCGGCGCCAGAATCACTAACATCGTTCGCTGCCTTTCATTCAGTTGATTGAGTTAAGCATCGTCGCGTTCTAGAGACGCGTAGGCCTAATGGTTGCCAAGATGGCCGCATGTTCCTCTAGCGTATCAGTTTGATCGGTTTTTTGATAACATTCTTATGTATAGCTGGATGAATTTAAGTCCTTCGGACTAAATATTACACAGTATCGTTGTTGGAGTTATTTCACTCGGACCTCCCTTCGGACAACCTCCATGACTTGACGCAGCGCTCATAAATGAGCTGATACCTTGCGCTTACCTTTCGAGTGACGCTTTAGGTTCTGCGTGCCTGCGGGAACTCGTCGGTTGCTAATCTTTCATTTATCTCGGCGCTGCCTGCAATACTGATTAACTACTTTGGTCTTAAAATGTCTTTTACTCTGATTAATATAACTAGAATAAGTTGACGCAGGCAGCGTACTGTGAGGTACGTAAAAGAACCTATAGCGAATATATATATATACATATATATATATATTTGCGTATAGAAGCATACATGCATAGGCCCATAGCTAAAAGCGTCGTTACAATTTTGGGGACATGAAATTGTCATAAAAGTCGTGATAAAAACAATGTCGTCAGTGGGTTTTGGTGGGCTATACTTCTGTGTTTCAATTGTTCAGAATGAGCAAACAGGACCGACTCAAGTGATGGATCATGGACCCAGTCGTTTAATGGACAATGAAAACGAAACACGAGGGGAGGAAGTTGATGGAGAGATAAATATTTGGATAGGCATTTTAGACGTTGGCTAAATAGGTCTATGTAGGCTATAGCCAAAGAAGCCTAAACAAAATTGAATGAAGATAATTATTATGAGGGCTGACTAAATATATTGGTTCAGTATGCCGAAGAAGAAGAAGAAATAGAATGATATCGATGATGATGATGATGATGATGATGATGGTGATGATGACGAAGACAACGACGATGACGATGATGAGTATGATAATTATGATGATGATGATGATCATAATAATAATAATAATAATAATAATAATACATGACAAACTCATAACTTAATGCAAAACAGGGTAGAAAATTGCAAGCTTTCAAAACAAAAATAACTCTATTCCTGAAACCGAGAAGGCTAAACAGTTTTAAATAACCATTTGGTAGACTATTTGCAATAGTTCACACCTATAACTGCTCTCTGAAATACTATTTAAATAGTTTTTTCGGCAGGTATCATTCACTATTGTATTTAAAAAATCGTCCTGACAGTTCATCCCAACGCTTTACATTGGCTTGAAAGTAGAAATGAACCGAGTTTGAATTTCTTGCCGAGTCCGAGTACTGAGTTTTACGAGTTGAATTTTGCCGAGTCCGTCTTTAAAATATTCAAAACGACTCATTCTTTTGATTTTTAGATGGCGATTTGCCGATGGATAATGCATTATTTAGTTTTACCATGACTTACACTAGGAAGTAGTAACTAGTAAGCACTAATAGTAGCAGTATTTGTGTTTTAGCTAGGTCGATTGTCGTTTTGTACATAAAAACACTATGTTCGTTTTCAAAAAAGAAAATCGGACAGATTAAAACTCGGTTCCATTGTTTGGCCGAGTCCGAGTAATGCCGAGTACTACGAAACTTGGCCCGATCCGAGTTCCGATCCGAGTTTTGGTCCATCTCTACTTGAAGTTGAAAGACGACATTCCGATGCATTACATTGTATTTGTTCATGATACTACGCTGTCTTTAATCATAGCAGACGATTTCCATGACGACGCTAATCTGAAGACGACTTACCATTGAATGACGTCACTTGCAATTAGACCCACTTCTCAGACGAGCGTCCATGTGCTGACGTCATCTGGGGGATGAGATTGTCTTACGTCGGAATCGAGTCATTTTACGCTTTCGATCCTTCGAGGGTTCAAGGACAGACGAAATTGAGTTTCGTTGCAGCAATTCGCTTCGAGTGTCCGATTGTTCGTCGAATAGACCTACGTTAACCTACCCTTGAATTTGATCGGACAATCAATGTATTGGTGCTTACAGACTAGGTTTAAAATTCGCTGTGATTTTGGTACAAGTCTGTTAATTCACCTCCAAAAATAGGGGCCTATGACATGAAAAATATATTTACGCCTAATTGAATTTTTACTAAAGCATTGTGAGGATCGGTGAGACATCGGTGAGGGTCGGTTAGGGCCAAGGTAGGCATCGTGAGGGTCAGTTAGGGTTAGGGTTAGTGTAGTTTTTAGATAAGGTCTTATTATAGACTATCTGTGGAATCCCGCGTTGCACGGGTTGAGACAGGTTTTTGGCTCTGGAGAGCAGGAAGACGGCGGCCGCGGGGTTGACCAACCAACCCCTCTACTGGGTGTCCCAGGATGCGTACACACTACCCAGTACATACCCACCTGACCGACTATGCAAACGATGGCCAACTACTGTATACAGCTACCTGTACGATATCTCCCAAACCGTCCATTCATTCATGACGGTGTTAAAGAAGAAGAGGTGTGGCATCACGTGTACGGACATGTGCAAATGTGCAGCAGGTGTTTTGTCGACACGCTCCTGGCGACTGAGAAGGACACTTTTCTTGGGGGGAAGGGGCCTGATACAGGTTTTTGGCCCTGGAGACCAGGAAGAGGGTGGCCGCGGGCTTCACCAGCCCCGCTACTAGGTGTCCCAGGTGTTCCCCGAGCTAACGGCGAAGGTTTCGAGTCAATAGCTGTAAAACTGTGCAAATGCATAGCAGGGACAGATACACACACATACACACAGAATCTTCTCTTTATTTATATAGATATTTTAGTTATTATATAGATATAATCTCCAAAACATTTTGCATGGGAAAGTGCGGTCCCGAAAGTGCGAAGTTACAAAAGCTCTGTTGTTATTATTATAATTATTGTAATGATTGCTTTCAATTGTATTATTAAACGGCCCATTTCTGCACCACCAAGGCAAAAAAATAGGCAGACCTACGAATGAATACGAAATAACGAGATTAGCCTACGCACAAAGAAACTATAGTGGCAATATCCGTAACGGCGCTGACCCTGACCTTACATTACATGTATATCTACATATATAGACTACATTAACCCTAACAGACCCTCTTGATTCCTCCTCTGACCCTAACCGACTCTCACGATGCTTTGGGAAAAATTAAATCAAATATTTTTCCTGTCATATTTTGGGGAATTAACAGACTAGTACTGTGCTTGGTGCTATTTATAAATTATAGAAACGTAGGCCTATAGGCCTCCCCAGTACAAAATACGACTGAAGGCCATTCGCTCACATTTAACGTCTGAGTGCATCATGGTGGCACCTTGAGAAAAATGCGCAAAATATGTCTGCGACGATGAAGTTGACCATAGTTGACCATAGCTGAAGTTGACCATAGCCGAAGTTGACCGTAGCTGTTGACCATAGCTGTTTACCATAGCTACTCAGCTATAGCGATGGTCAACAGGGCGACACAACAAAAGTCAACCACCTATTTCAAAATTATTGTCAACATCTTCGGCGCCATGAATGCGTAGTTCCTACCATATTTCGTCGTTACATCTGCGGACGGAATAACTGGGTGTCACTAGGCTTAGATTCACACAGCGAAGACACGGCTACTGGACGGCTACAATAATTAACAGTTAGGGCTTAGATTTGTATGTTAACCCTATAGCAACACATTTATTCATTTTAACAAATATTTATTTATGATGTTACTGCATAAAGTTAGACATTAAACCTATTAAGTAATTTTGATACGATATTATCGATTCAGATTAAGTCATTAGGATTAATCTCGTTTGGATAATTTTAATTTATATAACACTATCTTGATAGTTTCGAAAGAGTTAATAGATAATATCACTGATAATATCGAACTGATAAGATTTGAGTTAGTCCAAATTTCCTATGAGATGTGTGTGTGTGTGTATGTATGTGTGGATGTGTGTTTGTGTGTGTGCGTTTTGCTTGCGATGCGTCATGGTCGGGAGGTCAAGGACGTATCCAGAAAGGTCACGGTCGTTTCTTCTTCTCTTCGGCCTTGTTTCGGTCTTTGTGGATGTACTGGTGGACGTTGGGCAGACCCTTCACTACGCATGCGCTGAGAGCACTGCGGTAGATATTCATGTCAGTGCAGTCGTACCTGAATCACGAAGACGACAATTAGACGCACAGAGAACAACAGAGAAACGGAGATACGCACATGCAGAGACATAGATGCAGAGGTCTATCTTCTGTCTATATTCTGGATCATTCGGAGCGTTTTATCCGGCGATCATTTTAAAAGTAGGCACAATTATGTGCTTCGCATAAGAACATCATGCGGTGCCAAGATATGAAAAGTGTGAAAAACAAAACAATTTAAAGTCATACTTTTTCATCTGCACCAAAATAGTCAACAGTAACAGACAAAGTGTTTGTAAGATTATACCGAAGATCCAAAGATTTTTTTGAATCGTCAAAGATCGTGTTAGAGATCCAATGACTGTACAGAAGATCCAGAGATCGTACGAAGATCAAAAACTAACTGAAGGTCAAATGATCGTAACGGTGCTCCAAGCTAGAATTATACCGAAACCGTTACGCATACGCGTTATCGGATCAATTATTGGAACTATCGGATATTATCGGCTATAATCGGTATCGGTAAAAATGATCGGCGACAATCTTAAACAATTCAAAGTTTAGACGGCGGCTCACTCGCCAGGTGGCAGATGGTTTAACAATGCCATGTACTGGTTCGTTAATATCTTCTAGCGTCCTGTTGGGGCCAGTGAAAATGCTTAAATATATTTATTTGTTTTTTGCATAATAATCGATAAAAAATATTTAAAAAAATCTATGTTTTGTTTCTTATTGTTTATTTTTGATATAACAGTATACTACTTAGGCCTACTAGGCACCTCGGAAGCAGTGACGTCACAGAACGGTAGGACTCGTAAGTATGAAACCTTTCAGACATTTTTAGAGATCTGTGCTAACGTAGTTATGTAGGCTACCGTTGCATGTCAAATTGCTTTGCAGTCAGAGGCAGAGATTTGGTTTGACGGATGGGGGCACCCAATCAGAGGGATAGGAAATGTATGGAATGGAGACAAACGTATAACGTGTCCCCATCTCTGTAAAAGGTGGGGGGAATTGTCCCCCTTAATTGCCGCCTCTGTTTGCAGTATTTGACAAGAGTACTAGTTCAAACACTCACTGTGCTTTGTTATCACGGAGGTCTAAGGCAGGAAAACAAATTCCTGCATCACAATTGTAGGTCTATGAAGGCCTCTAATAATACGTACATGTAGGCTTCTGAACAGTTTGACTAAACAAATTAGGGCATAACCGGAAATCGCATCGGACATTCGTCTTGGCCGAATATCACGTTTTTCGTAAGAACTGTCCTTAGTAAAGCATTTTTCGGCATTGACTCGTTCCTGCTATTATTTCTTGCGCCAGTTGCGGGTTGTTCCCCGCTCTCTCTCCTCACCTTCTGCTGCCACCTTTGTTCATGCCTTTATCGTTAATCGATTAGATTACTGTTCTTCTCTCTTCTGTGGGCTCCCGCACGTCCGATTGCAACCCTTGGAGGAGGTTCAAAGGGCCGCAGCTCGTTAGATTGGTTGTGTTCCTAAATTTGGCCACATCTCTACGTACATGCGGGACGTCCTTCGATCACTGGCTTACGGTTCAGCAGCACATTTAATATAGTATTTAATTTAATTTAATTTAATATCTCCTCTATTGTCTGGCACTGTGTTGTGGGCAATGCGCCTGTCTATCTTATGGATTTGTTCACCTTAACTTCGGCTTCCTCTAGTCGCCAATCTCTTCGCTCGGTCTATAGAGGCGATTTTGTGGTTCCACACGCTCATGTACTGCCAACAGGCAAAATGGAGCCTTCGCAATGGTGAGTCCCATGGTTTGGAACAACCGCCCATCTGACCTGCGCTCTCTTCCGCGTGACCTGTCTACCTCTTTCTAAAAAAAACTTCTTAAGACTTTCCTGTTCTACCGGGCCTAGGTCGGGAGCGCCTCTGAATAGTTATCTTGAAGGGGCGCTATATAAACTTCATTGGTTGGTTGATTATTTGATTGATTCGCCTGGGCAAATATCACACACAAAAAATAGCTAAAAATTAAAATAAATTTATCCATAATTTCTTTATAAACCTTTAACAGTCTAAATACGAAAATTAAACATTTTATGCTGTATTAATTAGTTGTTACAAACATTTATTCTTCTATATTTAAATCATTCATCATGCGAAACGGCCAATTAAAGTGACAAAAGTCGCAAATGTTTAGATTCGCCTGCGGATGCTACGATCGCCGGGCTAGAGTTGTTACTACTATTCGGTTCATACCCGGATCCGGCAAATAGTGCATCCAAATATTCGGACAAGGTACTCGGTGGAAATTGTCTATTCGGTTATGCCTTAAAACAAATTTCAGAACAATAGGATTCATAATCGGTATCGACTTTTCAATAATCGGTTTTGAACGGTATCGGCATAATCGCAAAAAGTTATATCGGTAAAGCTCTAAGTCTAATCCAAAGAGGCAAAGACTGTACCGACGATGAAAAGATTTTACTGAATAGGCTTATCAAGAGATCGTGCCAAATATTCAAAGATTGTATGTACCGAAGATCCTATACACGCTATGATGACAGACATTCAGACTAATTCTGTAAGTTTAAAAAACTTTGTTATTATCAATACTATTTCGTACTGGGACATTTCGGTGTATGTCTTTACGCACTTATTAAGGCAACAACCTGTTCAGTGTTCATGGCACACAGTCTAAATAAATGTTACGGAGATGACAATAAATAATGAAAGAAATAATCGAATACAATATCATCTACAATACGAATACAATATCATCTACAATACGAGAACTCACCGGCGGGGGCACGACCTAAGGGCCTAGGAGAAGGACGAAAGACAGCCAGAGCGAGAATTAGGAGCGACTGCTGGCTCAGATTCTGCCATAATCTTAGGTTTTGTTACCGAAGAAGATTACAAACTCAGAGCAGAAACACGAACAACTACAATCAAGTAGTATTACATATCGCGTCGTTGTCACTTCATAAACATTAATAAACAGAAATCCTGAGCTTCACATATAAATTTCAAAATAATGCCTTTTAAGCTAATCGACCGCCATCTTGACTATCTCAGCAGAATGGATCAGCTAGATCAAAGCATTAGCAAGAAGGAAAAGGTCTTAGTCCACAGGCTAAAGGACGTTTTGGTAGCTCACATGCTTCGAACTCTAATCTGTTTAAAACGAATCTTACTTAACGGCGTACCATTCATCGGCCGATGGGTCGTAGCATTCCACCTGGAATATCGTGGTCACTCCGTTGAATCCACCGATCGCAAACACCATGTCGTCTATAACCTTCAAAACATTGCATCCTCTTCTAGATTTGATTTTAATTAAACAACAAGAAATGCAAATAGAAAATGAATTGCTTATGCTAAAATAGCAGTCATTATAAATCATAGTATGAACCCGCAATAATGATGATGATGATAATAATAATAATAATAATAATAATAATAATAATAATAATAATAATAATAATAATAATAATAATAATAATAATAATAATAATAATAATATTAACGACATAATCAGCCGTAGCCGCACACGCGCTGGTTTCCCAAACATTAAGGAACCCCGGGACTCTCCAGAACGGACGGAAAACGCCCTGATGGTCTGGCGCTGATCCCTTGGCAAAGAGGACGGAACCTGATATGGGATGCGACAGTGATTGACACCGTGGCTCCATCATATCTCCAAGCGACGTCATCTTCGGTGGGGGCTGCAGCGGAGGTGGCTACCACCAGAAAGACCATCAAGTACAGCCAGCTCGCTGTCAGCTATCTCTTCATTCCATTGGCCTTTGAGACCATGGACCCAGTCAACAACGAAAGAATAGACTTCATCAAAGACTTGGGTCGCCTTCTGACACATGTCACCAGAGACCTTAGAGAGACAAGCTACTTGTTCCAACGATTGTCAGTTTGCACCCAGCGCTTCAACGCAGTTGCCTTCAGAGGCTCTTTTGTGCAGCTGTAGTTTAACCAAACAATAGTAATAATAATAGTAACAATAATAATAATAATAATAATAATAATAATAATAATAACAATAATCATTATGATAAAAAAATAATAATAATAATAACCTAATTATAATCATAATATTATAATAACATAATAATAATAGTAATAATAATAATTAATAATCTCTAAGTCCCTGGGGAAATGACGTACCTCAGGGCAAAAACTAATAATAATAACAATAATAATCATTATTAATAATAATATAACTCAGGGCAAACAATTATATCAATAACATAATCTGCGTTGATTGATTTATGACTAAAACCACAGTGATTGCAAGCATAATATGAACGTATAATCACAATTTATAACACGAGTCAAATGTAACTGTATGGTAACCATGCATGACGCCAATCACGTCCTACATCCAACTTAACCAACACCGCCGTTTAGCGAAGGGGCCGTCCATAAATGACGTTATGCGCCTAGGGGAGGGATCACCCATTTGTGGCGTAGGGGTAGACGAAGTGTGACGTCACATCAAACATAAAAATGCGCAATTTTATTAAAAACTATAACTCGTTTAAACAAGTCCTACCTAATTAGCTCTAACTGTTACCACAATTTGTAAGCGCAAACGAAGCAAAGAAGGGAGTGTGGATCGGACAGGCGAAGAAGAGTTAGATCTTAATGGAATATCTATTGAGCAGGATGGTGAGGTCCAGGTTCTCCCTATTAATTTCATGAAGCAGCATTTTGCTTCTACGCAAGAGAATGGAGAAGCATGAAGTCTGGATTTTTTCACGTTATTGTTATTAAAAAAATTAGAATTTAATTATTCTACAAAGCTGCTCATCTTGTGGAATTCATAATGAGTGAACTATTCTACTTTCTCCATTTTTCTTCGTTCTACTATATAGTTTTAAGTATTAATACAGTAATACTCACTATTTTACATTTATAAAAATATTGCACACAACATTCTGGACATCTGATTTTTTCGACGGGTCAAAACTTCGTTACGTCATATTTGAGGGGTCATGACTTTTGTGACGACGTGTGACATCAGTGTAGAGGGGTCAAAAATCGTCTAAAATTGCGTGACATCATTTATGGACGGCCTCGTAGTCAAATTTATGATGGTAGCGGAAATCGATCCCGACTACTGTTCCTCACGATAGTGGGCTATCCAGTATCCATTACCATTGGTCTTTCAATCTTGGTTGAACCAGCGTATAGATTGGTGAAGTATGCCTACATGGTAACAGCCAGGGCTTAAGGTGTGCCTGGACGGTCATGGACGGCGTTCAGGCACTTATTTTCAAGACTGGACGCCTTTAGCCACTTATTTGGCCAACAGAGCCTGGACGTCGTCCATGAGCGTCCATGCAAAACAAAATCATATTTTCAGTAGGCCTACTTATTAACTGAAGTAGCCCACGTAGCCTATATAATGGATGTCTATAATTCGTGTCACGCATTGTAGTTACCTTTTCATCAAATTAATTTTCGTCTTCTGCTCTTCCGACGTCTGCTGCATTTGGTGATTAATTTTCATATGTAAAAAGCAAACAGTTCTTCAGCTCGTTTGATGAACTTTTTGACGAGCTGATCAGGCCTAGTAAGTCAGTAAACTAATTAAGTTGCATTGCATACCATTGCGCGTATAAAATTGAACTGAGTTTCTTCTATTTCAAGTTGCGAAACGATGAAACGTGTAGCTAGATAGGCCATATATCTACTGCTACTGCTACTGCTAGTGCTAGTGCATGATGTCTGAATGACCATCGACCAAAAAAAATGAAAAGACCAGTTGCCCCACCAGGGGCAGATTTGCTGTCGTTCTGGTAAATATCATGTACCAGAAAAAGTTAATAGATGGATTGGTGAAAAATGTCCAAGTTAATAATATTGATTAGGTGACTATTTAAAACTCCCATCTGTTGGTGCTATCAGCAGCGTGAGCGCTTGGATCTACTTATAGTTACCTGGTGCAGCTTGCAAAATAAACATAAATCAGTCGAGATGACCCTGGTATACGGCCGAAAACAAGCACAAAGCACATCCCACGAAGCACATCCCACGATTCCCATTTTCTATTTTAAGAACAGAAAGAATGGATGAGATCACAATTCTAGAAATGTGTCAGGACTCAGGAAATCAACTTAAGAGACTATTTGGCAAAAGTTCATTCAACAACTCTCGGTGCTTTGCTCTATCAGTCTATCTGTAGGCCTAAGTGCATTTTGTTTGACAAACTTTTTTATATTCTATATAGACTGGATTTAATTTTTGCTCAAAATTAACTAGAGCATGTTCCTCTGCAAAGAGATACACTCTCTGTAAATAGATAAGGAAAAAATGTGCCTTTCAATACTTTATTAGGCCTACCTCAACTCTAAAACGCTGCCGTCCCCCACTGCACCCTTGTCGACAATTTCACAAAAGGAAGGTAATTCTTGGAACGCTTAAAATTCCAACAAATATTTCACCAATAAATAATTGACGACAAAATAATGATTAATTGATAAAAGCCAACGAATGCTAAAAAAAAATTTATTGTTCGCCCATTGTATTTGGTCAAATAGAAGTTGGATTGATAATAATAATGCCTGCATATCCAGCTTCTGCTTCAGCAAGAACTTTCTTAGCAATTCAACTTCTATTTAGGCAAACATTCTTTTCAATAATACAACTTTTATTTCAGCAGGCTTGTTATTCATCTAAATAACATTTGTTTTGGAAGATATTCGTTCACCAATCCTACCTCTAATTAACATCATTCATATCATCAATCCCACTTCTATTTTAACGAATACAGTGGACCATACTGTTAGTGATCTGCCTTTCCAATCTTTGGTTCTTAACTTTTTGACACTAACGTCCAGGCACTTCTTTTTTTACACTTTGAAATAGAAGCTGGATTGCTCAAAATAATTCTTATACATAGAAGCTAGATCAATGAAAGACATTCATTGCTTAAGTAGAAGTTATCCTAATGATAGACACCGCTCAAATAGAAGTTGGATGTAAGCCTATTTTATTTTTTAAACTATGGATACAAATAAGTGGTACTTAAGGTGAAGGAAAAATATGCGATGAACTGTTTATTTTTAAATTGTAGAAAATGTAACGCTGTTATTCCAAACGATGGTTTTACGAAGATTGCTCCTCAATTCGTCAATGCAGGAACTGTTCATTTGTGGAATATTTTGAAATTCATTAATTCTTTTTCAATCTTCGTTTTATTTAAAACTGACAAACCGCTGTATGATTACAAGTACAGTATGAACGAGTGATGACAAGTTATTACAAGGTCGAATATAACTGTCGTCAGCCATGCTAGGCACCCATCACGTTATGCGTTTTAATTAACAAACGCCGCCGCCTAACGAAATAAGGACTACTCAACCTTATTGGTGACAGGAATCGCACTCGCTTTCCCGGCTCTGTACCACACTGTCTTTTCCATTACTCTACGTATTCTTAATTTCTGCTCAAGTCATCCGGCCAACATGGTTGATCGATCAAACACTGCGTCATTTCGACAATTATTTACATCTAAATGCAGAATTTACTCAGTCACTTCGATCATGTGGGAATTATAGTGCTAGGCTTGCATACCGGAGATCTATTCGTTGGGTTTGCCAAGGATTTAGTACGTTTAGAGGCATTTTGTTCATGAGTTGACTAGGCCATGTGATTGCATCGGATCATCCCATCGGACCCTTTGGATGTAAGTGATCAATCGTAAGACCGAGTGTTTGCCTCTCATTGGAGCACGAGCGAGGCGGCCATTGGAGTGACCTCAACCGAAAGTCACGGGTGGCTATTTAATTTACCGAGCAAGGCACGGTGAATGTCATTTATACGTCCTCCTTGTACCTCGACGAATATCCTGACCCGCGTCATCTTCCACCAGGGACGGACTACTCGTCGACACCGTTCCGTGTCTGCGATCGGAGTTGACAGTTGTCGCTCTAGCCTTCGAAGCAATTGGCCAAGAGACTCTGAACATCCTTGCAGTCAGTCAGCTGTCTTCGGGAGTCGTTTGGTTGGTTCCACGCTTGTGCGCGGGCCCACCGCTGATGACTCTTCAGCTTACTGTGTATAGTTTTGCTTACAGCTTATTTCACTCAATCACTGCGACATTCAACATCATCCACGCCAGCGCATAGAGCGCCTCTGAGTAGATATCTGGTCCCCGGACAATTCGGCGCCTGACAGTTCGGCGCGGACAATTCGGTGTCGGACAATTTGGTGCCAGATGAGTTTGTAAGTGTATTTATAGACCCGATAACGGTACTCCTACTGCCGTTAGTAAATACTATGTGACTCTGTGAGTCATGAACCGAAATCGATGTAAAATGTAATATTCTTTAGTTTTCTCTACAGTGGAGGATTACTCTAGTCAGAAGGTGATACGGTCCCTATGTGTTGACTATGACTCTACAATAACCAAACATGTGCTGAATAATATGGAGAATATTATTTCGCTCCCATTCTGAATATTTAAAAAATGTCAGTTACTACATACTGATATCTGGTCTAAATACATTTACAAACTCAGCCGGCGCCGAACTGTCCGTCGCCGAACTGTCCGGCGCCGAATTGTCCTGGCGCCAAATTGTCCGCGCCGAACTGTCCGGCGCCGAATTGTCCGGTCACCAGACACCTTGAAGGAGCTATATATAAATACTCCATTACATTACATTACATTACAATACTCATATAGCGCCAATTCAATATATTAACTCAGGAGCTTTACCAGCCCAGTCAAGGCCAAAGAAAACACTTGCTTGATTTACAAAATACGGTTTGATCGGTCAGCGGAAACGAGCGCAGCTCCTGGTCGTCATTCCAGATGAAGGAGGGGCTTGCAACCGAGAAAGCTCGGCGGCGTTGCCTGACAGTCGAGCCAGATCAGTGGAACTTCCGGTTAGTTTCGGAGCGAAGGATGGCAGAGATGATAGATCACTTACGTACGATGAAGCACAGCGCACAGCTAACAAGGGAGCGTGAGGTAAAAGCACCAATCCGAGAAAAGCACCAATACGATATGAGACCCGTTGGGCCGCAGGCGACCAGCACAACACATTACGCATGCAGTCAGATACAATACAATACAACGGTTATTTTATATCACCCTTCTTACAGTTTAGTTCAGAAGTGTACACACAACACACGCCTCGAAGGAGCAACTGAAGTTGTAGTGTAGAACAATTGCGTGCGAAGGACTTGCTCAAGATGCCTACACAGTGACGCCTCGGACGAGTCGAACCCGCTCACTCAGCGCACACTGAGCGTTACGGGCCGTCGGCTCTAATCAATCGGCCACCAAGTCACACAGATAGAGAGGCACCTCTGAGGATTTGTCAAATGAGCCTAGCAACTGAGAGCAGGACTCGATCTAGTCGTCAATGAACCCCAAGACAGGCCAACGAGGATCGGGCAACAGTGGTCAATTCAACTTATAATAAAAAGATGCATAGAAATCACTAATACGTCCTGATGAAGATAGCGCGAAACCAATCAGAGCTGGCAAAGCCGATAATAACAGCCTAGATAGACTAGTTCACATAATTATTGGGACTTGGGAGCGACTAAATTCCCAGGCTAGGGAGACCCTAAGGGGCCGTTCACATATTATATAACGCACAAAATCTCAATTTGTGACCCACCCCCTACCTCTAATAACGTCATATAACAGCAGCTGTGACCCCCACCCCTATATTATATAACAGATATGCTACCTACCCCCTACCCCACCCCAGAAACAACAACAAAGCCTACTAATAGCCTAGAGCATGATAATACATGGTATTGACGCAAAATTTATCTAAAAACACCATTTTTGTTCCCTCCTGCTTTGCACTAGAAATGAGGATTACAGTATCACACAGAATTCATTGGTTTAGCATTGCACCATCAGGTATTTATCCATAGGTTCGCGGTACAACTCTAAATATTTAATAGCGTATGATGTATACAGAGTGTATACTACAACTACAATTGGATATTCAAGCAAACATGAACTATTTACTCATACTATGGCAAATGAAATCAAACATGTTGATAATACGAACCAAAATAATTATTTCAAGTAAATTAATTTTAATTTAAACCACAATTAAAACAAATCACACAGAATTGAATGTAAGAGCGTTTAAAGCTATGCACAGGAAGTTGCTAAAATTGTAATCAATTCTCCAGGTGACAGCTGATGGTGTTAGTTTTGGTTCACAACGTATTGTGAACTTCGATTAAGCAAAAAAGGTCAGTGGTACATGGAATTTCCAATTGGCAGGCAAACAGGTAAAAAAGCATATGCTGAAAAAGTCTGTTATATAAAAAATCCTTCAACCTACGAAGGCCTCCATCCCACCCTGCACAGTATAACGCTAACAAAATAGGAACCCACCCACCTATACCCTGTGAGCCTTATATAATATGTGAACGGCCCCTAAGATGACTGTGAGGAAGAGGGTTGTCTCAGAAAGAACCAACCATGCTGGAACAAGTCACTACCCTTTCTCAGATTGAGTGTTGATTGTTGGGCTTCTGCTCAGTCGTAGGCTAATAAGCTCTTAATAAAGACATCAGTTAAGAGTTCTTTCTTTCCATTTGTATTTACTTAGTCTGTGATTGTATTAAGATCTGTAGGCAATTGCCTTAGGATAGCGGGGTTCATGACCACTTCAGGTTCCTCTATGTAACCAGATTTTGGCTCGGTTCTTATTATCCGTCATTGACTTGTATTATGGTTAATTGGTTATGACGAAAACAAGATAATGCTGTCATTGAACTGTTCCTTTCATTAAGTATGCACATCAAGATCCAAGATACGAAATCCAAGACTGCATCTTATCTCGCCTTAATGCTCTCCAAGAATTTTAATGAGTTGACAGTTCGGAGACCGATCACATCGACAACTTCGGAAGATCATCGATATAAATTTACTCAAATTATTAGTCTTAATTATGTGTTGCCTGCCAAATTCAAAATTCTGGACCTAACGCTGAATATAGACATAATTAAGAGCATAATCAGAATCTGTAACACTTAAACACAGAAGTACACCGTATGCCATCAGCTTCATGTCTTCACCGAGGTTGAAAAACGTGTGGAGTGCATATCCCTCCTTCTGTCGACTTCTGCATAATCTGGAACCAATGGCTGCAGGATGTTTTGCTCATGTTCTTCCTGCCATGTTCGTGTATCGTCTATGGTCATGCCACAACTGTGCAGCCCTCTCTCTGATCTATAAAATGCTATTGACAATTCTCAGGTCACTCTCTTGGCCTAGCTGGACGTCAGTGCGGCCTTCGACACTGTCGATCACGATGGCCTATTGCTTCGCCTGTCAGTTTCTTGAAACGCGGAGGAGGCCTTTTGCACAGCAGAGCGTATCGCCCTCGACTGGCCGCAGTCGGGCACTTTCTGCCGCGTTCCTCAATTTTACTTTTGCTACTTCCGTGCGAGACCTTGGCATCACCCTCGACAAAGAGCTCTCCTAACATGTAAACTCAGTTAAGTCGTAATTACTTCTATCAGCTAAGACAATTACGAGTGATCTCCCGATCGCTCTCTGCTATAGTGCTGCAGCCTCACATATTCATGCCTTTGTCACTGGTCGTCTTGATTACTAATCCACCATTTCATGAGGCAGGATTGAGCCACTGTTTCTGCTTATATGCGTGATGTGTTGCACTGGCTTCCCAACCCGCCGACAAAAAACGCCCGACAAAGGAGCGCCCGACATAAGGGCGCTGAACATGTACGGTATTTAACGCGTTTGGTGAGCGCTCTTGCGTATTTTCATTAAATCGTTCATTTTCGTTAATACCTTGACTTTTTGTTTGATCGGCGTGCGCTCTTGTAGGTCCCGGTACAATTTGTCTTCAGACTTTCCGTCTACAACACTTCGTATAGACCGAAGCATGACTGACGGAAAGCATTCTGTTTAAATTAGAAGCTGGATAGATGAAGAGAATTAGCCTCTGTATGGGAGCTAGACGAATGAAAAGATTTCAGCTTAATTGAACGTTTGAATGCTGAGAGGAATGTCATTTAAATTGAAGCGTAGCTGATGAATAGAATCACGCATAAAGCGAAGGTGGATTGATCATAAGAATCATAATTGAGGTGAAGCTGGATTGATGAAAAGAATCATATTTGAGTAAGAACGGGAATTGCGAAAATGATCATGCTTAAGCGGACAGTGATTGATGAGAAAGTTATGTTTAATTAGACGCTGTCAATTAGAAGCTGTTAATTAAAATAATTTGTTAGCTAGACTGTTGAATAGAATGACGTTTAAATGGAAGCGGGACCGATGAAAAGAATTCGGTTTAACTAATAATTATATTAAACAGGGACTGGATTGATAAAAAGAATCATGCTTAAATGGAGCTGGATTGGTGAAAATAATTATGCTTCAATGGACGATTGATTGATGAAAGATTGCCGTTCAAATGGAAGCGGGACCGATGAGAATATTTCGGATTAAGCAGAAGATGGACTAATGCAAAATTTCTGTTTAAACTAGAGGCTAGTTAGATGGAAAGAATAATGTCTAAACTAGAAGTTGGATTGATGAAAAAATTCTATTTGACTAGAAGCTGGACAGATGAAAGGATATTTGCTTAACTAGATGCTGGATTGATGACAAGATTCTTGCAATTCAGCCACTTGTTAAACATGAATCATTTGATCGTTCCAGCTTCCACTTAAACGTCATTCATTTCATTTGACACCGCTTATAGTTAGACAATCCAGATTATAGTATTTTCATCATTTCCGCATCCATTAAAACGACTTTATTTTCATGAATCTAACTTTTAGTTAAACATAAATCTTTCCATCACTGCCGCTTCTATTTAGGTTGAGGTCTTTCCATCATTCCCTCAGGAATTTTTGGCCGTTCCCATTTCTATTTGGACAAGCTTCTTTACACTGATCCAGGTTCTAGTCAGACAGAATTATTTTCACCAATCTATAAAAACTGAGATTTTTCGCCTATTCCCGCTTCCACTTGAACGGCATTTTTCATCAATCCAGTCTCGCCTTAAGCACGATTCTTACCATCAATCCAGCTTCGCCTTAATTATGAATCTTTTTATCAATCCAGCTTCGCCTTAGGCATGATTCGTTTCATCAATTGAGCTTCTAATTAAACATAATTTTCTCATGGATCCAGCTTCTGCCTTTGCACGATTATTTCACCAATCCCGTTTACACTCAAAGATAAATTCTTTCATCAATCCAGCTTCGCCGTTGTCTTTTAAATATGACGAAACTTTATTTTTCTATATTGGCCTACCGCCTCTTCGAGTGTCGCTCTTATTGGACGGTCGCTCTCTCGAGTGTCGCGCTTAAAGGCCGATAGCCCTTATATATGAGCCGCGCCCTCTTGAGGGTAAACCGTTCGGCGCTCTTATGTCGGGCGCTCTTATGTCGGGCGCTCTTTTGTCGGCGCTCTTTCGTCGGTGCTCTTTTGTCGGCGCTCCTTTGTCGGCGCTCCTTTGTCGGGCGATCTTATGTCGGGGTGCCCTGCAGTTGTGGGCCCTACCACTTGGAATGGGTTTCCTCTGGACATCCGGCTTTTACCCAGAATCTCCTCACCTTCTTTCTACTCTTCTCTTAAAACTGTCCTCGTTGACCGTGGTTGGACTGGGAGTGCCTCTGAGTAGATTTCTTGAAGAGGCGTTATATCAAGTTGAAGTTTTATTGATTGATTGATTGAACTGTGCAGTACGCTGTCTTGTTCGGCTGTGTATAATCTTGAAATTTGAAAAGACAGATATGAAGATCAACGCCATTTTGCTGCTTTTCACCCCGCTGTTTCGTACAGACACGATGCAGCGTACCCAAGGCGATTGCCTACAGATCTTAATACAATCACAGACTAAGTAAATAGAAATGGACAGAAGGAACTCTTAACTAATGTCTATTATGATGCGACCAATACAAAGACCAATTATGCCAATCACGTCTTAAGGAACGTCTAAACCCAGTATAATACGCCACTGAACTCAATCCCAAACTCCAATTGATACAATCCTAATGCATGTGTTTATGTATTCATAGTGAATTTATTATGATAGCTGTGCCATAAACTGCAGTCTATTATGTGATGCGACCAGGTTAATTGATGGTAGGCCTATATGTAACTTCACGTGAGACACCGGTAGCTGCGCTAGTTACCAATACAAACAATGCTTTCAAGATAGTAATACTTACCACCAATTATCATAATAAAAAAAGTTATCGGTTACGCTGCATCGTGTCTGTACGAAACATGCCTGGTTGTCATTCTGCGCAACGTATTCTAGCTGCCCCGTTGGTCCGAACTTTTGCATGCTTCAAATATAAGACGATCGATCGATCGCTCTCCTTGGTCCATCGCCTAGCGAAGGTCTGGTGGATGGATAATTCGATCGCCTAAGCTCGCCTACCTGCAGCCAGTCAAACCTAACTGTAATTAAAGTCTTTATATTACTTTAATTTGTTTACTTACGATGGGATGGTGGTGAATGCTGCAGATTAGATTCTGTGACCTAATAACTGCCGACTTGGTCACTCCAATACCCCGCAAAATGATTGTGCAGAAAATGTTTTTCTAGTCAGTTGTAGTAAGTGTCAGGTTTTCACCTCTCGCCGCATGATGAGAACCCCAACGGCAGTTTTGATTATGATACACATCACTCAGACTCAAGAAGTGATGACGATTTTGCTGCAGGTGAATTGACAAAGCATGATAAAATATTACACCATTCGCAGGTCTTCCCATCGCTCGCTCTTCTTGGTTGCTCGTCTAGCCTAATTGCGGTGAATCGACAAATCGCTCTCCTAATCGAAGGCGTAGCACCGTCGCCCGATGAGTTAGAGTCCAAGACGATTAAGTCATTGTTTTATTATAATAATTTACATTATTTTAATTTACTCACTAACTTGCGGCAATAATGAATGCGCATCGCGATGCAAGACCAAATCAACATACATAATTATCGAACGTGTGTGTCATACTTTAACGTTTCACTTTCACCTGTCGTTTCCACAAATCTGACTGCATCCGGTGCTGTTACGTTCGTAATTGCAAATGAGCTTTCTGCTTCCGTTTCATGTAAACAAGGTTCACAAGGCGACACGCCATGATTCAGAGGGCATTTCATGGGTAAATAATGCGACTGCGTAAATAACATGAAGCGGAAACCTTACTGCATCCGATGCTCTCGCGTCCGTCCTATGCAAATATGGTTACAGTAATCTGTCATTTTTCACAGGCAAACAGCTATGGTTTAAATTATGTGCGACGGCCGTTAATATGTCTAAAAAACTTTTATTCAAGTGTATACATCGTGTAATGTAAGTAGGCTATATTTGCAGTTATTAACATTAAATGGAAACTTAATGGATGCAACTTGATAAGAGCGCCAGTTACGATTGAATTGTGAGCGAAAGCAAAGATAGACAGCTCTACAAAGTCAACAAACTTTTCAGCATTTGTGAACAAACTTTTGCTTCATGAATTTCAATTAAAAGTGAATTGTGCTAAAATTCATTACTCTATTAATAAGTGAAATCAAATGTATACCTCCCTAGAAAATTATCAACTGCACACGGTAATTTAATTGTTACACATTAGCATACTAGTGACTAGCAAGGTTAAAATAATGTGCGACCTCTACTTTCACGGGTTAACAGCTAGCGAGTAGGCCTAATAACTGCTAACTGATTACACTAATTCAGTGCAATATGATTGGCCAGAATAATTTATTAAAACTATGACGTGCGACTTATAACTGAACTCAATTTAGATAGGCTTACCAGTAGATTAGTGATTGTTCAATCTATATGCAGCTACACGATTACGACGCCAAAGATATTCTAAAGATATTCTGAACACAGAAATTCCAAAAATCGCCTCCGCAAGATCGCGTACTCAGTGTCGTTCGAGCGAATTTCCGCTCGCCTATAATTTTCCATCCATAATGCTACCTAACGACAATCATTGAATGGACGAGAATGTGTCTGTGTTAGAGAAAAATGCGATTCTTTAGGGCCTAATTCCTTTTTAACCTTGCAACTAATAAAAGTCTCATTCAGTTTCATTCACAACAGAAAATCGAAAAATTGATTTAATTTGCTATGCTTCGATACACAGATTCGTCACACACGCAAAAGCTCTCGAATGAATGATCGATCGCGCATCGATCGTCTACTTAATCCAACGTGACCAATTATTTTCCAATCGCCTGCTATTTAAAAATGGGAAGCTCTTTGCTCTGTCTATCGAGAATTCACTGTTCGCCAATTACCTAAGACATGCGATCATTCGTCACCTAATTGATTGTGTTCTTACGTTATACATTTATGATTTCGCTACATGTGCATAGTTAAAATTTTCTGCCAATTGGTGAAATATTGCCTGAAAATAGACTTAAGTCAAATAGGCCCAATTAGGGGTTCGAATCACATTTGCTAGTTCACTAAGTCACTCCGGGACGTAGCTTTAACGAGAGGTCAGAGGCGCAGCTAGGGTATTTTGCGCCCGAGGACAAACCTACATAATTGGCGCCATACATGACGTCACGCGCGTATGGGGAGGGGTGTCACACAATTGTGACGATGTGTAACGAGGGAAAGGGGTCCAAAGAGATGTGATATCACATCACATAAAAATTCACAATTTTATTTTTAAACATTTGCTCAATTAAACAAGTTCCACTTATTTAAAGGTAGTTGTTTACCACAATTTAGCAACAATAATTATGGTTAGCCTACTGCATTCTTAATTTTTGAACTGTTTACTTTTATGCTCGGCGTCAATTTTGGGGTTTTGGAAGTCAGGCAGCCATTCTGTAACACACAAGCAGAAATCAATCATTCCGCCAAAACGCACAGACCACAGATCGAGAGACCCTGCACGTCGGGACTAATGATCGCGATTGCAAACGACGAAAATGGAGAGAGTGTGCATTTAATCGACGAAGAATAGCTGGATCCGAATGGGAATATCCATTGAACGGGAAGATGGGGTCCAAGCTCTCGCACTTATTATATGAAGGAGCATTTGGCTTCTCCTTGCAAGAATGGAGATGCATAAAGCTTGATTTATTTCAAGTTATTATCATTTTTTTAAATGCAATGATTCTACCAGAGCTTCTGATCTAGTGGAATGCATAATGAGTGTAACAATTCAACTTTCTCCATTTCGTCATCGTTCTACTATCCTAGTTTGAAGTATTTGTATAGTTATAATTACTTAGCGATGTGAAGTCATATTTCAGAGGTTGTGACTTTTGTCACGACGTGTGACGAGGAGGAGGGCCCGAAGAGGGTAAAAATTGGTCCATAATTGCGTGACGAATTTTGTAAACGCACCCCTTTCTTGTTTATTTCACATTTTTCAAATATATTTAAGGGCCATTTATACATGACTGTCCTAGACAGTCTAAAAATTGATTTTTCTTGATTTAACTGTCGCAAATTGGTCAATGACGTTATCATAATTAGTTTTATCCCATGTTTCTCGTTCGATGCTTAGAAGAACAGGATCGCTGAGACGATCTTGTCCCACTGAAGCTGCAAATACGAAAAAATAAGCTTCAATTTGCTGTAGGACAAATCACAGCCTGCAATTGATTTGGAACTACGACATGATATTATGTCGCCTATTACGGGCCCTTAGTGATGACAGAAGAGTGGGGCCCGGGGGCGCCAAAATCATGTGTGACAACCTGTTTGTAATGAGGATTTTGGGGGTGCCAAAATCATGTGTGACAACCTGTTTGTAATGAGGATTTTGGGGGCGCCAAAATCATGTGTGACAACCTGTTTGTAATGAGGATTTTGGGGGCGCAAAAATCATGTGTGACCACCTGTTTGTAATGAAGATTTTAGGGCCGCCAAAATCATATACGACAACCTGTTTGTAATGAGGATTTTGGGGCCGCCAAAATCATATACGACAACCTGTCTGTAATGAGGATTTTGGGGGAGCCGAAATGTAATCTTACTAACTTATTTGGGATGAATTAGTTTGTTTGGAAATATAAAAAAGTTTTAATCCTCATTTTGGCGCCCCCTCCAACTCAGCGCCTGGGAACACGTGTCCCCTCTGCCCCCTAGCTACGCCTCTGCGGGAGGTAATCAGAAGATGAAAGGAAGGAATTGCGTGACAAGTTTGGATGGAACATGGTCACAACAGAGAGACAAACCCAGGGCAATCTTGATGCCAGAACCTAAAATATGGGAAGCACCTCAATGGCAGCGACGCAACAGCATCCAAAGCTCCCAAAACATGTACAGTATGCGTGACGCGAGAGAGAGAACGTGGAGCTAATTTTGGGTTCGGCAAGGCAAACCTAGGCCTATCTATATAAGTCAGATCTAAAGTCGAGTAAGACCGTTGTGTCACCAACAGATTCTGTTGGTTGTTGGCACTAATAGTGTAGGCCTACTCCGTGAGTATTTCTACCAGCGTTATATTTCTATTTATACTTAGGCCTATATTTAAGAAAACACGTCGGAATCGTCGCCGAAGCGTAAGCCAGACGCTTTCCCCACGTCACCTGTGTGTCCTGTCTATCGTACAACAAGTTATACGGCAACATGGGAGATAATCCCACTAAGACAACGATTATTTAAATATCTGAAAACAAATGGGAAACAATCGAGAGTGAATGTGTTATCAAATTAGCATAATTTCAATCCGGCCAAAGGAATCACATATGGATCGAAACCCTAGAGACGCAGCCCAAAATCGACCAATTGAACTTACGGCATTCCGCAAAAGTGTTGCTCCAGCACTTCAGCAGCATTAGGCCCTATATTCGGTCAATGCATATAATCTGTCGTTCTTCGATGAGTTGACTTTGGATAATTAAATTGTTCATTGCAATCCTACTTCCATTGTCGCAAGCACTCCGAAACTCAAGAGTACGTCAAATTCATTCTGCCATAAACTGCATCGATGAAAATCATGAAATAGTGGCCAACCTACCGAATTCTCTCATAACTTAGGCCCCTAATATATCAGATAACACGAGACTGTCTTCAGTGGGTTTCTGCCGATGAAAGCAACGAATCAAGAAGAGGCCAATTTTACGGGAATTGTATTCTTGAAGGGAAAATATATAATTACTCGCTAGCAAACTGAAAAATCTCCTCAACAGCTTGTGATTTTTAGAGCACACGTCGTCTATTCAGTTTTCATCGTCGTCTATTCATGGGCAAGACCGCCGAAAGTGGGCAGGAGAAGCGGATGCCCAGAGCCGGCGATTTGTAGGGACCCGAACTGGGCCCGCATTCAACTTACGAAAAATTATATGATTAGATATACAAAGCTTATGATTCATACCAGTTTAAAAATGATAGTAGGCCTACGCCCCTACACATAGGGCCAACGTAGGCCTATCTTCGATCAGTTTAAACTTCAAACATCTGAATATTAACATACCTATTAATATTTTGCTGCAGAACACGACCACTTCCGTTTAAACGGTCTGTGACTGCTCTGTGTATGGACCCGGAATTTCTCAACCTCGGGGCTCGGAATTTCTGAATTTCTGTCGAGCTGATCATGTGAGGTATTGCGAGTAATTTCTTATGAATTTATATTCTTAAAAGGGTTTCAGTCGAAATGCTGCGCGAGTTCATTTCATATATTTTATTTTGTGGGTTAATTATTAAGTAAAGTAAACACTCTTTAATCAATAATTGGGTGCAGATGTCGCGCATGGTGATGATTGCGGGTGATTTCTGATGGCAGTTACGTGAAATGTCGTAGTCCTACCTCGATTCCGAAATTGGAGCGTGGACTGTACATCTCGGTGATGTTAGACCAGCTGTTGGTCAGTGGACTGTACTTCTCTCCGTTGTTCATTCGGGTGATGCCGTTGAATCCGCCGATGGCGTAGACGAATCCGTCATGCGCCACTACACCGATGCCACTGCGACGGTTCCGCATCGCCGCAATCATCGTCCACTGGCGGGTCGCAGGATCAAAGCACTCGGCCGTGTTCAGACACTCCTGTCCGTTGAAGCCGCCCGCGATGTAGACTTTGCCTAAAGACATTATAATTTACTAAGCTCAGCACGATTCCGTCCGCGTAGATAGGTTCAACGTCTTACTCGTCTACAATCGGACATTTGAGCAGAGGCAGCGGCAAAAATTTCAAGGCAGAAAATCCTAGACTGAAATTCCTAGACAGAAATTCCTAGACAGAAATATCTAGGCAGACATTCCTTGGCAGAAATATCTAGTCAGACATTCATAGGCAGAAATATCTAGGCTGACATTCATAGGCAAAAATTTCTAGGCAGAATTTTCTAGGCACAAATATCTAGGCAGACATTCCTTGGCAGAAATATCTAGTCAGACATTCATAGGCAGAAATGCCAAGGCAGAAATTCTTAGGCAGTAGTTCCTAGGCAGAAATATCTAGTTAAGTACCTAAGCAGAAATTCCTATGCAGAAATTCCGAGGCAGAAATTCCTAGGAAGAAATTCCTAGGTAAACATTCCTAAGCTGATATTAGCAGGCAGAAATTCCTAGGCAGAAATTCTTATGTAGAAATTTCTAGGCTGATATTCCTAGGCTGAAATTTCTAGGCAGAATTACTATGCAGAAATTCCTAAGCAGTTTTAAAGAATAAGTCTTTGAGTGATATCTTGTATTATTGCTAGTATAATTTTTTGATGCAGTGGGATAGTGGGTCCTACCGTTGAGGGTGGTGGCTGAGGCGTCGCTTCGTTGATGGTTCATTGGAGTAATAAGGCTCCACTGATTGGCCTTCGGAGTGTATCTCTCCGCCGTGTTCTGTCTCACGTGACCATCGAAGCCTCCCATCGCATAGACACACCCGTCCAGGACAGCAACACTCACGTAGCAGCTGCCGCATATACAACTTCATAGGAACTTAATCAAACTCGGGCTTTGATCCCTTTAGTTATACTGATATCCTTTTCATTCCTCTTTTCCTACTTTCCCCTTTCTAATCCTTCTTCTCGTTATCATCATCGTCACCGTCGCCTTTATGGTCATCATCACCATGAACAACATTTGGAAAGCAAATTAACACCATTATTTGGTGAGTAAGTGGTGCTCTGTAGTCTGTAATCTTAATAATAACCAAATTCTCTCAATTGTGTCACATATAGGAAAGCAGCACCATTAGTATAGACCCAGTTAAATTAAGGTACGTAATACTCCCTGAACGACTTCATACCTGACCCGTTAAGTCCTGATCGCATGGAATAGGTAATGCAAGTAGCAGTAGCTTGAAGCTGAGTTTCTCGTATAAACCAAGACATTGAGAAGCGTAGACATTCTGTGCGGATTTAATAGCAGTTAAGAATGGGGAAAACAGGACTCGACCTAACTGCACGAAAGAGCGAACGATTTCACTATAGGACTGAAAAAATGTTTCTATTTTTTATTCTGTTTGAGCAGCTGTGAATGAATTGATTGGTCTTATTCTGCTAGTTAAGGCGCAGAAACATTCGGTGAATTTGTGATTCCAGTATCTACCTTTCGTTATGGAAACGCATCCGTCCATTTTGCATTGTTTCCCAAATTAAGAGCTTATCCACCAATGACTAATCCGGCAATGCCTTTGTTTCATTTAGTAGCACACAATTGAATTAGCTCACAAATGATTTAGTGAACGCTGCCCAAAATATGTGAAGTAGAACAAGATCAACGAGTAATATTTGAAAATAAAAGAAGTCGAAAAGTAGAGAAGTTCGTAAAAATATATGAAACTAAAAGTTTCATGAGAAATGAGGATAAATTTTGGAGAGTCTTCAAAAGTGACGATGAATGTTAAAAAGTTATAAAAATTTGATTCAAATTAGCCAACTATACCTCCACCGTGGAATCAACCTGATTCCACCTCCTCAGTCAGGATTCCGACAATTCCATTCCAGGGAAACAGCCGTCCTGAAAGTCTACAGTGACATGATCCTTGCTGCAGACAAGGACCATGTCACTGCTTTAATACTTCTAGACTTCCCTGCTGCTTTTGACTGCGTAGATCACTGCATCCTACTCAGAGTCCTACAACATTCCTTCGGCAATTATGGCACCAGCGTCAGTTTTTTTTGCCTAACCTCTCTAATCGCACGCAGTATGTTCGCATCAACTTGCTTGTATCATCCATCGCTAAGGTGCTCTTTGGTGTCCCGCAAGGCTCTGCCCTAGGGTCTCTGCTGTTCACCGTCTACACTTCTGCACTCTTTGCCATTGCTTCTCGCCACGGCGATCCACCTCTAACCTGATGATACTCAACTCTATGTACATCTGCGACTAAACGAGGTTGCAAATGCTACAGAGCGACTTCGTGCCTGCATTGACGACATCATGCGATGGAGTCTGTCTATGCGTTTAAAATTTAACCCAGGCAAATCCGAACTCATCTGGTTTGACCGCTTCCTCTAAGCTTCCTCAGAGTGCTGAACTCTCACTCTCTACTTCTCCTTCTCTACTCTCTCCATCACTCACTGTTCTGGATCTTGGAATCGTCATCGTCTCAAACTTCAAATTGCAGCAATCTCCAGAGCGTGCCGGTTTCATCTCCGGAGAATCCGAGAACCGAGAAACCGAGAATCGCTCTACTCTTGACTTTGCATCACTAAAAACACTGATAGACTGCCTTATTCTGACACGACTTGAATACTGCAACTCAGTACTCCATGGCCTGCTCTTTGTTCTCTACACCGGCTTCCTGTCTGTGAGCGTATCAGCTACAAGCTGGCACTCCTCATGTACAGAGCACGCACAGGTCATCTGCCGTCTTACCTGTCCTCTTTGGTCACACTTTGCAGCTCTGTTAAAGGCCGCTCCTTTCTTAGATCAGCCTTTGCTGGAAAGTACGTTGTCCTTAGTACACGTCTTGCCGTCTGCCGGCGATCATTCATTGTTGTCGCCTTGTCGGTCCCTCCATCTGGAACCCTCTACCTTCTGATGTTCGCAACTCTCTCAGTGGTTTTTTCGCTCAAACTTGAAAACCTACCTCTTCCAGTCTGCCTATGGCTCTTAATGGTTGCCAGGCTTCAAGATGTACTTCTAAACTTTCTGTAAGGAGGGCATTATCAAATTACAGTTGTATTATATTTTATTGTAATTCCGGATACCAAAACCCTGATATCGCCGATAAGGAACAATGTAGATTATGATATAGATACATCACACAATGTCAGACCATAAGACATGGGAAGATCATATGGAAAGGAGATGATGTAACTGACGTAGACTGACCGCCTGGAGTTCATTGGTGCCACTTCCGACCATTCCATCGTCACTGGGTTGAAACAACGCACGCTGTTGAAGTAGTCCATTCCATCGAAACCACCGACGAGGTAGATCAGTCCATCGACCGTTGCACAGCCGTGATACGCTCGCGGACCTTTCGCCAAAACATCCTACTCATTAGTTAGCAATTTGTTATTGTATTCTAGAGATTTATACAGCGCCCAAGAAAACAATGTCGCGGGCACCAGCTTACTCAAAATGCGCACAGTCAAATCAAACACAGGAGAGGTAAGCCTAAGCTCGTTTATAGGAACAGAGTTAAAGTTCAGAGACAAATAACCCTGCCTTCCTTGCGCTTCATAGGCATTACATGTAAATTGGATAAATGAGGGCTCTATATTGGTGCCATATGCGAATTTGGACCATACAGTTATGGACGCCATGTGGGTTTAATTTTGCAGTTAAGACGGCTTCCGTGGACGGTGATTAATTCGACTAAATTCCATGTTCAAGATTAACATGCAGTGGAGTACAATTCATAAATAAAGTGTAATGTCAACCTAAAGACAGATCTCTCAGCATCAAGAAAAAGCGGCCTCAGGAGACCAGCCCATGGCTAGATCTTTACACAAATGTATTACTGTCTAGGTCATATTCCTACAAAAACCACACAGTGTTCAATTTAAATGATCTGACCCTGCCCGACCTAGCCAAATTTGAACCCGACCAAACCCTGCTTCAAAGCCATATAATTTTATCTGACCCGACCCGACCCTTCCCCAACCCGTGAAGTGTATGAACCGTCCCAATCCGACCCGACCTACCTTTAGTAGCAATTTTGGTAATATTATTTATCGTCAAATTCTAGTGTCGTAAAAACGCAACACAGTCAACGGGTATTTACACCGTGTCTCAAAATAATCCAAGCAAAATTATTTTGATCAGAACTTCGTCAAATTTCCACCAATTTTAATAACTTTTGGTAGGTAGATAGATGGCATAATAGCTGTAGTTTTATGCTATATCAATAAATTTTCTCCCTCACCTGACTCATATCACCGCACTACCTTGTTAAACACAGATGTACCAATTTTCTATATAACGCTTACATTTTATTACTTGCACCAAACTATCTGACAACTGAATTAGCACGCAGAAAAGTAAAATGTGGTGCGCTTAGCAGAGTTTCTAATTGTTACGACAAATTTGCTTAAGAGTGCTGGAATTGGTGCTCGAAATGTTCCCCGCTTACACGGAAACAAGCGCTTAGATCAGTTAGATGGCGACGCCACTGGCCGATAGCAACATCAACGATCTACTAATCAAAGCGCGCCTATTCGTCAATCAGACGCGTTTTGAGTTCGTCGAAGCTGGCTAAATGGCTATTCTGGAGCGGTAAACCCTCCCCTGCAGCACCATAATTTTATGCTATAGTCGACTGGGTTAAGATCCGGTGAATTCGGTGGCCACAGTGTTGGCGGGATGAAGTCGGGCGTCACTCGCTCCAGGAAAGAGACGGTGTCGCGTGCTCGATGCATCAGAGCGCCATGCTGTTGAAAGACAAAAACCTCGCCATGGGATATCCGGCCTATGTCTGGCAGTAACTTCTCGGCAAGAAGGTTGTCGCGATAGTATGCCCCAATCATTTTGACACCCGGTTCGATTAAATGGAGTTCAGTGCAGCCATTGCAAGTAATAAAATTTAAGCGTTATATAAAAATTGGTACATTTGTGTTCAACAAAGTAGCGCGGTGATATGAGTCAGGTGAGGTGGAAAATGTATATATAGCACAAAACTTCAGCTATTATGCCATCTATCTACCAAAGTTATCAAAATTGGTGGAAATTTGACGAAGTTCTAATAAAAATAATTTTGCTTGGATTATTTTGAGACACGGTGCATATATATATATATATGACAATAAATTATTGACTTTTGAGCACATGATTATTAATTGATCATTGATTTAATGCAGAGTTATTCTGTCACTATTACTCACAACCTTTGAAACTTCAAATGGTTGTTACATGTAGATCATACTACAGCGCATACACTTACCTCGCTTTCAATCGCGCGTTGATTGTCAACTCACTTCATTTTTCACTGGTAAGAGCGTAAGCTGCGTGTCATGCACCTCTGAGGACATGTGGACCGCGGTTCGCTTCCCAATGCTGGTTTATTTAATTAAAAGATTTTAATTTCGGGTTGGTACGGTCTTTGCTCGGGAACCCTAATAGGTGTGGCGTCCATTCAAACGGGAGAGAGGTGTCAGATTCTTTGTCTCAGAAGTTAATCGCACGCATCAGCCCTTGGGCTATTGAATCTTCTGTCATTGTTCCCTTCATCCAGGTGCGCTGAGTGTCTCTTGATCGGCTGCCATCGGTGAAATGTGAAGACAAAGCCGTGACATGCACGCGTTGAAAATTAGCCTCTGCGAAAAAATGGTGGGTCTAATTGGTTCCGGGCATGTGACCCGGCCCTACTAGGATCTGGACTCCAGGCGCCAAATCTACAAATACTCTTGACCCTACCCGACCCAACTTTACTCGCAGGTCGACCCGACCCGTGGACAACTCTGAGGCTACATGCAAAAGGATTGATTTTATTTAAGCAAACGCAAAATCTATAGTAGGCGTATGTGGTACAGAACCGCATTTAGATAACATGATCTAACAGAGGTTTTAAGTGGCTCAGAAAGCGCATATAGGCTTAATAAGCTTTGATTAGATCTTCCCCTTCTTTTCTCCTTCTCTACAGTGTTGTTAGTCCACACCTTTTCAATCTTTCTTCACGGCTCAAATCCTTGTGGTCCCAAATCAGCTTTGCAGCTCAGTTGAATTTCTGCTGACTGGAATGGGCTCCCTGTCACCCTCCGCCTTGTGCCCAGGGGACACTCAACCGTGCTTTATACTAAGCTTAAGACTGTCCTATTTAGCCGAGGTTGGGTAGGGAGTGCTTCTGAGTAAATACCTTGAAGAGGCGCTATATAAATTAGCCAAATAAATAAATAAAATACAATAAACTTATTCAAAGTATTATGTAATTAAGTAAACAAAACCATTGTTTCGTTTTGCGATATGAACGCGTTCATCGGACGTGCGTCATCTTCCACACGACAGGCACGTGACTAATACTAATTTAACTTAGACTTACAACCTGAGCTTCCCCTAGTGAACGCCTGACGTGCGTCATCTTCCACCAATGAGTAACTGCTGGGACCGGGCGTACAATAGTTCATACTAATACTCTAGTATTATGAACTATTTTATTTAAGCCTCATAATTGAAGATGACGGCCTGACAACACCATGACTCCGGTACAGCTAGATTAATTGTAATCGTATGAAATTCTCTACATGACAGAATAGTTGAAACGGTTGTTGGGGATGGTTCGTACCTCTGTCAGCGTGGTCTATGGTGATCCATCTGTCTGCTCTGGTGTCGTAGGTCTCGATGATGTTCGTTGGACTTCCGCCACTCCATCCTCCGACAACGAACATGACCTCGTGCGGAACCCTCGGTCGGGCGATGGGGTTATTCATGTCGACCTCTTTGCCCTCCTCCATGTCCAGGTCGTAAAGAAACTTGAGCGTCTCGATTACGATTGGTTTACACTGGTCGTTGTCATGGACAAGAGGATGCTTCTGTTGCAGAAGAAAACATTTCATCCGTCAGTTTTATGGTTCATTCTTGCACTTAACTCTTACGTATACCAGTTAATTCCTTCCCTGCACATGAATCCCTCTAAAACTAACGCTTATGATGCTTGCGGAGACTGTGAGTCAAATTCTCCGCTGGGTCTATTTAACGTTTCTAAACTTCTCGCAATAAACGTCTTGTTCGCCACTTTAGCCTTGAATTTAATCGTATTGAACTCGTCAGCCGCTTACATAATTTTTTTAATACGACGCTGTTGGCAATTGCAAATGTGATAAAGTAGAGTCTAATGGAGACGTCATATGAGTTTACAAAGTAGGTCTTCTTGGACGAGATGAAATCTGATGCATAGATTTCACTAAGTCCTCATTCTTTATTGGTGGATTGGTCTACTAGCACAAGTTAGGCAATTAAAATAGATGCAATGCCTTTGTAAACATTGCTGTTTAATATTGTGTTTGCGCCTCAGCCAAATATTTCATGACCTCGATGTTACGCTTCTGAATTATTTACATGGACTTGCAACAAGGTTAATAAACTTGTTACTTTCGTCCTAGTTAGTAAATTATATCGAGATATACAATACACAAAATAAAGTGCTTTGACCCTTTGTCAGGTTTAACTCACATTGTTATACGATTCGTTCAATTAATTACCGGCTAGATTTGCTAATTATTGTAACTATTCAGGAATTCGTGTTTCATTGTTATCGCTTTACTTAGACCCTATGTGTTCTTATACCGACAAGTTCATTGGAAAAAAGTTTAAAAAAAATATTTTCCATGGTACCATTTCGATTAATATATTGAATGCAGCCTTTTCAACAACTATGACAAACTATAATTGTATATTGTCAACAATGTTTGAAAATCTATTAATGATTATTTTCACTGCCTGTTTGCGTAACATTGTGTTTAGTTAGGCTATCTTTACCTTCCAGCAATGTTATCAATGTTGTGTCAGAAAACATTAGAAAATCCTGGCTCATAGTTCCCATTTATTGTCCGAAACGAACTATATGGAGTAACCGATTGGCCACAAATCTTTCCTTTTGTAAATATAAACACGGAGTGGAGCTCATGTGGAAAGATTTTATTCTTGCGAGTTCGAATGTCGATACCTATAAACGAGAAAGTCATTTGTAACTTCTCGGGTTATCTGAGCGTCAATTGTTCAATTACCTTAACATCATTTAAGTTAGTACTTCTTATAAATCGTCGCTAAAACACTTTAATTGCATTGAAATCGACCTTCTTTAAATAACTGCGTTAACAAATGTGTAGCTGTAGCCTAATAATATGAAATCTCTGTAAAGCAACTTCGTGTTTTAGCAATTTATAATAGTCATGCATATTGTTGTGTTTTTCTCGAAAACATAATATATCAAGGATGTACGACCAAGATTTGTACGTAGGTAGGTAGTTGATGATTGATAATGGAGTTAATAACTGAGTACCTTGACGGTCTCTACGAAGTAAGCGGTCGTCAGAAGCCCAAGTCGAATGCACTTGAGCAACTTTGCAATGTGCTGCTTGCGATTTTCTGGGTCATGATTGATCCAGCGAGTGATGCAGTCGAACACTATCTCTTCGTTCTTGACGTTCAGATCATCGGACGAGATTATCTCCACCATACCATCGTCAGACAGCATAAGCATCTCGTTGCTTTTAGCAGCGATTTCGGTGAAGTGTTCGAGGATGTAGTGGTGAGCGGCACGTTCCAGGCTCGTGCAGAAGTAGGTGCGGGAGAAATTGCGTATTCCTATGCAGTTGTCCCAATCGAGGCAGGCCAGAAGGTAGTCGCAGCATCTCTTGACAAGACCGAGGACGTGAAACTGGTCGGCGGCGGGAAGAAGACGCTCCACGTTCTCCCCCGTGACTGCAGTTTCGCGGGTGTAGGCGTAATCGACGATCAGACCCATCATGTCGGCGGTCACGCCTGGTATGAATACCTCACGTTTGTCTGTTTCGTGCATGCCGTTGGTGAAGAGGGCTCGAAAGTACGGGCTACAAGCAGACATGATCGCTCGGTGTACAGTGAAATGACCATCCTCAACACGAAGCACGACATCGCATAGCTGGCCGTTCTTTCGCAGGTCATTCAAGACGTTGCAAGCCTGCATACTGATGCGCCGTCCGGTCGGGTCAATAGTGTCCATATCCGTGACATCTTCCACGATGGCCTGGCCAGCTACTGTAGGCTGGATTGAAATTGCGGCCAGCTTGGCGGCTTTGCTCTGACCAATTTGTAGCTAAATTCTTCCAAGAGGAAGTCCCTAAGACACAGCTCCAGTGTTTTAATCAGTACTCTGCTAATTAGAGAGCGTGTATATGAAGCCAAGAGTCAGGCGCCTCAGAGCAGAAGTCAAACATTTATATATTTAGAACCGAGCCCATTCATTGACCAGATGACAACCTTTTCATCATTTATTGCTACCATCCAAAAGACGACGATCGTATCGCAGCAATCACGCTATTGTCGCTGACGTCACAAACCAGAATTATATGAGTAATTATTAAGCTAATTTTCATGTCACTAAGGGAAATATTTCTAAATTAGTTGACCAATTTGACAGCAAAGCCAATTTTGGAAAAAATATGTTTACAGGAGTTATTTTTTTGCGTTTATACGCAAAGGAATGATTGGTGAGTCATTTTCTTGTTTCAAGCATATATTTATGCAAGGCACAAACATCAGGGAGCGACCTGTAACTATGCGCGTTCTAAACTACAATGAAGACATACGAGTCTTCTCATAGTCATAAAATTGCGTAATTTGTCAAAGCTGAATACTTTGAATAGTACATTGGACACAGAATAAAAAAAGCGTGTAATTGAGCTTCCTATGAAATTTCCGAACGCTTCAATCGATAATATCGAGCGACGTGAAGGTAATGATGATAATTTTCGTTCAATTCCAAACTGACAAACCGCAGTATGGTTACAAGTAGGCCTATAGTAGGAACTAATGATAACGAGTTATTACATGAGTCACGTTTAACTGCCGGCAGCCATACAAGGCTCCCATTACGTGTACACCTGATTTAACCAGCGCGGTGTGTTATCCATTACTCAACGCCTCTCCAATGTAGGCCTACAAGGGATTTGAGCTTCATGGTTCCGATGGCCCACTTGGCGATTAGGCAACACCGTGCTTATTCGATTGTGGGCCCACCCATCTGGATTGATCTCCAATTAGAGCTACGTTCTTTACTTGTGGTTCAAGCGACCTGTATAGGCCTATCGGTTTGGGAACCTATGCACTAGTATGTAGGGTGGGGGTACCCCACAATGTAGCATATAATATAGGCTACATTGCCTATAGGCTACATATATATATATAAGCAGGACTAGCACTAGTATGTACCTTTGCATACTACCCTACATACCTATGCCCCACCCTACATACTAGTGCATAGGTGCATACTAGTGCTAGTCCTTCTTATATATATATATATATATATTATATATATATAAGAAGGAAACAGCCGATATCTTATGCCCTTTCAGATGGGGTGACATCATTTTATCTTATGCTGATACTTAGCTCACCAGATAATTCATTAGGCAAACAAGAGAAACGAAGTAGGTCTCCACTTGGCTATCTATTTATTCAGACGGTCTCAGAACTGATCTCGACAAAGCAGCCTCGTTATTATGCACATGATTTGATACATGGTCGTACATAAGCTGCAGTCGTCCTGACGCGGATTTTGAGTGGCGCTGAGAAATAGCGAAGATTTGCAGTTGCATTACAAACAATTCCTGGTTGCCCCTGTCAGACGTATAGTAGTTCCTTCTTCTGGTTTATTTTTTACCATCGTCTCCTATGAGTGAACTATTGAGACGATCAGAATGCAATGTTAGGCACGAGACCAAAAATTCAATATCAAGACCACGACCGAGACCGATGGTCCGAGGTCTAGACCAAGACCAAGACCGATACTCTCTTTTCTATAAACAATTCAGTTTATTAAGACACTAAAACGGAATAAACGAAAAACATTAATTTTATTACCGAAGAATACTAATCTTAATAATGGTCTATAAAGCAGTTTTACCGGCCAATCTGAACTTTTGCGGGTTCAGCCCTTGGCTTCGGCCTGAGAATATCACTCTATATTAAATTACTTACAGTAGGCCTATAGTACGATAGGCAAATACTTTAAGACATCTGAACAAGTAGATTAACGTTCCGATTGAGTGGTGTGGCCTACTTGCCGACCACATAATTATTAGAACTTTCCAAAACCTTGAAATTTGTGAAAGCAAATTTCAAAATGGCTGGCTTCATTGCAAATGCATTTATGTCTACCCATAGTAACATGTATATAAAGATGGTCAGCACGCCATAAATCGATAACAATCGCATAAGTCCTGAACATCCGGTGCCTCTAATAATCGAAAATAACCGATGACTATCGAAAAAATTGTTCTGATATGGCAAATTACCAAGAATGCTAATTCATGACGGAGACCAATCCCAAGGGCGTTCCTTTAAGACCAACACCAAGACCGATGTATTCGAGACCAAGACCAAGACCGCAATTTTCCGGTCTCGAGACGGTCTCGAGACCAAGACCGCGGTCTCGAGACCATATCCCTGCCCGAATGTAACTTACTTATCACTGCTTTTAGTCGTCTGATGTGTACATAAATAAAGGCTTACGCGTTGTATACATAAATTTTTGCTATAAAAGCCAACCAGTGAGGAGCAGACCATCATAATTACGTATTTATACGGCAGAAGAGAGTTTCTGTAGAAATGCAGGTTAGCACCTGAATAATTTGTTATTCGATTTAATCATGTGACTTTTATTACAAATCTGTGTATATACAATATTATGCAGAAAATAAAACATGTTTAATCATAACTGATTTTTAGTAGAGTTGTATATCCTTAACAGTTACACCATTATGTAAAATTAGTTTAATATAAATTATTTCAAAGCTTCAAAGCTACAGATAATTTAACACAGCGATGAATAAAAGCTATCCAAAATTTAGGTTATACAACTTGCCCCTTGGTGAAAATGGTCCAGCTTCCTCAGTGATTTGAATAACCATTGTGGTTATGGATTCCTCAGTGATTTGAATAACCATGGGGGTTATGGTGGTGACGATAGGGTGGATGAGGACAAAGAAGGCAGAGATAAAGAATGCGAGGAAGAACGCGGGAAATACAAAGAATAATATGATAGATGCAAAGCAAAGTGTGAAGAAAATGTAAAGAAGAATGCTAAGAATGAAGCAAGGAAGGATGCCAAGAAGAGCGCAGTGCAGAATACAAGGCGGAATGCCTATTAGAGCGAAACAAATAAGAATGCCAGGAAGAATTTCAAGAGGTAAAATGCGAAAATGAAGTGGATAAAGACTATGATGACGATGAAGAAGAAGAAAACGAAAATTAGGCGAAATGTAAAAGAACTGTTATTGATGGTAGCGGCGGTGATGATGATGGTGATGATTGTGAAGGAGAAGAAGAAGATGATGACGATGATTATGATGATGATGATGTAATGATGATGATGATGATGGAGCGAGACCAATAGTCTGGCATCGTTGCCCTCAACTCCAGTCAATGAGCTTAATGTTTTACGACAAACACTCAAAAACCAGATTTCTCAATTGTCGGATGACATTATTTTAGTAGCCCTGCAATTGATCGAACTGACTGATCGCGTATTATGTAGTACTGAATATTATGTACTGCTCAGTCCGATCGATTAGTGTTCATATAGAGATGCCCATATATGTACTAATCAGAGAACAGATCGTCAACCTGTGAACTGACACATTGAAAAGGTCGCTGTTCTGCTTAAGCCTGAATACACACGAAGAGATAGATGGAGCGGGAGAGGAGGGAGGGAGGGAGAGACAGCGATGCGACGTAGCCTACGTAATTAGGCCTATCCGTTCACAGCGAATAGTTTCCACCAGTTTTACTCTTAGTCCCACTCTGTCTTGCAATATTGGTCCCTGTCCGACCTTGGGTAAGGTTGACCTTTGGCTGTCGTGCTGCCGAGGCTATTGACCCGTCCCTGGTGACGACGTCTGTATCTCGGATAGGTTGATGCACCCTTGTGGCGTAGACCCTGCGTCCTTGGGGGCTGTGTCCGTTTAGACAGTCCGGGCTTTCGTAGATGTGTTCAATCGTCGGCGTTCCATACCTGGCATCGACGTCATAGGCAGGAGGCCCTCCGATGTCATACTGCGGAAGACACATGATGCGCATGCGCGCGTACTCGTTTCCGGTTGAGTCGCCTGCGGTGGCAACGGTTGCGGTGACAAAATTGTTCGACTCAGGGGTGAGTTTGTCAGGTGAAATGGTGCCCAGGGCGTAGTCACCTGTGGCGCAGGGGTAAGAGGTCACCTGCTGCAGGCGACTCACATTATCCAACTCTCTCTTCTTCCTGAAACCGTTAATAACAATGGTGTATGAAGACGTCCGATCTATTTCATTTAAGTCAATCAGCGCGCGCGTATATGTGGCTTTGATGGTATCCTGAAGAATGTCTTCTATTACTCACCGTTAGTTACTTATTTCTAGCGCTATCTCTTTCCTGTCTTCAACGCCGTTTAATCCTTTGTTTCTGCCCCATCTCTTCCTCTCTCCGCTTCCCTACTTACCCTCCATCCCTGTTCCTTTCATTGCCTTACGGCAACTCAACTAGCCTCACTCTTCTGTCCTTCTTTTCTTTCTTACTCTTCCTCTGTCTGTCTGTCTCTGTCTGTCTGTCTCTGTCTGTCTCTATCTTTGTCTCTGTCTCTCTTTGTCTGTCTCTCTCTGTCTCTCTCTGTCTGTTTCTGTCTGTCTGTCTGTCTCTCTTTCTCTCTCTCTCATCCTTTGCTTCATCAATAAATAACCAGGCGACGCTGGTGTTGGTCGTCTTCATAATCCTGCCAACAGATGCCAAGCGCTGCGTGTCTTCCTGTCGCATCATATTACTGTCTTCACTCGTGAGATGGCGTGTGTCGCCTGTCGTCGTTCTAAGTGCGTTAGTATAATCACATTGTCTCTACTCAATGTACCAACCGTCTGTTCTAACTGTATTGATTGTTCGAGAGACCAAAACATCACGGCACAGTCGCCCCCCTCTCTCTGTCTGTCCGTTTCTGTTTGTCTGTCTGTCTGTCTGTCTGTCTCTGTCTCTCTGTCTCACTCTCACTCTCTCTGTCTCTCTCTCTTTAAGATTTTGAAGCCGTTGTAATCCTAACATAATGATCAACAAATGTGTTATGTATGACTGTACGAATGACTCACGTTTTTAAAGTACGTCGTTTGTGACGTCCTTAGAATACAAATTCATTGCCTGAGAGGAATTTGATCAGCTTGATATCGATGCTACCATTGGCCAGTGGAGCGCATTTTGAAGTGTTTAGTTACATAGGCGCCGACCTTATTTTAATTTTGGTGCAAATGACTTATGACGTCATTATTGAAATGTTATTTGCAAGAAACTGATTGATTGATTGATTGATTGATTGACTGACCATTTGATGCAGAATACTCCGATGATAAGGATCAGTGAACTGACGATGGCTGCGATGACAACGAGGATGATGGTTGATGCAGCTGCCAATTAATTAACAACCAAAGAGACGGACTAAGTTTTCCAATCGACAATCTTAACCAATCGAATTCTCGTAAACTATATCAACTTTAATAATGAATATATGAACGTTCACAGCCGTCGATATCGCTATTATTGTGAACGAAACAATGGAAATTATATGTTTACGGACGGGATCGTGATTCATTGATAATAAATAGAAGAATGCGATTCCTTACGAAATAAATATTAGCACCTCAGTTGCATGAATGGTCATTTGTAGATTTAATGTTGAAACAACGGATAGTCTAACAGTTTTCCTTTTAACAAAATGAGATCAGACAAGCTTCTAAGTCAGACAGAAATACACTCTTGCAACCAAACTATATCGAGGAAATAGTAACACGTTTTAGCGGCAGATGTGGGCCTACAGATAATACAGGTAAAACTGCCCTGTATGGATGGTGTAAGAGGTAGTAGTCTACTTACCGTAATGCAGTCCAGAGGCGGTCGTCTGGTTCTCTATTAAAAAAACAGTTTAAACGTTTTGTTATGACATTTAATCATGGTAAAAACATTCTATCTATATATCTGAATACAAGAGTTATTGTCGTCGTCGTCGTCGTAGTAGTAGTGGTAGTAGAGGAAGTAGTAATAGGTGGAGTAGTCGTAATAGTAGTAGTGGTAGTAATAGTAGTAGTAGTAGTAGTAGTAGTAGTAGTAGTAGTAGTAGTAGTAGTAGGGGAAGTAGTTGTATTGATGGTAGTCGTCGGTGCGTTTTGACAATGGACAATCTCTCAAATGGTCTGCCAAAAGACTCTTGGAGCCAGCCACGCTCATAGGCTCCGCCCACACTGGTATTGCTGGCCTGCTATTGGTTGCCACTCGCAATGCGACATGTGCTGCTTTACCTAGGCTCCGTTCATAGTGACGTCAGACTGTACTTTTGTGCAGATGTCCTAGCTTCATTGGTTTGCTGACTACTGATAATAAATTCAAGAATGCGATTCCTTACGAAATAAATATTCTGGAAACCGAAGATCCGGACATCCGATAGCTTGAAATAATTGTAGGGTTCAACGATCACTTGGAATCGTAATCGATTGCATATGGTTTAAGATATTTTCGTATATATATATATATTTATATGTATATATATGTATATGTATGTGTGTGTGTGTAACGCAAGTTTACGTCTAGATAACGCGAGAGATCGATGACAATTATTGTTTGGATCAAACGTCACACTGTTAACTGGAATCCATATACGAGATATCATGTCTACACAGTTCAGCAAAGTCTCAAATTTGCAAATAATATAACCCATGCACATAAGATGCATAATTATGGCGTCATCATACGCTTCTATAGGCTATGCGTGAAAAGCACAGATAATTTCTTGCTTTGTAACCCCCCGATACTTTCTTACCAACGCACTCATGCATAGAGCATTGACACAGGCCTAGCAACAGACAAAACGAAGAGTCGCTGGTTGACCGACCTACATCACAGTTGCCATAGTTTCCGACCCATCTGTTGTCCGAACATACAAGTTCCCATGAGAGATCGCTGTCATGGCAACTGACGGTGACCGTGTTGCCATGGCGACGCTTCCGCATATTGTCTGGAAGCCGAAGATCCGGACATCCAACCGCTGCAATCAGACAATCAATCCGATTGGATGCTGCATAGAAATACGAGAAGTTAAAGTGAGGCGAGGAGTGACTAGGTAAGGTGGGATGTCGTAAGTTCAGGTAAGGCAAAAGAAGGGCAGATGAACTGAGGCTTTGATAGATGTATCAATATCCATATACCCGAGTTAGGGAAAGTCTGCTAATACAAGGTACACATGGGTAGCTACTAGCTATGCTGAGACATGGCGCAGATGAAATTATTTGCTTTTAGTATTATTTTCGCTGTCAAAATTAGATTATGGCAACCTGCAGACACGAACAAACCCCATAATTTATATACATATATAGATACTTGCAAGTGAAAATCTTCAAGTAAATAAACTTTACAACTAATTTAGCAGAAGCGCCATCGAAAAATCCCTAGTCTAACGTGATGCAACCCGAATTTTAAATATAGACGCAAACTTTTGTATATTTCGAGGTATGCTAATGTAGGCCCCGTACATAATAAAATGAACTTAAAATACTATTAAACTTTCAGGACAGCTTTTGTCTTAGAAGTCATGTCTAGCAAGAAAAAAGTATGCACCTTTGTAGAGAAATTATAAGTGATTCACAGTTTCAGTAAAATAGCAATTACTTTTATTCTACTAAAATTGTGAATCAGCAATTAAAGTCAGCAATAATGACTATATTAATTTAGTCATTGCTGAGTTTAATCGACCAAACTGTCACTAAATATGGCCACAGTACGCTTAAGTTCTTGTTATCAGAGACTTGTTGAGTTTTCATAGATTAGTACTAGGCTAACTTAAAATCGTGTATGTTATCATTAGAACTTCCTTAAGGTAAGTCTGGTGATACATGATGGGTAACAACCAGAGGGCCTCTGACTGACTGACAGACCTTTAAAATACAAAAGAAACTGTGGATTGTGTTGTTGTTGATTGTTGTGCCTCATCGTTGGCGTCGCCGTCATCGTTTTGCTAGACATGATCCTGATCTCGATCCGGTGTCCAGTCGACGCGTAAACGTTCATGATCCTTCCCTGCCAGCCGCACATCTTGAGGCTGCGAACAGATGACGATGAGTCCCTGATTGTCGCGTAGACCCTACAGGTCCTTGGATAGCTCTGATGTGACGAGGGAGTGGCAGCCAACTCGCCCCCTCCGCCCACACTTCCGGCAGCTGCATCATGAGAGAAATCGTAGAGAGTGACGTTGATCTTCTGTCCCACGCCAACCTGGACGATCCAGGGAGTGTTGGTCAGTCCACATCCGGTGCTCTCCGTGATCTGACTCGACAGGAAGCCAGATGGGACTTCGATCGGATCACAATTCGGCGTTGGAAGGATTACTACACAAAAACAAGAGATTTAGTTTCCTGATCGAATCACTGGACTCAACACACATAACATATCAGGCATCGACAGGTGTATGTTGCTTTGCAGTTAATCCTACATTGCTTTCTATATCTCTCCCTCTTTCTCTCTCTGTCTGTCTCTCTTTCTCTCTCTCTCTCTCTCTCCCTGTCTCTGTCTCTGTCTCTCTCCCTAAGAAATAATAGATCTGAGTCTCTGCTCGGATCACAGCTGATTGTATAATCTTAATCGCGAATGCGCGGGGAATAAATAATTATAGGAATGCTTTAGTTTCCTATATAACAGCCTGATGATGACTAACATCAGATTGTTATAAGACACCAAAACAAACCAATATATAAGAAAGCTTTCCTCGCCATTCGTAAATATCTGAGATAACGAGTCAAACAGTTCATTCCCTTCTCTAATTTATGTTTCTGTGTAATAGACCAGTAACTTAATCTGAATTTGATTTAATAGATTTATTACATTGCTATTCGATCATTGTCTATAGCCTCCTACTACGAGCGACTGAACGAGCGAGAGTAGTTACATTTGTTGCTACCTAGTGCATTTAATCTATATACACCTAGAATCACATCAAATCAACCAATAATTTGGTTATAGTCGCTTCGTACTTAACCTAACTCATAAACAGGCAAAAAACACTAGCCACATGTGGCTGTGTTGCCCTGGGGCAAGCTAGGGTCAAATAAATCTAGCGTTCTGGCGTTGTAAAAACCAACTACCGTGTGCAGACCTAGGCTTTGATTAGAAGATCCACCTATAGGTCAAATGTCACGGGAATTTCCAAAAATTTCGATGACTCATCAGTTTCGATGATGAGTCATTATTGAACAAAAAGGAAAAATATTTTCATGCGTATATAAAATGAAAGAATATATTTTTCCCTTTTTATCACTTAAAGAAATACCACCACAATATAAAATGGAATACTCGAATAAAACTGTTATTGAATTAAGAAAAATTGCCAAACAGAGCGGTTTGGTTGGTTATACACGACTACGAAAAGCGGATTTGATTAGTAAAATTGAAGCCCACAGCGTACCCTCAATCTCAACCAATGCTAGTTTGCTTGATGCACCCGTTCCCGACATTGGAATCCCAACACTCGAACCCGTACCAGCCACGACATTACGCAAAAATACTTGTTAAGACTAAATCAGCGATTAATAAATTCGCAAGGTGGATTGAAAATTATATACCTAAAGAACCAAAGAAAATAGTGAATGAGAAGTTAGAAGCACTGAAAGCCAAAGTGAATTCTATATTCGGTAAAATTCCTATGAAAACACGCGAAATAAAAGATACGGCTACAGCTATCAAGGGCTTCACGAAACAATACACGGTCGAAGGTGCAGGCGGAATTGACGCCACATCTTTTCTCAAAGCAGCTCAACCACAACTGGAAGACCTTTTGTCTAGAAATCGCCAGACTAAGGTCAATTTTGTCCTTAACTGCACAATGGAGCGTGTAGATATGAAATCCGGACAAGTAGATACCAAGGACTTTCCATTTGTCTCTATGACCGAAGTTGTTTTAAACTCTACCGACCCGAGCGAAATATTTAATAATGCGAAAGATAAAATCCTAGAGTCTATGGCAGCCTTCCAGATGCAAGGTAGTAACTGGAGACTTAGAGCGGTTCAAGAATTAGACATCAACACAGTTGTTTATAAACCGCTGAAAGGCAGTTCTTACATTCCACTACCGAAATGTTTAGCGAGTAAAAAGGGTATTATTAATATGAAGAACGAAGACGAAGAATGCTTCAAGTGGTGTGTAACGAGAGCCTTAAATCCGGTTGACGGCAATCCAGAAAGAATTACGAAAGAATTAGTCAAGCAGTCTGAAGATTGGTCTTAATTGGTCTGGCATCGAATTCCCAATAGCAGCGGATGCTAATGTGATAAGTAAGTTAGAGAGAAATAATAAAATTAGTATTAATATCTTCGGTTATGAGAACTATGTTTACCTATTCCCACTATATCTATCAAAGCATAAGAGTAATAAGTGTGAAGATCTATTACTCATTTCTGATGGAGAAAAGAAGCATTATTGTTGGATAAAGAACTTTAACAGATTGATGGCGGTTCATAGAGAAAGCTCATACACTTCGATGCACTATTGTGAAAGATGTTTGATTGGATTCAGTAGAATAGATTCGCTACACAAGCACACCGAATACTGTTCCCAACACGACGCTCAAAAGATAGAACTTTCAGAACCAGGAACTATGTTGAGTTTCAAAAATTATTATAGAAAGACGAGAGTCCCATTTGTCGTGTTTGCCGATTTTGAGTCATTCATAAAACCTATAGACACTTGTCAACCAGATCCCAGCATGTCTTAAACCAACAAATATCAAAAACACGTCCCAAGTTCTTTCTGCTATTATATAAAATGTTTTAACGATGATCTATATTCGCAAGCTCCCGCAACGTTCACAGCGGAGAGCGAAGACGATGATGTGGCTCAGATATTTATAGACACTCTTATAGATAATATATAAGATATTTATAATCGATTTAAATTTCCAAAGAAAAGGATATCCAGAAATAAAGATCAGGCTCTATACAACTCGGCTACAGTTTGTCACATATGCGAAGGCGAACTAGGTGATGATCGAGTTAGAAACCATTGCCATTTAACTGGAAAATACAGAGGCGCCGCTCATAAAATTTGTAATCTAAATTATAAAGTCCCCAAGTTTATCCCAGTATTGTTCCATAATCTATCCGATTATTATAACAGTCATCTATTCGTAGAGAAATTCCGAGGTGATGATAACGAAAAAATTAACTGCATCCCTAGCAACGTAGAAAAGTATATCTCATTTAGCAGAGAGGTTGTAGTCGGTAAATTTGTAAATAAAGAAAATAAGGAAGTAGAGGTTAAACGCGAATTACGTTTCATCGATAGTTTTAGATTCATGGCATCGAGTCTTGACGCTTTATCGAGGAACCTGAGCAAAGATCAGTGTAAGAATATAAGCAAACCTTATTCTGGTAATCAGCTCGATCTCTTGCTTAGAAAAGGGGCGTATCCTTACGATCACGTTAATTCTATCGACCGCTTGAACGAAACAGAACTACCACCAAAATCAGCGTTCTATTCGAGACTTAACGACTCGGGTATTAGTGACGAAGACTACAACCATGCACAGATGGTATGGAAAGAATTCGGATTCAAGACATTGGGAGAATACCACGATTTATATAACGTGAGTGACGTTCTGCTCGCTGATGTATTTGAGAATTTTAGAGATGTATGCAGTGAGAACTATGGCCTAGATCCCGCCTGGTATTATACTTCGCCAGGTCTTGCTTGGGACGCCGCATTGAAGTTGACTAGAGTACAGCTGGAGTTGCTGTGCGTCTATGATATGATACTAATGGTCAAGCATGGAATAAGAGGTGGTGTTAGCACCATTTCGCACCGTTATGGACAGGCAAACAATAAGTACATGTCTATGTTTGACAGCTGCAAACCTTCATCGTTCCTAACCTATTTAGACGCCACAACCTGTACGGTGAACAATGAACAATAGTGTCTTTGGTAAGACATGCGAGAATATAGAGAATCGACTAGACATAAAACTGGTTTCCAGCGAGAAGCAAGCCCTAAAACTAGCAACAAGAACGAATTACGACACTCGAACTATTTTTGACGAAAACCTAATTGCCATTCACATGAAACGGACGAAGCTATATTATAACAAGCCTATATATCTTGGCATGTGTATTTTAGACTTGAGTAAGACTATAATGAACGATTTTCATTATAATTACATCAAGAAAAAGTATGAAGATAGAGGAAAGTTACTTTTTACATATACAGATTCCTTAGCCTAAGAAATTAAGACCGAAGACTTCTACGCCGATATAGCTCCCGACATAAGAAGTAGGTTCGACACTAGCGACTATCCTAAAGACCACCTTTCTGGTATAGAAACAGGCATCAATAAAAAGGTCATTGGCATGTTCAAAGATGAAGCAGCTGGTAAACAGATCGAAGAGTTTGTAGGTTTAAGATCGAAACTGTATTCGTACAAGATGGCAGGAGTAGACCACAAGAAATGTAAAGACGTGAAGAAGAATGTCGTCAAGAAATCTATCACTCACGAAGACTACACAGATTGCTTATTCACCAAGAGAGAACAATTGAGAAAGATGAATGTCATTCGATCGCATCTTCACGATATCTACACAGAAGAAGTTAACAAGGTAGTTCTTTCAGCCGATGATGACAAACGAGTGATTCAGCAAGATGGCATCCACACTTTAGCATATGGACATTATTCTCTAATATAAAATGAACACTAAACAAATCGATGTCGAAGGTGTAACGCTACCTAATATTGCTTTGTCGAATGTGGATCGAATCGAAGCAGCGAGGAAACTAAATATAAATAATTTCAGAGGAGTATTTCTAAGAGACGAGCTGCCGAAGAAATCAAGAGCGAACGAGTGTGGTATCCTTAATCTCGACGATTCTGATGGTAAAGGAACACATTGGACGTGTTGGATCAAGCGCGCTAATGATAAAATTTATTTCGACAGCTACGGACTTCCTCCTCCTACGGAATTGATAAAATATCTACAAAGACCGCTGTTTTACAACAGTGAGCGAATACAACCAGACGGTCAAGTGTATTGTGGTCATTTATGTCTGTATGTATTGAAGAAGACGACCAACGATAGTTGTAAATTTTAAGAAGTCATAAACGAATTGCATTAAATAATATCACCTATTTAAAAATATGCCTGTTGATAAATTTGGACGAACTGATACTGCATCAGTTGAAAGAATAGTGTCTGGAGGTGCTACTCTATCTCAAGCGAGTAATACCTTTCTAAAACGAGATGGAACGAACGAAATGGATGGTGATTTAAATATGAGTGGAAATTTGATAAAAGGTCTACCGACTGACATTCATCCACCAGTCGTAGCTAGCCAGGTCGCGAGTTTTGGTCAAGTCGAAACTCTAGTCAGCCAAGCGATAACGAATAATTCTGCCAGCGATTACCTGAGACCATTCGTGACAGCGGCTCCAACCATGACTTCTGATACAACGATAATAAACGGTTTAACTTACGAAGCTAGTGCTAGCGATAATTACAGTGTGCCTGGGCAAGACTTCGGTCCGTGGAGGGCTTTTCAAAACGCTTCTCACTACCCCGACATTTGGGTCTCCGAAACAACCGCAAATGTTTGGATTCAGATGAAGTACCCCATTCCTTTGTCAATGTCGGGATTTTACATCATCGCTGGCCGTTCTAATAGGGAATATATTGCTAGTTGGAAAGTCCAAGTCAGTAACGATGGAATAGTATTTACAGATATTCACGCCCCTCAAACGGATGTCCTCCGATTTGGGTTTATGAAGAAGTTAACATTCCCCCCTTCAACTAATTACGCGTATTGGAGTCCTGGTGCTGAACAGCTGCCGTCTGGATGCTACAGTGGAAACCAACGCTGGCCGATCTCACACGAGGAAGAAAATGTTACGTCAGTTACGTGCCGAGGTTAACTTCGGACATTAGTAATTATGGTTTTCAAGCGAACGCCAGTGCTTCAGCTCCGCATAACAAAGCCTTTCATGCATTCAAAGATGAAGGAGAATGGGTATCTGAGATTAGCGCAATCACGGAACCGTGGATATCTATCGTGTGCCCAACCGCAGTAAGAATCTTGAAGATCGGTTTGAGGAGGAGAAAAAAAGCAACGAAAGGATTTCCAACTGGAGAATAATCGCATACAATTATGAAGGACAAGAGGTTATTATTTACACTGCACCTAATCCTACTTATTTAGGAAATACTTACCAATAATTCTTAATAGATTCAGTTGGAAAATATCAGACCTATATGTTAGAATGCCACGAGGCTGAACCGGGGAAGCCAGGATTAAGTGTGATGCAGTTATTCGTGTACGATGATTAAAATAAGAAATTATTTTCATATTTTAGCTTAAAGAAAATATTTTCTATATAAAAAAGGAAAATGATTGTCACACACGAAACGTTTAATCCAGATAAAATGATCTTTAAAGTCGCGAATAAGACGAACAACTTTGGTCAACGAATTCAAATTAAATATAAATACCCGAACGGTGATGAAGGCGATTTTCATATCCAAACTCCAGCATTAAAAAGTTGGGGCATATCACCAGATTATGGTTTTGGTAAAACCGATGGTCCTATTGTTGGTTATAGTATACCAGTAATGATGTATGATGGGTCAACTGATGAAGAATTGGTGACTATCGGCTTGTTTAAAAGTATTTTAGAACGCATTCAAGAGTTTGTGCTCGATCCTAATACAAAGGAGCCCTCGAAAAAGAAATACGAAGATTCGCAGGTTAAACAAATGTCTATCTTTTATCAAAAAAGGAAGACGAACCGCTAAAGATGTACCCTAAATTGTTAACTGCGTATGGATCAGCGGATATAACAACCGATTTTATGATACAGACGATAATCCAATCGACCCTCTAACGTTAATATCCACTCCATGCAGTGTCGTGTTAGATTTAACATGTAGTATATTCATTGGAAATAAACCATCAGTTCAATTAAGAGTAAAAGATGCTGTATTAGTAGAAAGGACTGAAGTGCGAAAGCGAGTGCGTCGCTTGTTTGTTGAGTAGTTAAATATTGATCGTTAATTTTCAATGATTACTCTCATTGAAAATTTAAATTACAAGTTCAACAACTTCGTTTTCTCCAGATACCACGATATACGACGTGCTGTGACCCGGTTCCGTTTCTATCCTCGTTTCCAGGAAAGTAAATGTCTTGTTCTCTTTGTTCGTTTGCAACTTGTCGAGCAATGGCGCCTCGAATACGCTCATGTAATATTCCACCTCATCCGGCGCTACTACCGTAATCAGGTAAAAATATCCTACGGTTACATATAAATATTGCTTCGTTTTAACAGTATAAACTACATCTTCTTCCAAAGTTTCGAAATCAAAATATTTACGAGTCCCCATATTTAATTTAGCCGGGATAACACTTTATGTTAATATCTTAATCTCGTATCTATTTCTCCATACTTTAACGTTGGAATGACGTATCGTATTCTCGCCGACCTTTAACGCCATACTCGCCTTATACAACGATGGGTAGATGACGGCTTCGTTCGTATCTTTGTCTAGGATCGCTACGCGTATGGGATTATTTTGAATCGTTTCTAGATGCTTGTACTCGGGCGACATGTCCTTTTTCTCCTTCACGGGCGCCTTCAGTTCTGATTCCAGTAAAATACCCCTCTCAACCAGTATTCTTAACATTTCTGGTTTGTTCATATAACTTGACTTTATTCCATGTTCCTTCAATAGCGATTTCAGTTGTGAGAGTTTCATGATTTTTATAATAGGAAATATTTTCTTTAATATACTACGTTCATCTTCTGACCGTCTGATTGGAAGTTTAACAATTTATCTGAAATGACGACTGCATACGCTTCAGTTCCAGAAGGGATCGCAGCATTGAAAGTAGCCTTGATCTGGATGTCTACGACAGATGACTTTAGCCGCTCAGATTGCTTACTCACATCGAAAACGAATAGCGGGTATAAGTCTTTGTGATCGGCTGGAGTCATGTTACTCTGAGTTACCAACTGGTCCATTCCATAGAATTTTTCGCTAAAGGTCGCCGCGTCTGTGTAAGCTCTAGAAAATTGCTGATTCAGGAATGAGAGGTTGTAGTCGACCGCTTGATATCTTTTCTGGTTCATCATCCCATACATGTTCCTAATATCGCAATGATCGAAAATTGATGGATTTGCTTCTTGTTTACCGCTTCGATTCGTTTGAAATCCAACTATGATATACCTCGGTTTTTCCGGCGCTGTCTTTACGCTAAGTCGCCAACTAAACGTGGTAGATATAGGAACCGTTACAGTATCGCAAAGATGAGCTCGATAGGCAACTGGTAACGTTGCCTTTGATTCGATCGTCTTATACAGCTGCATTTTTTCCATATCAGACGGAATGACGTGCGGCATAAACCACGAAATTTTATTGAGGCTGACTTTTCCCGCCGCTACTGCATTTGCCCTAAAAATAGCATCGCTGTCAGGTTTGCGAACGAGAGTTAAAGTCTGCTTCATATCGTAGACTATCTTATCGTAATCCTCACAGAATACAAAAATGTGCTTCAGAGGCACGATGAAGCTAAATGTACCCTTTGCAGTTGGTTTCCGAATGAGATGCGCTTGTCTTATCGCGAATCCTGTGTTATCGTTTATAACAGCATACGCGGCTGTCTTTAGTCCATAATTGGTTAAGTCCCTGCGCAAGAGCAAAGTCGTTGGGATATTTCAGCAAGCCCAGCATAGTTGTGGCTTGTCCAGGATGAAACACGCTTTCTATTTCTTGATTAGACTTGATACGACATTTGACTGAAGAGATGCATGAGGCCGTTGTTGACTAAAGCTGCAGCGTCTGCATCGACGTAAAAGGTTCCATCCGCTCTAGTCAGTCTGCCTTCGAAAAGCAGGTATGACTCGGAGGGATGGCTGAAAATATCTTGAAGTTCGATATGTATGCGAATTTCCCCAGTGTTAAGATTCGACCCCCGCCACTGGTTCATATTCATGAAATTCATATCTTTCAATTCCATCGTCTATAATAGTATTTTCAGTTAATCTTAGAATATCTGACTGCATTTTTAATATAATAAGATTTTATTTTAAGCAAACTTCATTCCAGATCCACTCACCAAATCTCGGATCGATATGGCGCCGCCGTTACCAGGCAGTAAATTATTTATGTTCACCGAATGGTGGGGAGATATTAAATTCTGTAACGTTCCCTTACTCTTTTGAGTAAGTGTCGTGTTTTCATGGGGAGTTAACAAATCCTCGCTCCGTTGTGGTGCAAACATTTTCGCCGCTGCTTTATCAACGAAATCGCTTTCCAGCATTAATAGCAACGGTCTTGCCTACGTCTATAGTCTGTTTGCCAATCTCCGTTGCAGCTTCTTTCCAGGCACTTAATGCAGTTGATGCTACCTGTCTTGCAGCATTTCTTTTGAAAAATCCTGATATCGTGTCAAATATTCCAGCGCCTCCGACGCTTACATCTATTCTAGCATATATCTATTAGCAAATCATATATCTATTAGCAAATCTTCTCTTTGTTATGACAATCATTTTATAATTGCATCATTAAATTTTTATAGCACGACGCATTTATTATATTTTGCCGAAGTAACTCATCGCAGATACCGACTATCTCGTTTCTTAATCCTGTATTTTCCGCTCTGAAACCAGTTTTTCGAAGTGACAACATATCCATTAGCGCATCGGGGTCTTGCGGAAGAACTACTACCCCTCGCCCGTTGAGAACCTCCCTTTCCGCATTCGTTCGAGCAATGGCTTAGTGATTTTATTATATTTTAGGCCTCTAGACGATTTGGGTTTATTCGGATTATTAGGTACATACAAGGCGCCCGTCGATTCAAGAATTTCCGAGTACTCGTCAAGATCGTTTTGACTGTATATCGACTCGTTTGGTTCCTTCATCACCATCAATTCCCATAGCCCTGGAGTTCTCTTGTAGGTGTTATTACCAATAGATACATCGTCTCCTTCGATTGAAATTAGATAGTTTCCGATGAAAAACCCTCATCTCTAGAGTGTATTCCGAAGGTCGTGTCCGTCAACTTTTTATTTGCAGCGTATTCTTTTAAATACTTTGACGCGATCTCACCTAGTTGTAAGGTTCTAATATCTGAAACGGGATCGTCTGCAAACACGTCTATTGAGGGATATTGTGGGAATTGAATCGCTTTTAGCGATGCCGGCAATGCTTGAAGGGCTGTAGAAGTCGCCGTAGTGTTTTCCTTAATCGCGCCTAATTCTTTAGATATTCCAGACTGCGAGTCGATTATCGGTTTGCACGCCTTTATCAATTCCCGCTGAAGCCCAATGTCTCCAATTTTCTCAGATAACGAGTCTTGTCTAATATTTTCCTTCATCTTGAGAAAGTTCTCAACGATAAAATCATGTTTGGCTGGGTCTTGAATTTTTATAAACGACATTTTTAAGTTGGAAACATAATATTTAAACGTAAAAACGTAAATTTACGTTCATTTTGTATTCAATTCGTTTTGCCTAAGTGTTTAGTCGCTTCATCTATATTGGCGTTGGTTTTACTCCTAACCTCTTCCTTCATCTGATTAAATTTCTCGAATTCACTCAGAATAACGGAATATTCCGAGTCTTTGATATTATTATCATCTAGAGCTTTTGAAACGAGGTCGCTGATCGAATTGAGTTTCCCTTCAGCTATAGTCCTGATCTTTGCATGTTTTTCTTGCCGCAGCGATAATATTCGGTGGACTTGGGTATATATCAGAGATAGTGCTCCAGCTCCGGCGGATAAAGATACCACGACGATGGCTGGTGCGGCTACGACAGAACTTAGGAAAGTTATGCCTAATACGCTGAGTCCCGAAGATGTAAGCATGTAAGATGTTAACAAACCCCCCAACGCTTCCACTACTTTAACACTCTTTTGATAATTTTTTCAGATTATTTCTCTCTTTTCACGTTCTCGTGAGATTTCGTGTTGAATTTCAGATATTTTCTGAATGCGACAAGTGTCTGCTTTGTTCAATTCCATTTTAACATATCGAGGAATAATTTTTAAATGGAATTCAATTTTATTCGTAATTCACATAACATAACGAGTCTCCTTCGTTTATGATGACTGTACCAAAATCTCTTAAATTCTTAATATCGAGTAAAATATCTTCCGCGAATCCAGTAACGGTATCGCTTAGCAGGCGACACACCGCTTCTATAAATTCCGGATGGAGCGATACTTTACACGATCCTTTCGTCATACGAACACCTAAGCCTAACGGTAAAACAACCGTCTCTTGTGAATGAATAGCCTTGGTATGGCTTCATGTATAAGCCCTTCCCTGTTGCACTATCTTGAAGTTTTTACCTCTATTATTGAGATATATGGCCCCACCAGTCCCGGTGACTTTATCAATGACTTTAGAACCAGCCGCCGCACCTATTCCAGTTAATGCACCCGTTGCTAAGTTCGGTAATACGCTCGATAGCAGGAATTTACCCGCAGTTGCTAGAAACGGTAAAATCGCGCCGATAAATCCACCTTCGACTTTAGCGTGATGTATTAATTGCGTTTTACTCATTTTTATAGTCACACCTTTCCCATCCTGATACGCTTTAGCTAGTTTATTGAGTTGTGCTTGGGTAAGAGCTAACACGTGCTCTCAGTTTATATCGCTGTGCTTTAATCCAATACTAACACCTGTTCCCGCTTGTAGCGATCTTTTAATTTTATCTTTTTGTCCTTCTGAAATATTGACTTTGACGTTCGTGTGTCGACTCATTTTATATAAAACCATAAAAACTATTTAGCTTCTCTAATATGAAACCGTATCGACAATTCCTCACCTCGTAGATAATTAGCTTACCATTCTGATTTGTGAGTCGTTTCCATCGTTGATATCGTGGATAGGGTGATTGGAAGATAGATCAAATTTCTCGGCGTTTCAAGAATCTTGTAACCAGGCCCTACATTCGGGAAGAAGGAATAGATAATGTTATCTGTAGTTCCGTTGCTATAGGATGCTCCGATGATATCGCTCGTAACCCTCAGATTAGTAACACTCATTATGTCTACTATATTCTCTGATTCTTGGTACCCTGGTGAATAACGCCGTCTATCGAAACCGAGGACTTTTCCGATAGAGTTCAACGCCCAAAAATCAACCCTGTAATTCTCCGCTATATGCAAAACTGTCTTCTCGTATTGCTGTTTGCTTCTATCTTAATATTGTATATTAATATATGTATGCTTCGTTAACCATATCATAATGCTCGTTTTCTTTCATGATTCTCTGGACGTATTCGTTAATATCTGTAATTTCATAACAGCCTTCGGGAATGGTTATAGAAACCGCACACCTCCACCAGTCGGCGAATACGAAAAGTTGTTGTTAGTCTCATCGATGCTTGAGAATGAAAAATACGTTTCCAGATTGACAAGAGCCATCTCGTACTTTTTATCTTTATCGAACTGAATCAACGATTGAATCGAGTCCTTATTCGCGAACTCTTATCACTCAATAATATGTAAAACGATGACTTTGGCTCTGTGTAACGAGCGATCCTTTCGGTGTAGTCTGCAATCTTTTGTAGAAACGATTCCATTTTTAAATTAGCAAAGATTTATTTATAATGGAATGTAGAATTCATCGAAACCGCATCTATACTTGCCGTCATTCTTATTACTAGCCTGATCTATCACTACAAATCCATTAGGTTGCTCCCAGGCTGCTTCACATAGTTTTTTAAACTCATCCTTAGACATGTCTGTACTTACGTGATCGTGGTAAATGTGATTAATATTTTTCTGGTCTTGAGGAAACAAGCAGATAACGTTTGCATTCTCTCTGATCGTCTGTCTAGCTAGTTTGAAATAATTTTATGCTAGATAGAAACAGTCGGCGTTGCAGTGTCTTCCTCGGACGTAATAAGTCTCGCATTTATTCTGCTTTTCTAACTGTAAGTCATCGAAAATCATCAAATTCTTCTTGTCACGGTTCAAGTCGCTCGGGTCTGGCACATCTTCTGCTGATTCGAAGAACTGGGAAGAAATATCAGATTTTTTATTCAAGTGTTTAGCCATTTCATCAACGATGAATGCTGGCGAAAGATTTTGTCTCATGATCTCGTCTTGACAATCGAATAACCCAACGATGGATTCTTTAGGTATTTTTTCTTCAAATGCTTTCTTGAGAATTTAATACTCTGGTTGAAAGAGAGACCGTCCAAATATTTGTAAGTTGTCATAATCTAACCATCCAGGTCTTAGAAGTAGGTTCAACAGTAGCGTCGTCTTACCGCATCCAGACTTTCCTACGATTAACCCTCTTATACTTCTAGGTAAAAGAGGATTATTGAATCTCTTGGATAATATGTCGTTCCACGATAAAAAATTTTGACTTCAATTTTAAATATATCTAATTGTATTTAAAATGTATTGCGTAAAGTGTAAAACTCATACTGAAACTAAAAATGTACAGACTGTTATGACGAAGAATGGAAGGCCGATGCTTAGAGGCACGTGTGATGTTTGTGGAAAAACAAAGACTCGATTTGTGAAAGCTGTAGAAGGTGGGGATCTAGTTGGGTCTCGAAATTCAGTAACTAGCGGTATTAAGTTACCATGGGCTAAATTTTCAGGTGAGATGCACTTGCCGGGACATCAGTTTACAGGACCAGGAACTAGACTGGATTTGAGATTGAATCCGGATGGAGCTCCAAAATATTGGTCTAAACCAGTTGATAGAGTCGATAACGCTGCATATTATCATTATTTAGCTTACAACCAGCACTCTGATACGGCTTCTAGGAATGTCGCCGACAGAGCAATGATTAATGAATTGAACAATATACCAAATCCAAGTTTACTGGAACGTAAAGAGAAAGAGAGGGCTATAGTCAAGCCTATATTATCTACTAAAACTAGTCTCGGGTTAGGTTTAAAAAAAACCTAAAATTACAACCCGATCTGAAATGGACTAATCAATTAGCGAATTAATTGCATAAACCTGTAAGGCATTTTAGAAAGAGAAAGATGTACGTTAGTGGAATAGATGAAATTTGGGCTGCTCATTATGTCGATATGCAGGCTTTCGCTAAAGATAACGATGGTGTTAAATATCTATTAACCGTCATAGATGTGTGTTGCAAGTACGGTTGGATCGTGCCATTGAATGATAAGAGCGGAAAATCTACAGCTAGTGGTTTCTTGAAAATATTAGAGAGCGGCAGAAGTCCTGGCAAACTCTGGGTGGATAAAGGTAAAGAATTTTATAATAAAAATGTCCGGTAATTAGCCGAGTTATATTCTACTGAGAACGAGGAAAAATCGTGCGTTATTGAGCGTTGGAACAGAACAATGAGAGAGAAAATGTTTAAGTACTTTACAGCTAATTCAACAAGGAGATATATAGATGTGTTGGGTGAAATGGTTAGTAATTATAAAGAGACTAGGCACTCTTCTATTAAAATGACACCATCTAAGGCCAGTATGAAAGTGAACGAGAAGGTTGTTTTTATGAATGTGTACGTCGAAGAGGTCTTAGAGCCTATTGTGCCTAGGTTTTCAATCGGTGATTAAAGTTAGAATAACTAAGAAAAAGAATATATTTGAAAAGGGATACACGCCTAGATGGACGGAAGAGATTTTTACAGTATCTCAGATTCAATACACGGATCCTCCAACTTTTAAGATTACTGATTATAATGGAGAGGAAATACAGGGTTCATTTTATGAACAGGAGCTACAAAAAAGTACTCAAGAGATATTTAGAATAGAAAAGATTATCAGGAAACGTGGGAAGAAATCTTTAGTGAAATGGCTTGATTACTCAGAGGACTTTAATTCTTGGATTGATAATGAAAATTTGGTGATCACGTAGGCCTAAGCATCTCTGCAGACTCATTGGGTTTACGTAATACCCATCGCGTGATATTTCGTCAGCTTTAGAACATTCTAGAATGGCGGGGCGTCGTTTGGTATATAAGAACGCCATGTGACCATAAAGTCGTCACGCTTTCTGTCACACGTGTGACGGAGTTGTCACATGTGTGACGGAGTTGTCACACGTGTGACGGAGTTGTCACAGGCTCGAAAAGTCGTCACAAGCCGATAACATGGATGCGAAAGATGAAACGTTCGAAGATTATATGCAGGGTCTAGTCGCAGAAAGATCGAATAACGCAGCCATTGTTAAGGCGTTTCAATAATCTTGTAAACGGAACATGGAGAGACAGAGAGAAAGAGGGACAGACAGGGATATAGACGGACGAACGGATATACACAGACATCAAGACGGATGTGTTCAATTAGTGCAGGCCTCATCGTCCGTTAAAACAGAGGTTCAATTGTTCTATCGTTTTCTTACGTCAAGGCTGTTTGCATGTTCCCATAATATGACATTTGGATGTGAGAGATAGTACATGAATTACATTTTACAAGGTGCGTTCATGGTTCATTTTTGATTATTCATATAACCTATATATGGATGTTCTAATCAAAGCCTGGGTTTGTGCACAGTAGGTGGCTTTGCAACGCTAGATCGTTAGTTTATTTGATACCACCTTGCTTGGAGGCAAAACAGCCACATGTGGCTAGTGTTTTTTGCCTGTTTATGAGTTAGGTTAAGTACGAAGCGACTATAACCAAATTATTGGTTGATTTGATGTGATTATAGGTGTATATAGATTAAATGCACTAGGTAGCAACAAATATAACTACTAGCGAGGGTCAGTTGGTAATTTGCGAAAGAGCGCAGCATATTGATTGGAAAAGGTGTCTCAGTGCAGAGGATTGTCTGGGTTACAACGGGAGGCTTCTGCATTTTCCCTCATTGCACCTGTACTCTGTTTACTGATCTGGATCTTCCAGCGATGCGAAAAGTTTGCGGTCGCCAGATGTTAACAGTTGAAAGATATTGGTGCCTAATAGAAACTAAAAGCTCCTATTCTAAGAGTTAACAAAGCACAGACTATAAAGCTGTAGGAACTGAAGACTGGCGCCACTACAGATAAAGGTGTCTGTAGATCCTGGTTTACTTAGTCGGGTACAATTTTAATTAAGCGATGACGATCATCGATGACGATGACGATGATCATTAGGACTCGGCGCTAACGCTGCGTAATAATTATTAATTGCTGTAGACAAATGGTTCTCCTGCGCAAGACTGCCATTGTGGTTGAGCATCCGTTTAGTATCGGATTGAGCAGAAAGCCAAACAGAATGTTCTGAATATACAAACATCGCCCACAGAACTTTTTGTTCATACTTGGCAGACTCAGGCGCTAAAGAAAGGTAATAAACTTTTCCGCTATTCTCTACTCGCTGGTCAACAGCAAAGATGAATGACGCATTCACCATGCAACTTGTTTTTAAACGTTATCTAACGTTTAATAGGGTTTAATAGGCTCCTGTGAAAATGTCTAGCTACATAGCATCAATCGATTATTACGATGTGCGTACCTTTGATGCACCGATAAGTGACCTGGAGATAGTTCTTGAGGTCCTTGTGGCAATCGCTGACCTTCCTCTTGAACGATGTGTCATCGATCTTGACCTCACAACGCCTCCTTCCGGAACAGTAGACATCCATCTCCGGTTGGACATCCAACGAACAGCCCAGGTATCCGAAGCCTTCAGTTACACAGCGTCCTGCGTCGATAAAGGCAGAAAACGATTGACCTCAGGTTGATTAGGCAATGCACACTCGATCATAAGGCGTTGGGAGAGGGCGGTTAAAAGACCCACTGAGCTCAGGTCAAGCTCTAGCACACGCTGAAGCTCGAGGTCAGGGGCAGGGTCAGGCCAGGTAGCAGCCAAAGGTAAGAAGTAGTAGTTCCAGTTTAACGACCTTGTACCGTGATAACATAGATCATTATCGTCGTCCTCCTTCTTGATCTTGGAACGAGCAGTGAGTGTCAGCGTGTGAACATTGACACAGTTAAGGAAGTAATAGCAGTCAGTTAATAAAACATCTTTAGCGCACAAAAGTTGATTATTTGCTGCTCCTACGACGCCATTTGGATAAACTGATATCCACCGCATACGACTTACTTACGGACGACAAAATGCATTGAAAAACAACGATCTGTGCTAATTAGTATTTCGAACTTTAATACATTTAGAGTCAGTCTTGTACCTTTTGCACTGTTGGATTACAGTCTTTACTTATACAGTTAATGTTTCATCTGACGAAGTTACCTAAATACAATGCAGTCAAACTTTGACAGAAGACCCAACTGAATCTCACACACTTATAGGCCGAGGCTAAGAAAATGAAGTTGCTAACACCACATGCCCTTGCCTGCCTCAGAGCTATAGCTTAAGGGACTGAACTTCTTCTTCTTCTTCTTGATCTTTGAAGCGGACAACCTTCACGTGTAGGAATGCTTCCATGATAAATAACTGGCTCAATGTGTACGTAGGCATGAATACATGTATGTACTGTGTACGCGTCTAATATTATTAGTATGCGTGGACGTTTGTATTCTTGTGAACATGTGTATAAATGTGATCACTTGTATGAATGACTGAATGTATGCTTGTTTATGTATAGACTCACGCATGAATGCAGCAAATAAATTATATAGCGCCATTTTAGGGAACCATGAGATGGGTTGTGACGTAACAAGATGTCGTCTGCGAGTGAAATGCTCTTCCTCTGATGCCTGGAAATTCGAATTAAGACGGAAAAGCAGAAACGCTTTCTTCGAAATAAACATATAACGACGTCTGTAAACATTTGCACATGTATGCGCGGGTGAGTTGTTATCATATTCTATAGTAAGTCTGTGTAATGTATGTACAAGTGTACGTGTATACATGCGAATGGATTGGTTTACCGAGTTTGAGTCGGCCCAGATGTGCCTCTTGGACGATAATAATCGGGTTTTCTTCTGGGCAGGATGCCTGGAATGTTTCCATCTGACAGACCTCAGCAGAAGTCAGCTGCCCACCTCCTGCTTCTCTTCCTTCTCCTGCCACCAAAAAGAAACAACAGATGCAGGCAGACGTTTCACTCTTCTTACGACCAGGTGCGCTCTGCTCTCCTCTGCTTCACCTAAGCCTCCTCTTCCTCATCCTCTTCCTCTTCCACCACCTCCACCTCAGCCTTCTCATCCTATTCCATCTCCTTCTTCTCCTCCTCATATAATCATAATCAGTTCACCCGTCCGTCAGTTTTGTCTGTGCTGCTTACTTGTATTTTAAAGCAGGAAGTCTCACTTAGAACATTCAAAATCAGACAGCCAGACAGAGTTAGAGAGAGACAGACAGACAGACAGACAGAGACAGACAGACAGAGAGACAGCGACAGATACAGAGACAAAGAGAACGATAGTGAGAAACAGAGAGAGAGAGAGAGAGCGACAGACAGACAGAGAGAGAGAGACAGAGAGACAGAGAGAGAGAGAGAGACAGAGAGACAGAGAGAGAGACAACTAGGAAAACAGAGAACAGAGAAGAAACAAGATGATATATAGAACCAGAAACACCCAAAGCCATACAAACAAGGCGGGAAAGAGATACAGACAGAGATGATGAAAGAGATAAAGACAGGAAGAGACAAATACGGAAAGGCTTACGGCAAAAAAGCATATGGCACTGATCAGCTCGGTCTGGAAAGTATGAACTACGAGGCTATGACCTGACCCCAGATGACCCAACACTATATCATCTGCTCCTCTGCGCTGAAAGATTTGTTATCTAACAGAACACGCCTTTTGCAGGCTTCAGTCAAATTCAAGAATTTCTATAGCACCAGTAGTATAAGTCACAGGAACTTTGTATTCACAACGATAAACTGAAACGAACACATTTTGCGTTTTCTACACGGATAGAAATATCGAAGGTGAAGCGGAGACATATATACAGAAGAAAGTGAAGACGGCGTCATGTATAATAATGCGTTGGCTTTTAACTTCTTGGATCCGGTTCAATTTCGAGTAATATAAAAGGAAAGACAAAGGTCGCTTTGTCTAATTACTGTGCCTCGTCTCATAAGTATATTCACATTCGATCGACACGAGCAACACCTTGACTTCGGTTGACACACATTTACAATTAGCAAAAGAGACTGATACCGTAAAGGTTACCGTTGAAGACCAATCAGTAGGCTGTGTGGTTGCTGTTTGACATGTTCATAAGAATAATATTAAATATAATTAAATACTATGAAATATTTCGATTTTCATATGATATGCTGAAATCCACGGGTATTTCCCATGGTAGCTGCCTTCCGAAGCCCCAGCTGAAGCTCCCCACGAATCGTTAGGTTTATAACGGAAGACGGTTGCAATCAACGGCGACATGCAAGCAATCGCTTATCTGATGATTGAACTACGGCGGAGTTTCTACGGCTGTGCAGTTATATCAGTAGAATTAACGCTTGCTGTACTCGTAAAGAAACTCGTGTTTCGGTTGAGCTTCTCGCAATGCAACCAGCTTGAAATTACGAGTCTACTCGACAACTAAGGGACACGCAGATATAATCATAAAAAGGCTAAATCTCTTGCCTCTAATCAAATCAGACAAATGAAATGCTCAGCTGGTGAATCTCATAGCATATGGTGGGCCTGCCTACCTGTCGTCTATTCCGACTATTCCATTAAACCAGACTATTATTATAACCGGTCAAGTGCGTTAGCTCACGACCTTCTAGACATATGCAATGCAAAGGCCTTCATCATGAGTTGAGTTTAACGAACTATACCATTCCATCATTGAGCAAATGTTTCTTCAGTTTTTAAGCAAATTTGAAGCGCACCCATAAATTTAAAAGGATGTACTACATGTATGGCCAGTGGCCACATATCAAGAGTTTGTTTTTGTAGTGTAGAATGCAACAGCAGACGCTCGTCTTCGGGCTTTATTCTATAAGTCACATCATATCCGCCTCATTATGAGATTGTGAGTTCAACTGAGCATGGATTCAATGTCCACCAATTGAGCATGGATTCAATGCCCTCCAATTGAGCATGAATTCAATGCCCTCCAATTTAGCATGAATTCAATGCCCTCCAATTTAGCATGGATTCAATGCCCTCCAATTTAGCATGGATTCAATGTTCTCCAATTGAGCACTGATTCAATGTCCACCAATTGAGCATGGATTCAATGTCCTCCAATTGAGCATGGATTCAATGTCCTCCAATAGAGCATGGATTCAATGTCCTTCAGTTGAGCATGGATTCAATGTCTTCGTCTGAGTTTATAGAGTTCGTGTCAAAGTGAAACGCGTTATAGTGAGTCTCCAGCGTTCTTCTAAACAAATAATCAGCGTCTTTTCAAACGTGGTATATCGCGTTCACAAGCGTAAAGAATGTTCTAGAAGAATGAGCGAGAGGTTCACATACATAGACAAAGTAGTTGGCAATGCATAGAAAGTGAAGAATAACGTCGAACCAGACACAATTGCGCTCGTCCTCATCATTATGAGTCACATTGGGTTGACAGTTGATAGCAAGGCAATCCAATGGAGAATTCGTAGGTACCGGTAATCAATCTGATTTGTCCACAATGAGCATTCAGACTTTACCAGCGGCCACTGCGTCGCCATTTCCAGTCACGTAATTAAATAATATGCACACCGATATCTTAATTTTTTATTAACTGCTTCATTACATGTTCACTAATCTATAAATTTATTATTATTATCAGGTTCTATCCAGTATTTTAAGTTTGCAAGTGGCGCTTTGGGTTTCCTGTTTTTTCGATTAGTAAAGTCTGCAGTATGGGGATAGCTGCAACGAACCACGTTAATTTTAGACGACCATCTTATGATATTATTATTATGGGGACCGATGGCTTTGTCAGCCTTTGCTGTTGGATCGATAATATTTAGATTCAGCTCAAAGCGCTGATGGCTACAACGACGATTGATTTATCGAGCGTTGATAAAATTGCAATGATAAGCATGTGGGCCATGCGAAAGAGAAGGACAAAGCAAAGCGACTTCGAGGCGGACAAAGGGAGAGACAAAGAAACCGAGGTCAGAGAGATAATTAATCGGTGTCATATTTGGCTGAAATGCACGTAAAGCGCAATGTATTATGTTCGTTTTATTTCAAGCAAGAACGAATAGAGAGACTGAACAAAGGAATGAGGAATACAAGAAACAGAAGGACATTTCGAGTGGAAAAACGAAATCGAATGAATGAGTGACAGAACGAATAAAGAGAAATAAGACAAGGAAATAAGCCAAGCAAAAATTAGAGAAAGGATAAACGAATGAATGAACGAACGAAGAAACAAAGGAATGAAGGAAGTGGGAGCATGAAAAGGAAAGAAAAGCAGAAAGAGTAAGACATGCAGAAGGAGAGAAAAATCACACAGTCGATGAGTGCGGTTGAGGAGTGTAAGAGAGAGACAGAGAGAGACAGAGAGAGACAGAGAGAGACAGAGAGAGACAGAGAGAGACAGAGAGAGACAGAGAGAGACAGAGAGAGACAGAGAGAGACAGAGAGAGACAGAGAGAGACAGAGAGAGACAGAGAGACCGAGACCGAGATAGAGAGAGCGAGACAGACAGGCAGAGACAGAATCGCACAGAAAGAGAATCGCGCGGATTGAATGATATACAGATTGATCAGTGTATTATATATATATGTATATATATGTATATATATGTATATATATGTATATATATGTATATAGACCACATAATATACCGCATGATGTTTTTATTTGGTCATTTAGTCATATGCGACAGCATCATGCATCCCACTCCCTCCTCTCTTTTGACCGAATAAATTCACATTTGTCAATTGTTGGCAATTATTTACATTCAAAGGAAGATGACGCCTGTCTAAGGAACATCGTCCAGTCATAGTTTGCTAATTAGACAGAAAGTGATTCGAGAAGTCAAGAAGACAGCAACCACTCAACCGTCGGAATCTGAAAATAAAGGTCGGACCATTCGCAGAAGTCGACAGACAATCATTGCTTTGCCTCGTCGTCGTCTTCTTCATTTTCCTCAGCTGCATCGTATTAATGGACGGTGCATTGCATCGGGATTCTCTGTCTTTTCAACCGACAAAGGACGCTTCCGTTTCCGTCGCTCACAGATCTCGACCAGTATGGAGACCGATGGAGCCGCGGAGGGTAGGGCCCAGCGCCGTGGAGGGAGGAAAGCATGCATGGTATGCAGTGGGGCTCCCTTCCGTCCGTCCGGACATCGTCGGTCGATGAGCGACCGTCGAATGATTCGACCGGAGATGACTGCCTCTCGAGAATACCATCTAACGACTGCACAATAGCCCAACGACATCACCACCCAGCCACCCCAACACCCAAACACCCCAACACCCAAACACCCAAACACCCTTTCACGTACACGCTGCTTAATCACCAGTATTCAGTTATTTCTGCAGTTTTAGTGTTAGCTCTTTATCTGTCCTTTTGTCTGCCTGTCTGTTTGTCTGTTTGTCTGTCTATTAGTCCTTTATCCTGTTTGCTTTTCATGTCTGTCCTTTGTCTGTCCTTTGTCTGTCCTTTTGTGTGTGTGTGTGTCTGTCTGTCTGTGTGACTATTCGCTCTAGTTGCGTCTGTCTCCATTCCTCTTTTAGCTACCCTTACCTTCTCTTCAACTGTCTATATATCTGCCCATGTCCTTCTGTTTGTCTTTAATTGACACTGCAACTACTACTGCTGCTAACACTGCGAATGGCGATTGAGTCTGAAAGAATCGGTCTCAGTACACTCTCTTACGAAGCGGCGCTAGAAAAAGGCGAATGTTATTCAACTAAGGTATTTTAAGTAGTTTCCGGTAATGCATGTAATAAAATATCTTCAATTAATGCAATTTCTTAAGCTAGTATATAATGTCTTAACTCAATGTAATGTCTTGGGTTAATGTAATGTCTTAAGCTAGTCTAATGTCTTAAGTTAATGTTACGTCTGTCGTTCCGGATGACAATCACACAGTTGAGTTTCATTACTCATTTAGACGTCGCTAATCTGTTCAGTCACAAATGCACGTTTTCTCATCCAATTACAGTACACCAGACACTCAGAGAATCGAACCTGGGACGCAGCGGTTAAAGGCCGTAGCGCATCAATGACTCTTCCATTGCCTGGTATACCAGTTCTGCAGAGCATTATATAATCGAAGATGGCGACATAGATGGAGGTCAATTGGTCCGTGAAAGCGATAGCAATGCTGCGTCGGCAGGTGGCCACACACACGGACCAGTTATCCATCGGCGCCAAACAGAATATTATACGTCCAAATGGATGATTTATCTGCACAATCATCAATGTACATTTCTGAGGCGAATCCGAGGAGGACTGGACGAGGATTACGAATGAATTCCGCGGCGTCGGATTCAATTACGGTGAGACATTGGCGCCGCCACCTAGCGGTCGTTCTTGCTCTGTCAACTCCGGTAACGAATGATATCCGTTTGAAACTGTTATCTGCCTCTGATTGCAACGTGTATGGAAGTGTGTTTTTCACTTCGCCTGTCTTTCCGTCTGTCTGAATGTCTTTTCATATTCATCTATCACTCCGTATCTTTCTCTTCTGCGGTTTTTCATTAGATCGCATTTCTCTTACGAGTTCCTTCAGCTGCTCGTCAGTGATGTTACGCTATGCGACGAAGTGCACGGACCTCAGTCTCTATAGATAGTTACAGGTAGGATTGTAACCGAAAATTGTGCATGGAAAAAGTACAGAATTTACCAAACACTACATGGGTAGCCAAAGACAGAGCAGAAGATAAGTTTACTTTTTTCAATGTGATAACTTATTCAATATCAATCACATTGTCCTGCTAAAGAAAGTGATTAAGTTAATTAAAGTTTTGCCACGTTATTTAATAAGGAAAAGAAGTGATATTTCAGGATGGTTGAGTGACTCGATTGTTAGCAGAAGAGGAAGCTTGTGATGTCTTGCGATGACTGTATATATATATATATAATATAATATATCTATTGGACTTGCGTTCACTTGCATGTTTAGCTGAGTTACTGCAGTGTATTGATAGCTGCAAATGAATTAGCGATCAATGGAGACAGACATTAGTTATAAATGTGAATCCGTGAGACCAGTGATCTCTCGAAAGAGGCGCCACAATGAAATTTAACAGCAGCGATTGTTGTCACGTTACTGTAATTAATGTTTGCTAATAATTGTTCTCGTCCTTATTAATTCTAAACCTGCGCCGCTGACTAATTATTTGTCTTTGCCACTCTGCCTTTATGCTCGCATCCTCGCGTGTATCTGCCTGCGTCTGCCTGTGACTGGGTCTTTGCTTAACCGTCTGCATGTATGTGTGTCTCGCACGAGCTTTCCGCTCTGGTTGCGCAGACGATGGTTGCATCGCCGAATTGTAAGCAGATCACCGGCGAGGCGTATAATAAGCCTTCTCCACTTTCTCAGTCTCGTCTTTCCCGTCATTCTGGTCCTCCTCCTCCTCCTCCTCCGTGGAGTTCTAATCCTCCTCGATCCTCCTCGTATAATTCCCTATGTGATTCTCTTTCTTTCTCCTACTTTAGCCGTTGACTTCTTTCCTTCTTCGCCATTTCTATGCGCATCTGCCTCTCGACTCATAATTTCATTTGGATGGCATGACAATCGTACGCAAAGAATGCTTGAGGTTCATTCACTCTGCTTCTCTTCTGTCTGTGTGTGTGTTTCTCTCTCTCTGTCCCTCTCTGTCTGTCTTTTTCTCGTTCTCTCTCTTATTAAATGCGCTTATGACAGCCATACATGCGACAACGACGTCGTAATACGCATCGACTAATGAGATTAGCCAAGTCTAATAATTCTCAGTACATCGCCACATCTGCACAAGCATTAGCATCATCCACACCAATATCAACCATAGTAATAAGCCTAGCTATATATCTGTAGTATGAGTCCCCCAGGGCCCTACAGGAAAACTATGCTTGTATTGGAATCAATTCCTAACCACAGTGATGGCGCTGGTGATAATGGTTTGGCTCAGTTACAGTCAAATCAAAAGTACAGTTTGGGACGAAGAGGATTTTGCCACGAAGTATCCGATTCAGTTTCTCATATACTCACAATTGTAAGTCAAAACTAAAAATTAACAAAAACGATAATCGATAGCTAAGTGCAAAGCACCAGCTTATTCACGAGCAATGCATCATGTCAATGGGTTATCTGAAAAAATGCACTATGACTTTTAATAGGAACTGAATGCAGCTGCTTCCAACTTGAAATCGTAAGCCGCCACTCTTCAACTGATTTGACATTAAAATGTAAAACCGAAGGCCCCAGCTTGAGTGATAAAACAAATTCACAATTGCTTAAAGCAGTATTTCCCAATCTTATTTGGCCGTGTAACCTTTTTAATCTTTAATAATTTTGGCAGAACCCTGGTCCAAAAGTAAAAATTATTTGTTGTAGGTAAAAACGCTGAAAAATGCAGACAATAACAGGTTTAGGCCTACATTAAATAAATAATAACACATATATCGATAAAAATGACATTATGAATTTCTCTTTCATGTAAAGTTACACACAGATGTTAAGAGAGATACCTCCTATGAAACATTCGTATAATTTATTGTAAATCGGAACACAGCTTGGGAAACGCTGGCTAAAAGCTTCAGCAGAGTTTCTGGTGTTTCGATTACATAATGATAACAACAACGACGTCGATTATGATTATGATTAACAGCGGCTTACAGACAAGGACGACATGGGATCGATGATTATGACTGGGCCAATTATAGAGGACGTAGGAAAATAGGTCATAAGAAGACTGGAGACCATCGGCACGTGAACGTGGAGAAGAATGGAGAAAACCAGCTGCATGGAAGGACCATAAGTCTACAACAAATGAAGCAGTGATGGAAAGGATTACAGAAGAATGACCCGATTCCACGCATTAAGAGAGAAACAAGGAATGATACCGTTGGTTTGGATGGATGGATTGGATATGGAAAGGTCAAAGAAGAGATCCAACTAAACGAGAAAGAGAACTAGAAGAGAAGAATGACGGCACTCCATAAGCCATCAAAATCGCAATAATGAGCGCACAGTCGGAAAGATGAGAAGGAGTAGGAGAAGGAAAATATTAAGGAGGAGGAAGAAGAACACGAGGAGGAGAAATCCCGAAGGACGAAGTTATAGAGAAAGAAGTGGAGGTGCGCATAAGCGTTCAATGTGCAGCTAACTAGCTATGTGCGTTTATTCTTCCTGCATTGTTAATTATCTCGCCGAAGTATAGGAAATCATTCTTTCTCTCTTCCGGAGACCAAGTAGCAAAAGCAGCAGCGGCAGAGGTAGTGGAGTCAGTCTCTGTCTCTCTCTCTGTCTCTCTCTCTCTGTCTCTCTCTCTCTCTCTTTCGTTCTCTCTCTGCCTCTCTCTCTGCCTCTCTCTGCCTCCCTTTCTATGTCTCACTCTCTCTCTCCACCTTCGCTCATCAATCAGGCTTCGACCTACTGACACTTCTGGATCACATTTCAATAAAGCACCAGTTGGCAGGAAAATGGACGCCAGGAAAAAGACCGACTCAGGACGAACCGATTACGAACCATTCGTCACAGGCTTTAAATTATCTGTTAGAGCAAAAACCACAGGAAAACAATCAAACCACACAGACCAGAAAATGAATACGAGTTCAGTCAACAAAATTCCATTTAGTTTTGTACTAACCACGTGCACTAAGTTATGCGTGTGCACATAGATTTTAATTGTCTGTTCTCAAACGCAATTGTTTCATTTTTGTTACGTTGGTCGTTGTCTTTATATAGGTTGAGTCCAAATCAAATGCATGGTGGACGATGGTGGGGATGAGGTAAGCTTTGGCCTAAAACTTCAACTTAAGATGAAATATAAACATTTTGATTGATTGACTCTGTGCAAGCGTATAGTAATTATATTTATTATAATTATTATTGAGCCAGTTCGTATACAACCGATAATTAATCAAAACACATCAGTGTCGACCATAATTATGCATATATTAATGTAATTATGCTAAATCAGAAATAACATTATTAATCATGCACTTTAATACGGTTTGAGACTTTGCTTAGGCCTACATTGCTTAATTATTTGGCCAAATCAAAACAAAGATATATTTTAAAAATTCAGACTATGAAGCCGTCCGTTTTACTCAACTCTTCGACAATAAATAAAGTAAAATAATATTTTAACTCTTTAACGACGAGCTTTTCTCATAGGTTTTCTCATACATTCGTAGGCCTATATGCTCATCGCTTAAGAGTTAAACATAGGCTCACAGATATTTGGTTGGATGCCAAGGAGCCGACGGAACTCGGGTATCAACGTTGTATGGAAAAGGATTATACGCTGAGTGCGGTCCCTACTTTGTCGCCCTAATTTGGCATAAAAAAGAAATTATTGTAATGTCAATGAGGACGATGATAACTGTAAGAGACTAAAAATTCACAAATTCGCTTAATTGTTCGCTAAGCGTGCATTTTTTATATGCTGTTATTTCGCATCGTTCTCAACTTTATAAGGCCGTGGTCCTACCTTTTCAAACTGCATTATATCAGTGCTAGAGTATATAGAGATCGCTCATGAGTATTGACTATCAATTGTGAAAGGGCACTATGTAAATCTTTGAAATGCTTCTCTGTGTTGGTGGACCATTCTTCTGGATCTTGACCAGCTTACGACATGACCTTGCAACTACACCTATACGTTATCCACTCGCTATACGTTATCCACTCGTAATTAATAATAACAGATCCAGAGGTGTTGTTCGTTTTGCAATCATTATTATTATTATTATTATTTATTATTATTATTTATTATTATTTATTATCATTATTATTATTATTATTGTTATTATTATTATTATTATTATTATTATTATTATTATTATTATTATTATTATTATTATTATTATTATTATTATCATTATCACTATTACCTTAAATTCTTACTATACCATAGGAATTATTCCTAATACTATCGTCATCATCATCATTGTCGTCGTCGTAGTTATTGACGTCGACCACGTCTATTGTTTCATCCTCATCTTTATCTTTCTCCTCCTCCTTCTCCTCGTTCTTCTCGTCCTCCTTCTCATCCTCCTGTTCATCAACATTTTAATAATTTCTTGATATTTCGCACCTGTGCCACAAATGAAATATTAGCCGACAGCTGCACGTGTTCGGATACGAAGCTCCTTCACGTCTGTCTACCGTTATATTATTATTATTATTATTATGCTAGATAACGATCTGACTGGTGCAATTGTCATGACTGTGGCTGATTCGAATGCACTCCGACGCGCCATTCGATCGTCAGCGTAAGGAACGAATGCTAATGCACGGTCAGGTAGAGTTGTCCCCGGTTCGGGTCGACCCGAGAGTCGGATGGGGTCATGAATATCTGTAGATTAGGCAGGTCGAGTCGGGATTCTAGTGGATCGGTTTGGGTCGGGTCCCGAACCCGGACCCATTTCGATCCTCCCAATTTTTGGCAGAGCTAAATTTTCAACACTGCCTTTCATACTTATTCGTTACGGTTTACATCTTATGTGCATGCGTTCAATGGCAAGAGATCCTCAAGGCACTTTTGATTGACGAAAGAACAGCAGAAGACACCCAAGACTATCGCGAAGCTGATTGAACTTGACACGCGCGATTGAGTAAAATAATCGAGCGCTCTTTAAGTGCCCGATTCTTTGACTCAGAAGTCAATGGCGCAGCTTGATGCTACCCTTTCGGAACATATAAGAATATAAGCCCGAGATTAAAATATCTCACATAAGCCAGCATAACTTGATTGTGGACCTGGGACCCTATAAATCACCTGACCCCTCTGCATGCATTTGCCCTCTGCTCCCCGTCCTCGGTGCAATTGTGCATTCTTGCAGATTTAAAAACTGCTTCAAAAGAGGATGTGTCGTGAAAGCGTGGAATGAAGTGGATGTATAGATGGCGGTTTGGAATGATAGATGGATAGAAGGACAGATGGATGACTGGAAAGATGGATAACAGGCGGGACAAATGTAGATGGTAGATGGAGTTTAGGATGGATTGGAGAATCGACCAATTGTTACCCGTCATATGCTGAATGGCGGCCTTGCAACAGGCCAGATGAACGAACGAGAATGGGAGTGAATGAGTAAGTGAAGTTAGTGAGTGATTGGTTGAAATGAGTGATTGATTGAGTGAGTGACTGAATGATTTTGGAAGTGAGTGATCTTGATAGGCATCCATTAATACAAATTCAGTTCGTTTCTATTGCGCCTTGTTATCCCTTAGTCTTATATGTAAAAAGTTGAATTTTGATAAAGTAGTTCTGCCATTTTACAGTACAAGATGACTTGATCGTTTAGTCGCTGAATTTAAAAGCAAGTCATTGAGTCCAAAGTCACATTGGATTTCAGAGGTGAAACTCCGGCGGAATTATTATCAGTACATGCCTATTGCAACAGTTAGACACTTTAACAACAATTTTAGTCAATTATTAAGGGACTGCAGTTAATTACGATCAAATGAAATGTCTATTAATAAACCGCTCGTTTAATATGCAGAGAATTCGTTATTCGTTGTGTCTAATTGGTGTAAACTGCAAATTGAGCAGAGTGCCCTATGTACATGTATGCAGGAGCAATTGAGCATATCAGGACACAGGACATAGCGCATTTTATTTATCTCCAAGAGGCGCTGATATATCTCAAATATCTCATATATTTATCAAAAAGTTGTATATAAATTGTGTATTTCATGTTGCTTAAATATACACACATTGCTATCTTTCCAACCATAGGGCTTACTCTATATGTATTATTTGGTCCCCCACCCAAAAAAAGTGAAGCGAGCTAGAGAAATGCCGAATTTGTGACTAAAGGCTTCACATATCGTTGTCTTCAGATTTAACTAACTATAGTTGGAACACCTTAGTGAGCCTATTTCTGTGTCTGTCGTTCTCTACGTCTGTCTGTTTCTGTGTCTGAATCTCTGTATCTGGTTCGTTCCGCACCTCGTCTATTTGTTTACTTCAATGGAATATTTACAAACACTTACCAGCGTCTGTTGCGTTGCTGTAAGGAAATTCGCTCGTTTCCATGGTAACGGATGCCAAGTGAAGAAGACTGGTAATCAGATAACCAGTTCTATGAAAGAGGAACCTCCAACTCCTTCCTCTTCTTCCTACATGTCCTCCTTTGTCTAATGTCTTCCCATCGGCGTTCCATGCTGACGCTCTTTCAAAACGAGGCATTGACGAATAATTGGACTCTCGGATCATCTTTGCGGTCGATGTGATTTCACAACGACTTCAATCTCAATGACAAGAACCTGGTAGCACGAACGAGTGTCACGAGCGAATCAGTGTTTATCAGTCCTTCATCGAAGTCATTATCCGTTGTCCTCTTGTCTATCTCAGCTACCGTCGGCTCATTAGTAACCTAAAATGCGATGAATTAATGGCGAGGCGTTCATCCTTTAGTCTCCCGGCACGAAGGTAATTGGCGCCTTATGATAACCAACCAATGTGAATGCATATTGACGGTCACGTGATCAGCTTGTTAGGTAATAACTAAATAGATCAGATCTTTTTTTATCAATGACGATCGATTTATTGTGCGATGACAAGCATTTCATAAAGCTAATCAAGAAGACAAAACATAATTAAAGAGATCTGTTACAGAACATCCTGTCATTAATATTTACTGTGGAAGGATGGACTATATAAGTACAATGAGCAAATGGTCTTAAAATATCGCATCTTATGATTTTTATGGCGCTTATATCAACACTAGTTATTCAGAAGCGCTCTCAGCGTTATAGCCCCGAGTAAAGAAGAAAGTCTTCAGGCAACGAAGGAATATGGGCAGAAGAGCAATTAAAAGCTTGCTGCAGATTATGGGTGAGGGTGAGGTAGGTCCTTTCGCATAGAGGGTCCACGATAGCAAAGGCACAGTGCTGGATCATAAATGTAGCAGTCCTGGCCCGAAGAACAATAATATCAAGTCGATCCGCATTGTATGGCAAATAGGAAATTGTATAACGAGTTATACGCTCGGTGAAATTTTTATAGCACCAATGTCTTAATGAGAAGTTTCAAAAAGCATTTGCATTTTAATTCTGATACAAACCTCGCGTTGAGTGAAATCTTACAAGAACCAAAATATTTCCCAAGTGAAATTTAATATCCGTGATAGCAGTTAGCGGGAGAGCGGCTGCCACCAGAATAAAGATTGACCTCTTGACCTCTAAGCGGTATCAAGACGGGATGAGGAGAGACCGGTCGCAGACTTGGCTGTAAGGAACTCCACCACCTGGAAGGGGAGTGGCAGCCAACTGATTGATATCCCAGCAGGAGGCGAGGATCTACTACTGCCAATGGATACTACGTCCGTTGTGCTGCTTTGTAAACTTTGAGGCTTATTTCCGTAAACACTCGTCTACCGATCCGTAGAGGCATGCAGAGGATTGCAGGCCAGATGTCAGTCAGAAGTTGGCTTAAAAATAATTCAACCATAGTAAAAACCTTCCACCATCGTCCAACTCGCCGCCTGGATGCTGAAGATATCCCAATGGCCGCATGCACCACTCGTCCCTGGGACGTCATCATCCATCCCGAAATCCTAGTAGTTGCTCCCGTCGGCAGCCGCTAATGCGGAAGTTGCGAGGGCAGACACAGGTCCCGGGTCAGGTCGGCGCCCGACCGCCCTAGGAAAATAGAATGGACGGTGAGTTGGGACGCTTCTCTGTTTACATCGGACGCAAGGCAAACACGGCGGAGTAGGCAATTACCATCGATGGCCAGGCGACGTGTTTTCTCTGATAACTCCCACTCTCCAACTACTAAGCGTGAGTAGTTGTGTCGAGCAGGCAGATGCTCTGCATGCCTACTCATCGTCCGAATATAATGACGATTATTTCCCACGCGCGCATTCAAGCACAGTCATCCAACAAAGAGCTTTTCAAGGACTTCGTTATATGCGGCGCTGCTGAATCCATCGCCCATGCTAGATGTATGCCATAGCATCGTGGGATCTGTGGAGTAGGGACCCCCGAGCAGAGCTTGAAGTGGATTAGGAGGAGGAGGAGCTATGAAAACGGCGCTCTCCACATTCACTCACTCACTCACAACTCGAAAGAATCCAATTACTCACTCATTGGCTCCGTGTTTTTCTTCCATTCACCGTCATTACGACCACAAACACACACACACACATAGCCTCCGATCTCTCGGCCCGCATCCGATCCGGCTTCTCGTGTTTCTTTAAATCGTGCAGTTTTCAATATTCTCATCATTGCTATGAAAATATGGATGTCATTACCATAATCGATTTCACAATGTTTTATCATCGCTTTCGTTATCGATACAATTTTCGTTATTATTACCATAGACAGGACTTCTAACGACTGTTGTAGTTCCGCCGTTTTATAGCTTTTACATATCATTTAACGTACGCTGTAGAATAATATTATTGCCTTATACATCAGATAAAGGTGAAAGCATTTGTCTGAGGTTTGGTAAATAATAGTGAAAGTGTTTAATTAAGTATTAAAAGAAGACCTGATAAAAGACAAAAATATATGTGAGACAGGAGAGAGCGTAGAGTGCGAGGGGAAGCGAGGCTCATGAGTACAGGTATAGTGGTTAAATTACTCATCCACAGGTGGTGGATCTCCAAATCGTTTTGAAATCCAAAAGACCAAATCTAAGCGCCAAAGCCGGGCAAGCCTATCTGTTGAATCTATTACCGATACTCGCTTTTCGAATATATATATATATATATATATATATATATGTCAATGCAATTAATTATTACACACGAAAGACTAAACAACAATAACGAAAACATTTTTAAAAAGCAATTTCAAAAGGAAAAGCAATTCACAAGCGCTCAATACTGTCAATACAGTCAACTCTACCAGCACAAGTTTCAATACTGTTAGTGTGTATACAACAAGCAGATCTTAAAACATTTCCATACTGCTGCAGCTGCGTACTTCCTTTGCTGTGCATGGCATCTGTCAACTTCAACAAGTACGTAGGTAGTCTGCTCATCTATGATTAAGTGCACATCAAAAGAGCGCTTTTAGACTCTCCGACGACAGATGCTAATTAGTAATCGGATTTTTGGATGGTGGATCTCCTTTTGTAGCTGGCGGAACCCAAAATTCAAGTGATGAATCTCATAAATCAGGTGGTGGATCTCAAAACTGAGGTGCCGGATCTCAGATCCGGTTGAATTAAGCCACTGAGCACAGAGGAACACCATTCAACATAAGCTACCGCGATTGTTATTTCTGTGAGAAGTTATTGATATGGGTTGTCTAATCATGACACATGGCTTGGAACCCAGCTTCAGAATGTCTATTTGCTCATTGACGATCAATTATTCTTCTGGTCGTTTTAAATACAGTGCAGACATCTGACGATTGTTTCTTCTTCAGAAAATTTTTCAAAATGAAACGCAAAATAGTTTGTTTGTCATAAATTCTGTAAAAAGTGCAATTAGATGGCTAGATATTTTTCTCAGAATAATGAAGGCCTTCTTCTGGAAAATCTCGGTTACAGCGGGTTAGGCCTACTATCATCGGTTTATGTACCTATGGTTGACTGTAATGAGTTTGGAAATCAATCCCTGCCATATTGCGGGATCTCGCTGGCGCGCGTTGAAGATCCAAAAAGCGATGGTTGAAACTGAGAATGTTTTGTTAATCTGAGAAAAGCAGCTCCACTTCTAATAAATATCCGTTGTCATGTCAACTCTAAGTAAATATGAACTGAAATGCTTTTTAAAGGAATGAATATAGTTCCATGTAAGTGAAACTATGCAATTGATTGAAGAAAGTCTAACATTTGTCAGTGCATAGGGGACACAGAGACTCTCAGTCTATAGATCTGAAATGAATTAGCTGGTCACCGAAGTTGAGTGGAAAATGGCTATGGAGCCACTCCATAACTTTTCTCAAAACATTTCGATGTAGCGGATAGACACAAGTTGAATGCTTGCAGCGTGTCCTGGTGCTTAATCGTAACACTCGCTACTTTTACATGAGAAGCTCCTAAGGTAAGTCCACCATTAGGCCACATCTTAGCAGTTAGTTAGATAATCAATAAGTTCTTTCAAGTTAATAGTTTAATTAAATTAAAGGTCAATGAAGTCTTGCATGTCAGACAATCAGTTCAATGTATCCAATGCAAACTATCAATAGAATGCTATTTCGTTTTAGGTATACTAAATCAGCACCTATTAATCTAGTATCCGTTTTATGTGTTTGATACCTAATTTAACATCCATTAACACAGATCCTCCATAGATGTAAAAATTTTACGTCTTTGCACTTGCATTCGTTCCCACAGTTAGCCTATTGTTTAACCACCCCAGCCAGATAGGTGGCATTCCAAAACTACTGACCCTCTCACCTTGTCAGTTTCGGAGACGCCTTAAGACCTTTCTTTTCCCTCGCACAGACGCCCGTCAAGAGCGCTGGTGATTTGAGCGGCGCAATTTAAATGTTTGATTACATTACATTATATTCATCTTGCAATGTACTGACTGTTGTTCGTTGGCGTTCGTAACATTCTGTCTTTGAAAATCCTGTCGAAATTCAGTTGACTTCGGTTGGCATTCGGTAGTTAGACTAATTGGACATTTCTTAGCAGTTGACCAAAATTCTCAAGTCACAACTCGCAAAGGAGCGTTATATCTCAGCGCTACTGGATTAATGATTCAATTAGAATCATTGCGGCGCACCATAAATAGGTAAGTTAAACAGTATTAATATTGTCGAAGCTATAGCGTTCGATTAGACACAGTCAATTAATTAACAAATAAACTCTTTACAACTCAAGCAACTTATCGTCGTCAATCACGTTGACTAGTGAATACCAACTTCAATCGAATGTATACCAGGAGCGGATAGCTTGACTCTTATTACAGTCTTGCCTCGTCATCGTTCGACTGATGTGTTTCCGTTCTACAGCGGCAAACATCGCTTGAGTTAGAACTTAGCAGACGTCACCTTGAGAGCCGTTACGACAATCCACACCGTTGTTCACTTAGTCAAGAAGTGCAAAATATCCTCGAACCCTATCAATTATTTTGGTGTGCCGACAATTAATCTCGCGATACTTAAATAACGACACTTAATCTCGAGACACTTATTCTAGCGACATAATAATCGCGGGACGCTTAATCGCGCTTGATAGAACTTGGTTAAACTGAGCTCGATTCTCTTATGCATATTTATTCTTGGAGTTTAGTATAGGCCTACGTATACTGAATGAACTGCATTATCATAAATCACTATTATGCGAATACTCCCGCTTCCATTGATATTGTTTCTTATCATTAATATAACTTCTAATTAAATATAATTATTTGTCGCCACATAAATTAATAATGGTGCAAACTAGTCGTGATTTGAGATTAAGTGTCGCGAGTTTAAGTGTCCTCGAGGTTAATTGTCGAGAGATTAAGTGTTGTCGAGATCAAGTGTCGTTGTTTAAGTATCACGTGATTAATTGTAATGTAACCAATTATTTGATCACCTGAAATGCTGGTTGTAGATGGAGAATAAAACGACTCGCGTGATTGATCTAATAAGCACCAATCAACAACGGTTGTTGTCAACATAATCCACCATCCTACGCTTTAGAATAAGATAGCATTGTGTGGTAAATTGACTTCGTAAACCTACTACTTCTGATTTACATACAGCATCGTATCTTATACAAGGTTTATTCGCCGTATTAAAAATAATTTGATGTATACTGAAGGCGCACAATCTGGTTCTTTTGAATGAATATCCAGGCGACAACTAATACGGGGGATTTCCCGATGGCTAAATCTTTTATGGATATTCAGTAATTCTGAATGCTGACTTTGAAATGAACAAAAGAAATCCTGAAACGGTTCGATATAAACTAATTCAATGTTCTTCAACTAATAAACACGATTTTTCTAATGAAAAGAGTAAAAATAAATCTAGTGAACGCCCTATTTCTACATTATGCGCAATTATATTTATATACAATATATAATTTTATGCATTAGTTATCATACATAATTATTTATTGTAAAACGAGGATGAAAAGGTAAGCTGTGCGTACGCGTCCTGCCACGCGATACGCATAACGCATGCGCTGAGACCGCCGTGTCTGAAACGATGACGCTTCAAAATACGTGCAAAGGAGGTGCGCATTCTTTGCAGTCTTTGGAAGAGGAGGAAGATGTGGAAAGTTTCTCCAGGTCACGTGACACGCTGTGCTTCGTTTCCGTTCGTGGGTCCTCTAGCGGCGGCGCCGGCGGTGGAGGTGGCGGAACTATAGCGCAGAGCGACCTCTGTAGTTTCACATCGTCAGTCTGCATTGTCGTTGGTTTTGTCGTCGAAGTCGTTGGATTGGAAGATTTCCTATTATCGCCCAGCAGAGCACTGGTTGTCAGCGTAGCTGTTTCTGCGTAGCAAACGTTCGAGGAGTCCATCTTGATACTTGTCTGCAGTGCGTTGTACCGACCACATCCTACGCTGGCCAGGCGTGAACCGGAAGTGCAGAGACCGATGCCGTCGGGAGACTTCCGGTCTGCGCCGGAAGTCTGGCATTCGCAGCAGAGCAACTGCTTCTGCACGTGACAATATGGCGACGTGAATGGATTGACGAGCGGCGTGCTGACGGAGAGTTCTCCGGAAGATCCGGTCAACGAGTTCCCGGATGTCTGGAGGGTCAAATCGACGTAGGAGTAGCGTCTCGATAGCAACTGGATCGAACCGTTCGGCATGTGACCTGAATTACTGACGTAATCGTTGTCGTAGTCGAGAAAGTTTCGAGTCGAATGATGATGGATTGGTCGATTTTTATCACGAGCAAAAATCGTCTTTCGTCTAAACATAGGAATAACAGCTCAATGACCTTGCAGGCAGTCCATCATTAGACACTCAACCGATGGTTCGTGACTACATACGTTCAATTATCGCCACAATAATTCCAATTCGAAATCCCTCGGAAGGATTTTCGGTTGGGGATCTGCAAATGTTCCCTAAGCAGGACTTTCAAGTTTGCCTTACAAAACATGCACATACATGCGTTATAAAACATTGTCGTAGGTATACACTTAAAATTCTTTCATTGCGTCTATAGACGGAGCTAAATTAAGCAACTACTTAAAACCTAAACCCTATGCAACCTGCGGCCATGAGCTAACTATAGAAGAGCAAGCAACTAGATAGTACACGCATTAATCAAGTGAAAGACCGATATCAATTAATGTCACTAGTTAGCACTAGATGGCGCTAGATACCACGGACTGGCATTTGATGACATTAAATGCCACCAGATAACACCCGAAGGCTGTGACATCTACTGGTGATAATATACTTACGGTAATTCCTCTACTCATTCACTAGATGGCGCCAGCATGTTGCGTATGTATACAATGTTGTGAGGAAGAAGTGCAGAAATAATCTGATTATCTGACGTAGACACAGAATGACAGCATCGACGCATGGAAGGGATTTCTACACTGGATGAAAAAAGGATCTGACTGAGATCTCTTTGCTTTATATCTCGTTTTTAGTGCAGCAGAATCATCAAAGATTTTGTTCCATACATATCATGTAGCTATATCCAATCTCGTACCCAGTGAGGTTTAGTTTATACCAAAGACGATGAGCGCTAAGATGGCAAGTCTATGCTGGAGGCTGAGGTGTCAAATAAGCTGGATAAAGAAACTGGAAAACGAAATTACGGACTCAGAGGAGGGATCGGGTGACTTCTGTGTAATAAGAGAACTCATCGTAGACTGTGGACAGACTTTTATAAGCCACTGTTATAGAGGCTTCTTCATACTTCTTTCCTGAGGCGCGTACACAGTTCCTCGTGAGATTTTAATGGACATGCCAAGGTGGCAGAATTTTATTGTCGGTGCTGAGAATTAAAATCCCAAAGCCTGTTAACAACGCGTAATCCTTTGTTAAGCCGGTTATAGAAATCGAAGGAAGGCATACGGAGGAGTGTCTTTCAATAGTCAGATAAAGGAATTAATTAGTTAATGAAAGAGTAATTCATTTGACCGAGTGGCCATGAGCCATACAGCGAGAAAGCCAGCAAAGAAGTCGGTCGGCCAGATGATCGGTTTGTACCTGAACAAAACAACTCGTTTTATGAATGCAACATACGACATAGACTACGACGATTGTCATCAATTCACTTGTCTCTGTCTAAGTCATATTCTGTGTCCGTCTTTGTTGTTTGCGTGTACCCTTGTATGTCTGTGTGTCTGTGTCATTATGTTTGTGGCGATGTTTATGGCTGAATTTAGTTCCTACCTGGCGAGAATAATTAGACCGGCCGATAGAACAAAGAGACCCATCGCAAGAGCCGTTACGATCATGATCATAATCGAAGAACCTACGCCAAAAACAGAAGTCAATAGAAGTCTACCTCATCAACCTCTTCAATTAATCGAAATAAAAATAGACACAAAGAACATCTGCAAAGGGCCTACAAACCAAGATTCGTTTAGTTCCATATGACATCAAGTTATTAGCGCCACAACTTAACCTACATTTAGTCGAACAGTTAGTACCATTATTGGAAGTCGGGCTTCATGCCCCCATCTGAAACATTGCTCTACATTATTAGGATAAAAATGGTTCCACGGTGGTCCCAAGTGAAGCAATTTTATACCCGAGCAACTGATCACTATTCCTGGGTAGAAAATGGTGAGCGAAGATGGAATCAGAGCAGAACAGATGACCGCAGTTGAGCTGGCGAGAGGTAGGCCTGTCCCAGTACAACCAAGAGCTATTGGTTGACATTTGGTGATTGTATTTGATGAAGACCAACCAAAATCAAACATAGTAGAGAGGATGCGTGAGAAGAAGTTGTCCATATTGGAGGGGGCCTGGCGCTGTGGCTGTTGGTGATATATATCTCCTCTCTACAGATTAATGTTGCCTCTTGTATAGTCGTTACTATAGGATATGCTTTGCCAATAAAATCATCCAATTGATTCGGCAGCATCTGACGTTTACAAATTAATTGACAATTACTTTGTAATTAGTGCAACTAAATACGTCTATATAATTATAATTTATACGGGTGTATACGCGTTTATTAAACACACCACTAAGCAACTATTCCTTTAGCAAAACATCCTGCCTATAGCCTTGACTTCTCTTTGTATCAGGACATGGTTTATGTCTAACGAAACGAATAAATCTCATACATCTTTGAACTTCGGCGTCTATATACACTTGAAGTCTTAAACGCCTATTGAACTGCATGCATTTATACTCCGCCACTCCTTAACAGCTGCTTATCATATGATTCTTTATTTTCCCTACAGGAAATCAATTAGAAAAGGCGCCTCTGGCTGCCAGTATGAGGCACATTCTCTTACCGTAAGAGATTGTAATTTCTGCGTGTTCGAATTTCTCTGACGCTGTTGATGGAACAGCTGTTGGAGCAATACACAAGTGTTACTGCAACATTTAATACAATGTATAATTGTAATATACGACCGTGTAATTGTAAAGCGCCTTTGCAGCTGCATGGCTGCGTTACGGCGCTCTAGAAATCGTCCGTTTAATAATGATAATAATAATAATAATAATAATAATAATAATAATAATAATAATAATAATAATAATAATAATAATAATAAGTAAAAGATCTGCTCAGTCAACATCGAACCAATGAAAGATTGCTGCTTTATCGATACCCACATGCATACATACATATTTACTTTACTCACATGCATACATACATACTTTTACTTTACCCACATGCATACATACATATTTACTTTACCCACATGCATACATACATATTTACTTTACCCACATGCATACATACATATTTTTACTTTACCCACATGCATACATACATATTTACTTTACCCACATGCATACATACATATTTACTTTACCCACATGCATACATACATATTTTTACTTTACCCACATGCATGCATACATATTTACTTTACCCACATGCATACATACATATTTACTTTACCCACATGCATACATACATATTTACTTTACCCACATGCATACATACATATTTACTTTACCCACATGCATACATACATATTTACTTTACCCACATGCATACATACATATTTATATACTCGCATATCACCATACATACTTTTATACATACAGGCATATTTACTTATATACATAAACAATACGGACACTGACACACATAATGCAATAGACATGCAACAAATAATTCGATTTCAAAAGGCGGCTCACACAAATTTTATTCGACAGGAAAAAGTTAATTGTCTCAGGAACAAGGAGATGAATTTGAACCTTTCACACACACAAACGATTGTTGAAACGCCACCTAAAGTGTGCTTAATCATAACGAGAAGGCCTACGTTTAATAATTATTTTATAGAGGAATTTTCCACTCTGAACAATTTTAATATTATTAAAATTGTTCAGAGCGGCAGATTCCTCTCATTTTTACGCTTTCTCTTTCACGTAATGTAACCAATCAACAGAGTTGCCGATGGCCGTTAACGCCTCATCCGCAGTCGTTGGCTTATCTTGCGCTCATGCCTTTAAGACAGGCGGTCGATCTAGCACCCAAGTACCAGGGCTGCAAACATGTTGGTTTTCTGGTTATCTGGTTTTTTGGTTATTTGGTATTTGGACTTTTATATAAAAAACAAATAACTAAAAATGACAATTTTTTTTGGTTTTTCACAATATTTTTTATTCAATTTACTAATATTACTATTATATTATTAATTGTGTGTTATTCAGTCCGAAATCAAGCTAAATTAATTATGTGAATGAGTTTGAGCTCTTTTTCATGCTATGTTTGATGCTTTTATTAAAAAAATTGTTTTGACAAAATCCAAAAATAACTAAAAACCAAAAACCAAGTAAAACCAAAAAACCAACTTTTGATGTTAGAAAAATCTTAGTTTTTTGCACCCCTGCCCAGTCAGTACACATAGAAATTGTTTCAATTGTCCACCCATCTTTCTAGATTATGCTGCCTTATTTACTGCGACACGAACTTCATAGACTTTCTTTTCGATTTGCCGCAGTAAACACTTGGAAATCGCTCGAATTAATCATGGAAACTGTGTAGTCAGACCAGAAGCATCTCCTAGCAGCGTCTCTTGAAGTGGTGCTACATAAATCTGAGACTACACAATTACAATTTCGAACATGCGATAATAATCGAGCAAACGCTGTCTCGAAGGAACCAATATAATAGGCTTACATAGTATTACACTCTGAGCGGAAACATAACTTAATACTATTCCTCTGTTGACGTATAATTAGGCCTATATATGCGCTGAACAACGTATACCTGAAGCGCTGCAGTTGTACATCTCTCCAATCCATTGTCTCTTGACGCATTTGAGGTGATATTCATCTTTGGTGAAGTTGCACTTGACGACGAGCAGATCACCCTCGCGTTTATACGTAGCCCCTGGCAACGGAGGAATGTCTACACAACCAACGACTGAAGAAAACATTCAGACAGAGAACAGCCAGATTATGATCATCTCAAAATATCCTCTTCCTCTTTATCTCAATATTCCTCTCTCAATCTTTCGCGAGAGGCCTACTACAGAGACCTTATCAGCAGACTTTGTTATGTCTATGCCACAAATGACCAATCACAGGTGTAAAATCCGTCGCATGCAAACCCACATGGAGCCCAAATAGGATTCACATTTCCATATCTTACAAATAAATAAGACTTTCAGTGTGCCCCTCTGTCCGGCGATGCATTTCCACAGTTTACAGCTATTGACTTGAAACCTTTGCCGTTGGCTCGGGGAACACCTGGGACACGCAGTAGAGCGATTCCTTAACCCAGCCGCCGCCCTCTTCCTGGTCGGCAGGGCCAAAAACCTACGGTGCCCCACTCACACACCCATAAAAGCAAAGCTTCTTTCCAATTCACCAGGATCGTGTCACCTGCGACATATCGTACTACAGACACTATTTATTTACATGTATATCTAGCTTCTGTGTATGTGTCTGTCTCTCCGTTTATGCATTTGCACACTTTTACAGCTATTCACTCGAAGCCTTAACCGTGCGCTCGGGGAACACCTTGGACACCCAGTAGAGAGGCGGCCGCCTTCTTCCTTCTCGCCAGGGTAAAAACTTGTCTTTACCCGTGCACCAGGTGCCCCAGCTAGTAGGAACAATATAGAGCCCGCATTAGTTCAATCAAATGCTCATAAAGATGCTGGTGTAGAATGTGGAAAATAGGTGCTAGAAAAGGCAATTTATCAGTGAGAGTAGGGGAATGGTTTGGGATAGAACTATGGACAGAGAGGGTATCCTGCAACATCATCCCACGAGTTAGGTTACACGGGTACGAGTCATGAAGAATGGTTGAAGAGGAGCGATGTGACAACATCAGAGAGAAGGAGGCGCATTGCTGATCTTGCGGACCGCCGGCTTTATCACTATTGGAAAGTGACAATGCAGTGGAAGATGTTCTCTGAATTAAATAATTAAGGCAACAGAAAGGAAAACTATGGCAGACATTATTCAGTGCAAGAGTTGTTGGCTGGTTGATTACTTTGGATAACAATACTGTCACTGTGGACGCAATCACAATTTTAAGAGGAAGCTACCGTAGAGATAGACTTTGAAGCAGTACGAGTTCACTTGCAGTGGTTTCAGAACAGACCAATCCAGTGCCACTCATTATGCGCAGTCACACAGTATCCAAGTACCAACGATCGCTGAAGGTAAATTTATTTTCCTTTTTTTATGCGATGCCACTTAATCCGAGTCATCAGGTCTCTAAAGCCAACAGATAACTTATTTCAAAGGCTAAATTTATATGGCACTGATATTTCAAGACTGGACGGCAAGACGGTATTTGACAACATCAATTCTTGGCGCATGGAGCTAAGACGTGGTTTATGCAGAGGATTCGGGTGTCACGGAGAGGATTCAGAAAAGACGCAACATAACTGCGGTTTATAGATCCGTAAACACGTGTCTTTGATGCCTTAATCGGGCGAATGGAACATGAGAAAGACTCGATAGGTCGATGCCGAACACATAAAAGAAACGGTGCTGGAAGCCGGGCAGCTGAGGAGAAGCACGGGTTCTGTTGACTCCGAAGCCAAGGCCGGCAGGTAGCGAGGCGTGAAAGAGGAAGGCCTGTTTATTGCTTTACTCGAAAACCCAAGAGATGGCTTTGATGCTTCGATGGGAAGTTGGGTTCTTATGGGGAGTTGGGTGTTTATGGGGAGTTGGGTTCATATGGAGAGTAGGCTTAGTCTTTCGTCGTCTACCTTCTGAGGGCGTCGCCAATCGATGAATTTTATATGTGGGATGAGGTACACAGGAGACCAAGAGCAAGATGATGGATTAATGGACGCATGGATGGAAGGGTGGAGGGATGAATAAAGCGTGGAACGGATGGAAGGACGAAGGGATGGATGGAGGGAGGGATAAAGAAGGGATTGTATGGATTGATGGAGGTATGGATAAAGAGAGGAATGTATGGATTGATGGAGGTATGGATAAAGAGAGGAATGTATGAATTGATGGAGGGATGGATAAAGAGAGGAATGTATGGATTGATGGAGGGATGGATAAAGAGAGGAATGAATGGATTGATGGAGGGATGGATAAAGAGAGGAATGTATGGATTGATGGAGGGATGGATAAAGAGAGGAATGTATGGATTGATGGAGGGATGGATAAAGAGAGGAATGTATGGATTGATGGAGGGATGGATAAAGAGAGGAATGTATGGATTGATGGAGGGATGGATAAAGAGGGAAATGTATGGATTGATGGAGGGATGAATAGAGCAAAGAACAGATGGATGGATGGATTGATGGAGGGATGGATAAAGAGAGGAATGTATGGATTGATGGAGGGATGGATAAAGAGAGGAATGTATGGATTGATGGAGGGATGGATAAAGAGAGGAATGAATGGATTGATGGAGGGATGGATAAAGAGAGGAGTGAATGGATTGATGAAGGGATGGATAAAGAGAGGAATGAATGGATTGATGGAGGGATGGATAAAGAGAGGAGTGAATGGATTGATGGAGGGATGGATAAAGAGAGGAATGTATGGATTGATGGAGGGATGGATAAAGAGAGGAATGAATGGATTGATGGAGGGATGGATAAAGAGGGGAATGTATGGATTGATGGAGGGATGAATAGAGCAAAGAACAGATGGATGGATGGATTGATGGAGGGATGGATAAAGAGAGGAATGTATGGATTGATGGAGGGATGGATAAAGAGGGGAATGTATGGATTGATGGAGGGATGAATAGAGCAAAGAACAGATGGATGGATGGATTGATGGGGGGATGGATAAAGCGAGGGATAAAGCGGAAATGAATGCATGGATGAAGGGATAGAAAGAGGTGAATGGATGGATGGGTGGAAGATCGGGAAACATATACAAGATGACCGATGAATGAAGCGATAAATTATTGCTGAATAGGTCAACGCGCAGTCAGTGTATGATGAATCAATTACTGTATGAATATGGCTGAATGGACGAATTCACATGACTGAATGTTTGGCTCAGTTGATAGGTGCGTATGGCTGAATAAAGGGGTGATCATGGGTGAATGGATTGGCGCGTATGGCTGAATGGACGGGTGATTATGACTGAATGGACGGGTGATCATGGCTGAATGGACGGATGATTATAGCTGAATGGACGGGTGATTGTGGCTGATAGGGCGAATGCTTAGGGCTCAATAGCTGGGTGAATATTGATGAATAGTCGTTTGCGTATGGCTGAATGCCATGAATGGGTGGGTGTGTACGGCTGAATGGACAACCGGGTATGGTTAAATAGACTGCTGATCGTGACTGAATGGACGGGTGATTATGGCTCAATGGACGGGTGATTATGGTTGAATGGACGGGTGAGTATGGTTGGATGGATGATAAATGTGTGAATGGGTGTCATCTGTCCATTCAGATATAAGCACCATTCCTTTCAGCCGTGAGAAGCAAAACAGTGGATGCATAATGGAGGAAAAACTGATGAATAGATGAATAGATCTCGGATGAACGAAATCGATGCGTTATTAGTTTGTGGATTAAAGACTGGTTCTCTGTGGGATTCGTAATTAGAAAGATAAATGCGTGGATTTGATGGACTGATGCGTGGATGGCTCAACGCACGAATGCGATGTCAATTATATAAAAACTATCGATCGATGGCCGTACACTGAGGGAATGGTGGACTCGTGGATGGATGGACACTTTGGACAGGCACCAGTCGTATACACAGACATGATTATTTTGAAATGTTTCAAGGTAGCTCCTAGAGACGGCGACACTCGTATAGACGTACGTCGTTATTACTAATATGGACATACATGTAGACAGATGAACAAACAGACTGAATACTTCGATCATTATGAAATCCTTGGCTTGTCATGACAGTCTTGGTTTCGCTATCATTCCCTTCCTTTATTCTTTAACGAGTTACGTTCGTCGGTGGATCCAGAATGCACACGTGATCCACAGATCGTGGAATTCGGTGGGCCAGCCAACGGTAGCATCGGCGAAGCTATCACCCTGTGATATCGTCCATCCTCAGACCAATGATAACTTTAGAGCTCCCATTTTCTGGCGATTATTTTCGTTTTTCGTTAATTAGTAATACAAGGTTGACACACCGTAACCTCTTAGTTACCAGATATTTGATTAACAATTGATAATTGACAGTCAAGCATGGACATTTTGGTGAAAAACTAATACAACAGCTCAAAACCTATAACGAAGTAGAAAATGGCTCGCATAGAATTTATCAAAACTAAGAAAGCGACCATCTGTTGGTGTCTTGCCCATTGTAATAGGTGCAAGAGATTAATGTAGCTCCTTTTCAAGAGAAACACATCAGAGAGGCGTCGATCTAACGACGGGTGACCAACATCGAATAAAATGGGTTTAAAATGCTTAGAGAATAGACTAAAGAATTACCAGAGGAGCAAAGATGCTAGGTAAACAATCCCAGAAAGTTGGACGGACCACAGCAAGGCCTCTGTTCTGTACGGTGGATGTTCTGTTTGGGAAAACAACTGCCTCACAATGTGGAAGACGGTAAATGAATCTACAGTCAGGAATGGATGAAACTGAGGCACAAAATTTCCTGAGATAGGCCTAAGATGGAGCACAGCCCACAATGCAGCACTAAGACTGGCATAAAACTCTTTGAGTATGTTCATCTATAACTAATGCAATTCCTCACACACGAAGATCGATTTGTGATTTAACTTAATTATACACCGCCAATAAGACGGGCCGCATCGTTAAGATAGTTCGAAGTCATGTGCTTTGGGTCCCCATGCATTCGTAAGCAATAAGCGAATGTGCCATTGTGGCGCATCGTATACAGATGGCAGCATGACACTCCTGAGTTGTTACACGAGGCGTGTGCAGGTATTTACCAAAGAGTTTTAGAGATTAGATAGCAATTGTGGTTAATAATAAGCAGAAACCGACTATTTGACATGATCATGATCCAATGTCATGATCCTCACATGCTACGTCACATGCTACGTCACATGTCATCATCAACAACGATGTAAGTAGGCGCCACATGGCTTCACAGTTCTTCGATTGGATTATTTCGATAATGATTGCGATGCCAAAGCCAATATCTTGGAAGCCAAGGAATTCAATGCCACAGGACATAAGAGCATCGTTAGCATCCATGATGCCGCGCTGGTTAAGAATCGTGTCAGGATGCTGCAGCTTCTTATTCCAACGCAGCAGCAGTAACAGCAGCAGAAGAAGCAGATCTACCTCCTCTTAGATTACAGCAGCTGATTCTTCAGGTCCATCTGCAACTGTTGAGTGCATGAGTGGACTGCGTACATATGCGATGTCGTGACTTCAGACTCCGTCTATACCAGTAGAAATATTTCATAATAGAAGGCGAACCAATGACGACCATTGCATGAGCGAAGAATGATCACCAGAGACAGAAGCAGCAATAAAAGGAAACAGAAAAGAAGAAGAGAACGAGGAGGAAGAAGATGAGGTGGATTAGGACGACGACTATTAGCCCGGTGTAGGCCGGTGATATAGCAAAAAGCACTGGTCTTGGACAGAAATTATAAATTACTGACTGAGATGATAAACAGCAGTGACTAAATAAACAAAATAGATGTTCATGAATAATAGCGACTCAAATTAAGACGATAGCAATATCAGTTTTTGTGAAAAAGTGCCAAAAACATCATCAAGAATTGATTAGAGAAATGAATAGGGAGAGGGTGAAGCAAAACACACAAAAAAGAAAGCGAGAGGCGATTCTTTTTTGTTTGATAAGGAAGTTGTTATTTGTTGATCAAATTTGAACTGCGTAAGCAGAGTTTTCAATGTTAACATACAGTAAAAAATCGTAAAATTTAATTTTTTTTTCGTTTTTTCTGTTTTTTTAAATTTTTTGCAAGAACCCCGTTTTCCAGTTTTATTTCATTTTCGACGTTTCTTACATCTATGGTCTGGGGACTATATACGTTTCAGCATCCTGCTGCCTGGAGACGCATCTAATATATGTACTAATATCTGTAATGCTACAGTTGAATACATCTGCTAATGCCATTTCGAAATCAAGTAAAAAATTCAGAGACGGACGGGGCAGCAATATGAATGGATGGGAGGAACAGATGATGCGCAATGGATTATTCAACTGCTTTCCTCAGATGACGACCTTTTGTGCAACTAACTCAGCGTCGTATTATTTTTCTGTTGCTGCATTCATTTATTTCGAGAATCTAGGCATCGCCCCTCCAAGGCGCCTACTCAGAGTCAGTCCAAGACCCAGATCCAGCCACGTCTATGTGTAAGCAGTTGGCAGAAAAGCAGGCACATTGTGGCGGGTCAGCAAGCCCAGCTCAAGTGTTAGCCCATTCCAGGTGGATGTCCCTACAGTTGAGGAGAGTCATTGCTGCCTCAGATTGGAGACAGGACAGCACGACAGAGATTAGGAAGGTAGGAGGTAGCACAACCAGCGAGACACAACTAAGTAAACGCTAATATCCTGTAAGATGGTGCGCTGCGAGGCAGACGAATAAAATTTATGTCTATTGGATATTTTTTATATTACAACCAATATTCTGGCAGCTGAAAACGTCTTCTGCTGACAAGATGGGAGACCGGCAAGAATTGAACAACGATGATCAGCGCTGCAGGCTAAAGACAAGCAATGGGCAAGAATGTCGACAGCGTCATGGGAGAAAGAGCGGAGCACAACACGCAGCTGGCAGAGCATCCACCTTAAAGTATGAACTGCGCATGACTGAGTGAACGTGTTGCGAAAAAGTTAGCTCTTTGGCGAGCGTCACCCCAAGGCAGTGAATGTTAAGTGAGAAAATGATGTGAAAGAAGGTCTCAGCCAGCCCATTCATATCTACACCATATCTACGCTTAGGTATCCGCCACTGCCAAGCGGAATAAGCTAAGTCTTCGAACCAAAGAAGCTCTGCTTTGATGCTACACCGGTATAATTTGTTTGGTCACAGAGCATCAAACAGTAGACGATGATAAAGTCCACGATTCAAATAATGATGACGGGTAAAATAATCATTTGTAACACTCCAACAGTACCAGCAACAACAACAACAACCGGGCCTTTCTATTGTTGAATAAGTTGGGCTTTTCCGCGTGATACTCTCACGAAACGAGACTTACACCGAATTTGCAAGCGAAGGTTAAGTGAAGCGACGACCAATCCGATGCCAATCGCAATCGTGTCAGGTGATGATGGTCAGGCTGTCAACTATCGCGACCACGTTTCCCGACGGCTCTTCCGAATGCCTCCCTCTGAGGGTATTTGACAGCATCCAGAATGCAAGTGGTATCGACCTGTCATGAGTAGATGCAGCATAACAGCTCAGGCGGTGGTTACGGCGTCTACAACAACCACTCGCTGGCCACTGACACCCTTCGGTGGCAACGGCGTTTAGCTGCGGCTGAGGTAGGTAGGTAGTTAAGTAAGGCAGCCGTCCGTCGGATGCAGATGCTATGAGTCGACGACTGAATGGCATGGCGCCGATAAAGGACGATGCATTATGTTCCTGATATCGGCTGATAGCAGCGTCGATAATGGAATGTGACGGGTGTCGAGGTCTGTCCATTCAGCGCCTGGACCAAGAACGACATCGGCTGGGATTAGCACTGGTCGCGTGACGGCCGCATTAAATCACAAGAATTAACTGCTAAGTCGACCGTCCACAGTCAACAAGCAATCAACTATACTACATCACGCACCACACATACATCGCACGACGCAGCATCCTTATCATCCGAAAGACCCGTCGACTGAAAGACAGGCAGGCAGACAGATGGACCGAGAGTTAGATGGGCAGACAGACAGACAGATGGACAGACAGATAGATGGACAGACAGACAGATAGACAGACGGACGGACATATGAACAGACAGACAGATGGACAGACAGACAGACGGACAGATGGATGAACGAACTAAACGTACAATCGAAATGACCGACGTGTAGACGAAAGGGACCACAAGAGACAAACAGATTCACGGTGAGACAGACTGACTATGTCTGTCTCAGACTGGCAGACATAGGGAGAAGCAGACACTAGACATACATGCAGACAGACCGACAGACAGACAGACAGACAGAAATAAAATTAATTGAATAAACGTCTCTTTAGTCATGAACTTAATGCAGAATTCTAGAATTAGATATCAATTATTCGTCGATGACTTTCGAAGTTGTCAAACGAACGGTTTCGATTGTTCCGTCGTCAGATGGCAGCGTAACATTAACTGGAGCAAAGACAGAGTAATAGTCTTGGATTTTCGATTGCATATTCAGATGAACAGTTTTGTGACAACACTGGACCACTTGGATCCGAGGTTTATTATTCTGGGAGCTACATACTTAATGGCCACTGATATGAGCGGCATTATATCACTTAGTAAATGCAATAGGCCTACAATACGCGTTAGGATTTGGTTTGGTTCGTTACTTTCTCAGCGACATCTGTTTGTCAGAATAACAGACAGAAATGACGAAGACACGTTTGGAGATGTATCACTTACATGGCCTTTTGACCCAAGCTGTCGTTCAGCTTCCGCAGCCGATGTACACATAGTCGCCGCTGAAGTCTGTCAGATGAGTCACAACTGTCATCGTGGACAATTGCCAAGGTGTCGGCAGCGAAACCTACTTACATGTATGCCTTCAGGCACTGTGCTTTCGATGTCGCTAAGGGTAGTGCAGCAATTTCCTAAGTATCTTCGCTAGACGTCTGCTTATTATGAAGTGGACGAGAAAATGGAGATGACTCCCAACCCTAGGAAAAAATACTAAGCTGCTGATAAAGTTAGAAAATGAAAGCAAGAGATTGCTGTAGGAAATAGAAAGGCGACGGAACAGGTGACTAGATAAGATGACAGAATAGTTGATCGTTGTCTGTCGTAATAGAAAGGAGTTAATGGAAGAGTATATTGGTTAGTTAAATAATTAGAGATTACGTGAACTTGTTTATCGTTAGAAAAAGATTAGAGGACCTGAGGAAATGGAAAACAAAGGATGAATGACACTGTCAATATTTACGAACAGAAGGAATTGAATTGGGCAACAGCTAAAGATCTGTAGGACGGAACTACAACTGAGCCATAGGATACATAGACCTATAATTCTCCAGCCATGGTGAATTAAGCAGTTGACACTTGCAACCCTATTTGCATTCTTGTTTATATTTCAGCGCAGTCCCTACTTCAGATGATAACTAAACAACTGGAAATGACGGAATTTATGCAATGTATATATTTACATTAATATAATGTACAAGAAAAAGATAAAGGAGTATTTGAATTCTCAGAAACAAAGAAGTAAAGACAATGGATGAAGTATGCATGCTTGTATTCACATGTATGCAGATATGTATGCATGCTTGCATGAAGGCATACATGTACGTGTGTATATATAGTTATGCGTTTGTGAACTCATTTAATATAGCGCATTTTTTGCATCTAAGGAACTCTAAATGAAAGTATGTATGGATGGATATGAATGATGGATAAGTGGATGGATGGTTGCATGGATGTGTGGATGGATGGTTGCGTGGATGTGTGGATGGATGGTTGCTTGGATGTGTGGATGGATGGTTGCGTGGATGTGTGGATGGATGGTTGCGTGGATGGACGGATAGACGGATGGGATCATGGAATACGAATAGGATGTAAGAGGATAGAATGACAAGAGTGTAAGCGACTATCTGCCTGTGTCTGTTTTGTCGTTGCTGTCTCTGCCTATTTCTGTATCGATTATTATTGTCTCTGGTCTCCTTGAATTAATACATTAATACGGTGCCTAATTTGCTGCATAACAATATCATTTCCATAGCGTTGCACTATTCCATGACGTCATTATGCAGACCATCGCCTGCTATGCCATAGAGTGTGCGTGTCTATAGTGTATGTGGGTGAAGCGGTCAGCTGACATGGATGGACAGATGGTCAGCTGACATGGATGGACAGATGGAAGATGAATAGGAGGCTGGACAAACTTAAACTGATATCGATTGAGTGGCATTCAGATAAACCATTGTTCTAATGTTTCGGCTAATTGTCTAGTTGACTGGATGAAATGTTTATGTATTAAATCGGAGATCGTGTGATTGGAAAGCCAAAAACACTCAGACAACAAAAAGGTGGAGTGGCAGTTATTGTGTTTTCAAAGGCACCTTTCCAGATTCCAGGCATATGACGGAAACAATTAGAAACACGTCTGCAAACTATGACTTCAACCGCCCAAACAATGAATATGTATATATATATATATACATAGTATATACATAGTATATATATATACATAGTATATATATACATAGTATATATATATGGACACAGTTCATCAAAAATTTCTTCGTTCCTCGCAAGCGATAGAACATTATAGTTTAAGTTACATGTAGCTTGTTAATCTCGGTTTGTTCCGACGAGACCTTTTCAATGTGTGTGAGCAAGTCAAGACTTACAAAGATGACTTCTACAATTTCATGTCTTGCTGTTTGAAATGTTCTATCGTTTGTTAATCTGCTGCTGCTGTTGAAGTCGCCCAGTATCGTCGAATCTCGATTAGGCCTATGTTATGAATTGCTGTGCGTTATTCATTTACAATTAAATGTCTTCATCGTAAGCCCAAGCGAGAGTCTTAGTTTATTTAGGAGATACTAGCAACATACATACAAGATCTATGAGAGCATCGGTGTAGACGAGCCATCAGCCTGCAGCCCTTTAGACAGATTGCACAGAGAACGGTCGAGTCTTAGCAAGCCCAATTAGTAACGAATTGCACTAATAGATGCGTGTGCAAACAAAGGCATGCACCACGGTCGTAAACAATGGAAGCAACCGAGTTACTAAAGTAGCACTAAGGCGCTTTAGCTGGTAGTAACAGGAACGGGTCAGCAGGGATACATGTAGGTGTTCCCTAAAAGTCAAGGCACTGTCAAACGTAACGCCAAGATCTTGAATACTGGAGGAAATAATAAAGTCTGGGAATCAATTGATGATTAAGCTTAATCAGATTAGTCATCTGTTGTCTGGTTACGAACAAGTCAGTTGAGTCTTGGATGGATTTAGGCTATGTCTGTCATCCAAAGATGGAGAGATCTTGTGATATAGTAAACTAATCGTTTCTACTACTTGCAGCTGCTCAGAGGCGGTACCATCAATAAGGACTTGGATGTAATCTGGTGTTCTGTGGCCTGGTGTGTAGCCAAGACAGAGGGGATGTGCGCAGTGAAAGGAGTGCAATGGCTACAGTGAGTCCTAGGAACGACCTCTGTGGGACACCAAGGTTAACCTTAACCCAGGTTATCTTATAGTGTCACCCAGGACCACGCACCACCTGAGTACGACCAGTGAGATATATGATTATGATTTTTACCAATGAAAGGGGGTGCCGCATAAGTCAACTGATGGGTGAAGGCGCTGCGGAAGTAGCTCAGCGTGGTCAACCACATCAACAGCAGAGGAGACATCGAAGTGTGCAAAGAGGATCAATTCCAAGACTCAACTGAGTTGGTTTGGAGTCATGCAACAGATGCATGCCATGTACCTGTGAAAGTAACTTAGATACAGTCCAATCCACGCTCTTTAGAGAATAGTTATTAGTATATTAGAACAATGCAAACGAACTTGCTCAAACATATATCAAGGTTTGTCGCTTCATCATAATCCTTGGCTGCTGAGACAAGAAGACATCCCGCATCCATCGGAGGCGCAGAGGATCTCAAATGTCAGGTCTAAGACTCAGCTTCATGCCATCGCTTCATCATCATCCAACGTCGCACTTAACGTTGACATTTACCTCGAACTAAGCCTCTCCGTATATACAAAACTTCAGCTTAGAAGCTATTCGCTGCGAATCTCGACCCATGTATATACGCACGAGCCTCTCCCCGTAATCCCATATACAGTAGGAATGTAGGGGTTCACAATTAGGTGAGCAGCAGCAGAGGAATGGTTTCGACTAATCCTTTGAGAGCTTGTGCAGATTTAAGCGAATGTTCAGGTGGACGTCAGAGCAAAGTCTCCCAGTTCGGACCTGAGCGCGTAAACCATTTGACGAATTGTGTTCAAGGCATTAACCGCCCAACAGAGAAGAAGAGATTGTCTATGTCTCTCAGTCAGTCTGTCTCGCCCCATCTGCCCTGCCAGGCATCAGTCTCCGTGCCTGCCTGCGTAAGTCGTCTTGCTAAATATATGGCTTTCACCGTCCTCGTATATCATACGTACCTAGGTCATGACCTGCATGTGAGTTAGGCCACTCTAGCAGATTGCTATTACTACTGTTCGCTAATTCGTCGATGTCAATTGGAAGCAAGTTCAGTTGTAGGCCTACATAACCCGGTCCAATAATTATGTTACCGTACGAACAGGTTAAGCCGCAGTCAAGATGCAAGGCTCATTCAGTAATTAATTAATTAATTAAGCATACTGATCAACCACATAGGTAAGAATAACATATTCTCGACCAAGCAATATGGACGGTCGATTTTCCAGTATGAAGTAGTTCGTCAGCTCTTAAATAAAAAATTCGTATGTGCGAGCGCTATTTGGCGTGTTCTTTTCGTAGGTATACTGCCTACAGCACAGGCATATTATACATATATGCATGTATATAGCAAATACCCGATTATGAAAAGCATTAATGCATCCTATAGGATCACCCAGCATGCCACAAGAAGCTTAATTATGGAGCTATATAAATCTTCAAGTACAAGAGGTATAGTCTTGGTTATTTGTTCACTCAACGGGGAAGGCTAAGTTTCCTCATCAGACATGATGCAATTTATTTGCTATTTATTAGTTACTGAATCAATGAGTCATACATTTTAATATCTAAATTGGGCCCATATAGGCCCAAGGTGGTGTAGAGCAGAGCCATCAAGACGTGCGAAACTGTCTTGAGTTGGATGCACTGGTGAATGGGAAGCCACATAAGAGTGTCTTGGATGCAGGTAGAGATAAGGGCGAACCTCGCAATGCCTCCTGTAAATTATAAGCTGATACAGTCCTTTTCCTTTCCGATCCTTCCTAATACGATGATTGCAAACCACACCACCTAACAATAGTTTCACTCACAGTACAGCTCCAGAAAACAGCATCAGCAATAGTAACAGCAGTTATACATCATCTGTATGATGTTAATAAGTATCTTTCTCTTGCGCTACAGCAGAGACCCACTCATCATGATATTAGGCCAATAGCTTTGCATGCAACCGCGTGACTCTCCATACTGAGGTCTCACTTGTACTTGTACGAATTGATATCTAAGTATAGTCTGCATCTTTATAAATTACGTATATTTATGTGCTTGTAGAAAGTTAATTAAAGAAACATTATCCTTGAAATTTGCATTGATATTCATACAACGACCTCGAAAGGACCGACAATTGAATAGGCGTCGATTTCAATGCTTGCTAAGTTTATAAATCCCCACGAACGTCGTGACAACAGCACCAAGCGTTGTGTACTGTATTAAAAGTCGGTCAACCGCATCATCTTAACCATGCAGCATGGAATCGATGGTTGTCCTAAGGACTGGATGAGCGAGCAATGACAGCCAAGGGAATAATGGACTGGGTGAAGACCAGTTCCAGTCAGTGTGGACCCCCTCGGGTTCAGTCGTCGGTCTGCCATTCTACTTCAATGTACGACCGTTATAGTCATGACTCAAATGGATTTACTCTCTTATCACAGATCCATCCGTAAAAACGGCCGCTTTATACGAAGCAAAAGCATCTTAAGTGGCTTCGACTGAGCCCAGTGAAGGTGACGTATTAGACATTCCTGGGAATATACTTCATGCTCAGCTGAGAATTGACAAAGAAATGACACTGGCTGCATGCCCTTGACCGTGATCAGCAACACGTCGTCTGTCACCTGTGTGTAAGGTAATGTAGGCTAATTGAAACCCTTTCTTTGGCATGCGGGTTTGCTCCTATTCGAAGTTCTAGCTACAGGTGGATGATCGTGTGAACTTCCTCTTTGGATCCTGATCCAGGAGCAGATGCGAATTATACGCGCATTCCATCCACTGGGTTATAAATATCTACGGTGACCCTTCCAAATATTATAACCTTTGTCGACGTGGCCCAACTCCAAGCGGTGATTGCCAGCGTGAAACCCACACCTTCATGCTATCACTCTATGCAGTTTGGATTAATTTCCTAATTTTAGTCGAGCCTATAACATGTTTGACATGCGTAGGTTTGTATATGTGGCGTTTGCGTGCAAGGTTGAATATAAATGAGACTAACGGCAAGGAGAGAGATATTTGCTTTCAAAGGCAACACGAATCAGTTTGATTTGATCGCGCACAGATGAAGCGACCCATGCCATATAATATACACCACTCGTGCAATGTATCTGTCTCTCTGGTTCTCTGTCTCTCTGTCTCTCTGTCTATCCGGTTCGGTGTCTCTCCGTCTCCCTCCGTCTCTCCGTCTGTCAATTTCTTGGTAAGCTTTGGATACATCGTTTGAGATCCAACCATGCACAGATATTGGACACGCGGATAAAGATGCCTCGTAGCTCCATCCGTTTATTAGCGGCGATTACACGCCACTGTCCATCTGCAGTCGAAGAAGCACAGCTAAGAGGGGGTGCATCGCCACGGCCGTGCAGAGGGGCGCTGAGGTCGGACAGAACAGCTTATGCATAGTCTCAATCAATCCGTAATGCCGACGGTCCAAACCCGTTTTAGCGGATCTAGACGAGCGACCATATGCACTGGCGCAATCTTACGCTATAGAATGAAGATGGCGTCTGCAGAGCAGCTGCCTTGTTCGGCGAACTTAGCAGAGCAAATAATTGACCGGATGTGCGAGTCTGAATAGAAAGGACCTCGCAGGTATTTGCTCTTGCTATACAGTCGTCCAGGCCCAGGCCCAGACTTAAGCCCATGTCCAAGCAGTGGCCGCCACTGCATACCGAAGAATGTTCTCGAAGGACGACATGCGCGAAAGACGGTGGAATACGGAGGATCCGGAAAGGCACTTCCTGTCTCATACGAACAGAGAATTCAGCTCAATGCGGTTGGTTTTCCAGATCTCATCTGCACCACGAACTGGTCTCTGTTCTCATGAAAAGAGTGACCTCTTAACCTTGAATTGGTCTTTGATATATAATTTGTTATTGCAACTATTCACGGTTGTCCGAAAGACGTTCAGGCTCCTGTAATTGGTTGATGGTGTGTTACAGCAGAACATACGACGCGAAACTGCTTCGAGTTCATACGTTAAAGAAACTAAGGCCAAATACACGTACAGTTCAGTCTATTAGTTGATATATCAAACTAATTGTTATGCTCGCATTCGTCTTCTCTCTGACATAATATATCCTATAATTATAAAATTATATGCCACATTAATTGCGAGCAGTGTCCACAGCGAGAATAGCTGCTTAGACTCTGCAATGATTCTGGTTAAATTGAGTTACTCTGGTTGCTTGGCGCATGATATTTTGATGTCTACATGTACAATATATATACACAATCTCTATATTATAGGATATATATATAAATAGTCAAAGGATACAAATTAAGTTTTCCTGGTTGATGTAGACATAAAATATTTTGCGCCAAGCAACCAGATCTTAGTAACTCATTTTGACCACAGTCCTGGTTATGAAACCGATCAACATGTAACTGTAAATTGTGGTTGCATCCTCGCATACCATATCGGTTTGAATCTGGGTAAATTTAATAATTCAATAATTTGATGTCGCATCATATTCAGATTCACGAAGGCTGCGTCAAGTCTTAGGGCTGTTCGAAGGGTAGTCCAAAGAAGGTCCTCCGGTTTCCTGAGGGTCAGAGTAGCGAGCGTGTGTCATTTATAGGTTGAAAATTGGAAGATGGATGATCAGGTGAATTTGGGTAAGAGTTTCTGAAGAGGGGATACTTTAGTTTCGAGTGGAAGGCTTGGAGGGTGATGGATTGAAAAGCCTTAGGCAGATGATGGGTGATTCGCAATGATGGCTGTGGACCCAAAAACGTACGGAATTCATGAGGCAAAGGTTATAAACCGTGCGTAGGACCTTGTCCATATGCACCTAAATTCATAGACTATATAGGGCAGGTCTACTGTACTCATAGCGCATAGTTATGATGTACATTGAAACGTGCAAGTCATCCGTGGCATTCAGAACGCTTTTAAGCCACTCGGCTGATAAACTTGCTCTATAATAGTACACTGAAATAAACGAAAAGTTGTTAGAATTTCATCTTTTGTTTTCAGACTTAGTTTTACTTCGGAGTCACTATATGCCTGAATACTCTGTTTCTGGGTTTTAATTTCTCCCCACATGGTTTGCACGCCTTTCGGCTTTGTGAAGCGCGAGAGAATAGAGCATTAAAACGCATCTCTATAAAAACATCGATGTAACCGTGGAAGACGTGGATTTTGGTCACACCATGCCGTTACAATCTGTCAGTGTAACTTTCAGAGCTAATATATGCACTTTTAACTATAACACCATAGAAATATGGCATTGCCAGATATGCTTAAGAGCTGCACGACCTTTCAGAAATCTCAGTAGACCTACAGTTGCCCAATGCAGAGCATAATGTCTTAGGTGAAAGATGTCGTATTAAATCCTGAGCCTCGAGCGAAATCATAAACAATTGAAGAAGACACGAGTACGAAGGAAACTAAAGGATAGAGATCATGTCTTGAGGCGAGAGCGAAGATGAGTCTTTTATAAATAGATCTTGAGCTAAAGTAACTGTAGACGCACAAATGTAATGAGTGATATTGCTCTCTGCCGGATATTCGAAAACGTTAGGTCGATTGCTACATGTGACCCATCTGAGCAAGAGGAGGCTTAACTCGAACTTTTTACAATTTTAGTATCGGATACCATTTTAAAGGGTAAAGTCTCTACCTTAAAATAACACCGACTTCATAGTTCTACGTTGTTTCTGTCCAAAGTTATTAGTAAAATATATGGTTCGGTTGTTCGATTAATTATAATTCCGAGAAAAATGCATGTTAAGTTTGGTGTAATTTCGAAATGCGAAATTCCTAACCAACCGTGTTCAGAATTGAGTGAAATTTGAGACAGACAAACTAGCTTCTGTTTGAAGTCTAAGGCAGCATAGGCTAGACGAATGTCTGGGCTTTCTACTTGTATCAAGATTGCTGTCCTAGCCGCAAGCTCAGCTTGGCTATTAATGGCAGGAAAGTGACAAATTATAAGAAGTAATTAAATTATTAATACAATGAATGCCACAAAGTCATCCAAAAGTCATTAAAATTAGATTTCTTAAAAAAGTTTAGTTTTATGTTTTTAAAACATATTTATATATAAATTTATATAAAATACAAGAAATTGAAAAAATTTTCTCACGTTTTTACAATAATTATCTCACTAACGTGTGTTGTGACTTAAGCCTCGTTTGCCTCAGATTGGTCACACGTGTGGTAAAAGGGGTTCACGTAGCAGAAAATCTGTCAAATCAATGAAGACAAAGAGAGACTTTTAAAGAATTACATGGAAATTCATTTCCAGTTGCAAATGACATTGCTGAGTCTAACTATGGAATTAGCGGTCGGAGTCCAGTCTAACTCGGTGTCCAAGATAGACGCTATTTATGAATCTTTCATTCAGATGGATTAGTTCGTCATTAATTTTGCTGAATTTACACAAAAATTCTCGTATATCTGTGTTCTAGTCTGCGTTTGAATTTCTTCCTGAAGATTGCTTTAGATTCGTTCCATAACGGAGGTAGTTGATCACACACCACCGGCCGCTCGACCACCAGTTTGATGAATTGATCAACCTATAAAGGGTTGGCTGGTCCATGGCTGGACAGTTTGGAGCCTCATACTTTGAGATGCCATCTTGGACCGATAAATCTCGATTCAATTAAGCAACGACGGGTTCTTCCTGGTCTTCGGAGTGGCTCCAACCGTCATTCACGAACAGATCCTACGCCCAACAGGTCGGAAACAGGTGAATCATCGGCAATTCACCAACACCCGTGGACGGTGGACAGTGGACACCCTTCACTCTTCTCAGAGATACACAGAGCAGAAACGTTGAGCTTCGCTTCAGCTGTCAATTCATGACAGGACGTAATCGGTTTAGTTCTACGTGCGCACGGGTGCCTACCAGTGATTACTTTTCCCATTATCTGAACATGTTTTTGATTACCGATGAACTTATTGCCTACGATGAGCTCTAACGCTATATATGCACTATTCGAGAAGTATACTTATAATGCACAACGGAACCTGAGGTTCAGTTACGTTTGAGAGTGGCGCGTAATCTAGGCGAAGCTGTTGTTTGCAGATGTTGTAATAAGGTCCTACCTTCGTACTTGAATAAGAAGAATGGTCCTGTGATGGGGTCGTCTGTCTTGGCGATTCCTATCTCCAGTCTGTTGGTCTGTGAAGTGTAGACGGACTTCTCCCTGGCCAATCCACCGCACACTTCGAACTTCTTCGTTTCCATCGTCTCCAGTCTCTCCTTGACAACGGCGTACAGAGGACAACGAGGCTGGATGTAGCTTACTGGGCGAACGCTGGCCACGTTGAAGTCGAAGAGGGTGAGGTGGACACGCTGTCCCTGGCTGGCCTCGATCGCCCACGGGTAGGAGAGGCTGCCGCACCCCGTCGACTCAGTCACGGAGTTGGCGATGAATCCACCTGGAGAATCGTGGATGCGGATCGGATAAACACCGGATATCGGCGTCGTTGACAGACAGTCGTCTTCCAGAGGATTATGGACTGCAGACACCGCCAGAGGGAGGCAGCCATTGCACCATGAAAGAAGGAATACAACCAGTACAACGCTCATCCAATTAGGGTAGCATTTAATCAGTATAGTCGTTACAGGCATAACGAGTCTGTAAATTGATATAATCATATTATGTTACATTATGTCTTATTTTGTGGCTATTAATGGCTAGAAACTGTTGGTTGATTGAGCCACAAATTGCGTCGATGTTTTTGTGTCTTCTTACATCATAAACACGAAGCAACTTCAATATTGTTTGATTTCTTTGGCGTTCTCTGTGATTTGTAAATTTTTGTAGCGGTTCGTTGGTTCTGTTTCTAAAGACTTATGGCATTTTCCACACGACGTCTATATTTTTACATGTCCTTTCTGATTTCCATCTGTTTTCGATGAGTCTGTTTCATTTCACCCATTGTATCATATTAACTCAACATTCGACAATGAACTAGATCTAAAACGGCATAAACCCCAGAATGGCGAAACTAAGCCTTCTAGCTAATTGAGGCCTTTATCATTATTATAATAGTGTGCTCTAAAATCATTATTAGACTATAATCATAGTGTGCTCTGAAATTTTAATTCTAAGTACGACAATTTATACAGCATTGTCACAATTCATCAGTGGCCTAGCTGGTTACTTCTTTAAATAGTCTCTGTTGCTTTTTAATTAGCCTGTGGTAACAAGCTACTTGCTTTCATAATTATATTAATGTTAAGACCACAATCGAAAGTTCAGGGTCATTTGCCTGAAGCGACGTCGCTAGGAATAGAGGCCATGGAGGCAGATTGGATATGATGACCTATTGATGGGGTAGGAGAGAGGCTATTGAATACCACCAAGATTGCTTGTAAATAGAAATGCAACAATAATCACCTGTTTTTGACGACGCTATCATAATCATGCAAAAGTGGTACTATTCAAAGCTGCAGTTACTGGCATACAGTAGGTTAAATGCAAGTTTATGCAACGAATGTCACGCGGGGAACTCCCGCCAACGCGGATGAATACAGCAAAATGTCAGCAGTCTCTGCGGTTTACAACGGTGTTAATGTCATTGCCGGGCGGATTAGGTTATCTTTCATTGGGAAAATATTTAAATAAAAACAAAATAAAAAGCCCAGGGGAGGCACGTGTCTCTGAGTCTGCACCTCAATGGTAGCAACGCCACTGTTTGTCTGGAATGGTCCTTCTTTATAAAATAGACTTTTCTCTCTTCTAATCGCTATGACATCGTTTATGGTAGCATCTCGTCCTCTTTTTCTCACCGAAAAACGTATTTTTTAAACTAAGGGTATATTGCTCTGGATGCGATTTCGAAAGGATCATGCCGTGAGAAGCGCTATATAAAAAATTGGATACAATACAATACGATACGATACAACGCTTCTATGCATAGATGTCTATTATATAGGATGTCTTACACTCAACTGTCAGCTCAAGAATAAATCCACTCTTCATGTCTTAATTCACCTTCCTTGTTGATATTCCATAATTATATAGATCTAAGCCTACATTCCCTACAATCATCGTACAGACCATATTTACCTTTAATAAACAGTTAGAGTGCTCTATTTAGACGCGTTTGGGACGTGAACGTTTCCTGTTCTGTCTCTGTGCACATTTAGGGTATTCACTTCAAGATATTAAATGAAAAATGGGTTTAAACCAATTTTGAGTGAAGAACAGTTATGTGGAGGATTTGCAACTCATTAGGATAACGATCGTAGATTGCAGACAAGTATTAGGCCTAACTACTTTACACATGCAGAACACTATTCAGCTTTCTGATTCAAGCCTAGCAAACGGGAACCTGGCGATTCGAAGAATTGGATGAGAACAGTCAGAGATCCGTGATGAAATTCATTAACTACTGATTATTGTGCTAATATAACTCTGGTTATTATTCTTTGCAAGTCCTTGTAAATAGCCATCTAAAACCAAGCATATGATTAGTATTATTTATTATTTATATAGAAAATATAAAAGTTATCGCCAAGAACATTTATGCGTCCTTACTGTAATTACTTTGACGGACACAGAACGCATCTGCGTGAGACATGGAATTATTAGATCATCTAGTCTGACTGTTGGTACTAATGACAGGTTTTCATATCATCACGACGACGACGGCGGCATAGTCCGGCTCTGTGCTGCTGTCAATCGATGACACTTAACTGAATTCATACTTGGAAGGAAGTCGCTATTATATGCGTTTTATTTCTTTCTACACACGTACAAGCGGCGAAAATCAGCCGTTGCTGAAACGATCTCAAGACGACGAGAGAGAGAGAGAGAGACGGAGAGAAAGAGAGAGACAGACAGACAGAGAGAGACAGAGAGAGACGGAGAGAGACAGACAGACAGGCAGACAGAGACAGAGCGAAACGGAGAGAGAGAGACGAGAGACGAGAGAGAGACAGAGAGACAGAGAGAGACAGACAGACAGACAGAGAGAGAGAAAAGAGAGAGGCGGAGAGAAAGAGAGAGCAGGAAAGAAAGAAAAAGAGATGTAGAGGTAGAGAATGAGAAATGCTTCTAATTTACAATCAGTTTGTATGGTGCCGACAGAACGACTGCGTTGCGTAAAGAAAACAAGCCGAAGCAGAAATCAATTGCCCAGTCCATCGATTGCCAGAGAACAGCGGAAGAACAGCGGAAAAGAGGAGAGGACGGAGAGCAATGAAAGGAAGAGAGATGGAGAGAAGAGAAGGTGGAGAGATGCAGAGAAATGACGATCGAGAATGGACAGAAGTCAATTGCACGGATGTGAACTGCATCGGTTTCATCGTAGGAGACTAACTCCATCAATACGAATCTCACCAATTTAAAACCAGTAAATTCAATTAGGATCAAGGCACCAATTACCGATAACAGCTCAATACGAACTGAAGTAACAGATCTATCATTAATTAGGTCGTGCAATCAGGTGTCAAAGTATGGGATGCAATTAAAGTCTTGTACTATACGCCAACTTAATATATATATATATATTGAGTATATACCCATCTACATATTTGTCTCAGCTTGACAATTTCCTCTTTCCAATCTGGCACAGAGAACCTTCCGGAGCTTAGTCCAGGTGCTACGACAAATAGGAGTGAGACTAGTCATATTCTGGAAGACCTCGAGTTAGAAAGCGTTGAGATTTTTAGAGCTGCACGCATATAAATTAAGCATCATAGACTCATCATCACAATCATCATCAGTGTGTTGATGGTTAATGAATGCCTCGAGTGCTCTTCAAAACCTAATCATCATTCGATCTAGTCATCTATCTGTTCTCTTGTTCGCTTTTTCTAACGCGAACACATACAAACAATATACGATTATAGGTACACAAACACAGATTACAGACGCATACACACAAACATGTGCACACATTGCGTCCACGTACTGACAGACAGACATACAGACATACAAACAGACAGACAGACAGACAGGCAGACAGACAGACAGTTAGACAGACAGACAGACAGACAGATAGACATGCCTATCAGAAGCTTAAGCAAAGAAAAAGGACGTTGTGCTGCAAGTCGCCTTCGGACATTTCTTATGGCGTCGAGTCTGTAGGACCT
>OY365808.1:28070313-28110976 GCA_959347315.1 Bimastos eiseni
CCTCACACCATCAGACACACTGAAGTCATCCGACACGGCCTCATACATATCTAATAGGTCTAACTGTATTGCTGGTCATTAGAACGCACTGATGCAGACGACTCTGACGTCAGAGAGACACAATCGTCGTCATCTGACGTCAGAGTTATCGTCATCGTCGTCTACGTCGTCTTATTCTGAATGGGAGACAGATCGAATGACAGTCATTTGGTTGGAGAAAGACGTCTGGCGCAATTACCAGAGGCGTCTTAATGCTCTGAAAATCTGTCAGAGGGCGCTTTCATTCAGACGACGGATGCTGCCATCTAGTTGCCAACCGATGACCGACAATTCATCTCCTCCTAGTCGTCTCTCTGTCTTCTGCTCTGTCTCTCTCTCTCTCTCTGTATGTGTAAATGTTGTTTGATTCTTGTCTATGTTCTTGTTTTTCTGAATTTCCTTCATTTCTTTCTCTCTTTCTCCTTCGCCAAATTGTTCTTGTTGCCGCTGTTGTCATTCAACCATTATCATTTCTTGTTAATTTCTACATTTTCTCGTTTTCTCCTACATTCTCTCTTCATGCCTCCTTCTTTCCTCTCCTTGTTCTTTCTCCTCAAATTCCAGTGCGCTATTTAACATTCTTCTGGTTGTCTCTTCTCCTCATCACCTCCCTGTTTCTCCTCCTCCTCCTCCTCCTCCTGCTCCTTCTCGCTGTTTCTTCTTCTCCTTTTTTCTCCTCTTTCTCGTTCACGATGACCATCAGACATGCACACCCACATACCAAAACACACGGTACACACACTCACACAATTACATACAATGGCGGCAATTACAAGCATACATATATACATATATACATACATACATACATACATACAAAGACCCACACAATCCCACCGTCATGACATTGTTCGTCACTGCATGTAATCCAACTGTTACGCGCCGTATGGATATTAGATGGCAGAGTGTTAGAGGCGTGTGTGATGGCCGATACAAGTTTCCTGCCAATATCGTTGTTGTCAGAGGCTCGTGAGGCTGACAGGTCTATTTCGCTGCCACCGTCACGATTTCTCCCGCCGCCCACCTCCCCCCATTCCGGCCCCTCACCGTTGCTGTGCACGGGGCGTTGGCCGAACCCAGATGCCGTCCCTTGGGTTCGGAGGAACTCGGTCATCGTCTGCCTCCTTCCAACGATCCGTCATTTTCCCTCGCGGGATATTCCCTCTTTACTCGTCTCTGATCAACTTGTTCGGCTGTTGCTGCCATCCCTCTCTGTCTGCCTGCTTGCCTGTCTCTGTCTCTGTCTCTCTGTCTCTGTCTCTCCCTCTCTCTGTCGCTGTCTCTCTCTCTCTATCGCTGCCTGTCTGTTTCCCTTCCTCTCTCTGCTGCCTGAGACGACGCTTTCTATGCCAGTCTCTCTGTATATAAAAAGGCCCTTCAAAATTCCGGAGAGACCCGACGGCCAAAGGACATACCCGAATAGGACGACGCATGAATATTTACCGCGTAAGCACAGCTATAAGGAATCCATAGGAAGCCGGACGGTGCAGATCCTAAAGAACATCACATCCTCAACACCAACACTCTCGTCGTCTGCATATATATATATATAATATATATATATATATATATAAGTATGAGCTCATGTAAAGTTAGCTATACTGCTTTATTGGCTTTTATCTCGATATAATTTTTAGAGGTATATATACGACAGGGTAATAGCCTACTATTAACAACTCGAATCCCGTTCAATCAGCCAATAACGGCTGTAGACAATGACCATATGCGACCACTAAACTGCATCAAATATGAGCCTTTCTTTCACCACAGCGGTTTGAATACGAAATTTTTATGATTTTAGTAAATCTGAAAAGTTCAATTTCTTGATCTGTAGATCTTAACAAAGCCGTCAGTTGACTTGTTGTCCTCGAACAGATGCAGACGGTTGCAAATACATTGCAAAGACTGTTATCAAGGCGCTGACAATGATTCCTATAATGGTCACAATTCTGTTACCGAGATAATCAATATTTTTCATGTTCAGGTCAACTTTAAACCTGAAACTCTGGATTGTCAAGGTCAACTGGTATCTTATTCCATGCTTCACTCGCGTTCAAACCCTAGAAAACTCAATATACAAACGAAGCATTAGCTTCTAGGTAAGTGACTATAGTCATTAGCAATATGTTGAGTCAGCATCTGTCTCAAAGAATAACACAGCGAAGCACCGAATGATCAGAGAACCTGGGATTGATTAGATTCACGCGTTAACTCAGACTTGGATGATGTTGTCTCATTTACATTAACTTTGTCAATAGCCTCCAGGCAAACAAATAAAGAATTGACCCTTTCATTCATTCCAACGTTTATATAGCGCCCTCTCAAGAAGTCTTTCGGAGGTGCTCCATAACGATGAGGATAAGTCGATCGTCAATGTCGTCTGCATGCGAATGATTAGATTATATGAAAAAGACTTTCCTCTTCAGCATAGCGGTCAAAAACCCTGCGATAGTCTGTTGTTGATTCAAATCTTGAAACACACAAGAGGTGATTAGTTTCAGCTTGCATATCCCATCAATCCAACGAAGGAACGACGACCCTTCTACAGAATTGATGGCTCGAGGAAATTTCGCTTTGAAAAGGAAAACAGAGAAATAATTGAGAATCGTCTTCTATCGATCCGTTTATGAGATCACGTGTGACTAACTCTTTCGTCGATCTGTAGACTTGGATTAATCCCATGGTTGGATTCGATGCTTGAGTGTCATTTGGAGCCGTCGTAAACGCACAACCATCAAACACCGGTCGCGTCGCATTTATTGTCTGGAAGCTTAAAACTAAAGAAGAACAAATCGTCGATGAAAGATCAGAAGATTTTCCTGTCGTTTGTTTGTTGTATGTAATTTCGGTGCAGAATTCAACGTTCACGCGTATACCGTCAATGGAATCGACCAAGCATCCAATAGTCGTGTTTATCCTCCTCATCTTCGTCCTCCTCCTTATCATTATCATTCTCCTCCTCCTTCTCCTCCTCCTCCTCATCATCATCTTCATCCGCACCCTCGTCCTCATCATCATCACCCAGAAAACTCCTTCATTGGCTGGATGTCCAATCGAGGGATCATATCGATTTCTGGCATCTGCCTCTGCTTGCTCCTCCTCCTCCCCCTCCTCTGCTGCTGCTGCTGATGATGATGACGCTGAGATCTCTCTTGTCCGTCCGTAGGCATCAGCAGATTTCTGTAAAGCTGTTGCCTGTCAAAGAATCGATGAAAGATTTGATAAGGCCCGAGCGTCGTCTGCTCAGTTCCAGGAATTAGTGGAAGACTCCTCCGATGATCAGCAGATCGCTAGGCTGCCTTCTCTTCCATGCACTGACGGAGGGAGTGTTCGGCCCGAGGAGGAGTTTCTACTACGAGGTGACCTATCAACCAGACAGGCAGAGAAGAGGCTCTGATCGGCAATAACAGCTTATGGGAGATCTTCTTATGTATGCATACGTCTGTCTCTGTGCGTCGCTATCAGCCTCATCCGTATGAATAGAAGAGTTTATATTATGTGAGAGATTCCATGTCAGTCTGTCAATACGTTGCTCTTTTGTGTGTACATAAACGACCAGTGTTTGATTTTGACCAATTCAGTTGCGTGATTTGAAAGCAGTGAACCGAGATTTAGAATTGTTAGCTAAATCCCACGGAGTACATTAATATTCTGCGGTTCGAAGCATATGCCTATATCTGGACATGAAAGTAGGAATCTGAGCGTATCTTGATAGTAAGAAAAGTAGGCATCGATCTTAAGAAGTTATCCTGCGAAGAAACATAGTAATGTGGTGCTACAAAAGAGTTGGATACATGTATAGTCATGCATACATGTAGGCCTATATGTATATGAACATAAATACTCATACCTTTCAGTATACATGCGTACGTACATAAATAGAATAAATAGATACATGCATAAAACTAACTAAATTGCAAATGTCTACTTGATACAAGAGTAATCGTTATTTTAACTTGAAATGCCTATATAGCGCCAATTGTGTGAAGCAGCTGTGCGCGTGATGGGTCATATACCAACTGGATGAAATTTGAACCTAAAATTCCTGTTATACCAGAGTCAGCTACGGAGACAGCTTCTATGGCGCCCTCCAGTCAGCGCTGACTCTATGCTATGCGTTTGTCGTGATTTGATTGCCTTATCGAATAATTAGAACCTAATCAAGGAGGAAGGCAGGCAACTAAGGTCGATCGGCTGCTAACTATAACCACGTATATAGTTATAATTTCGTAGTTTTCATTTATTTCAGTTATAAATCTTGATATCTGATATCAGACTAACTGTCAACGATTATGCAATGACTACACGAGCGTAATTAGAAATGGTAAACAGTTCTAGAGATCTTCAACGTAGAAGAAGACACATGGAAGAGAACGAAGGATGGAGGAGAAGGAGGTAGAGAGAGGAGGAGGTAGAGAGAGAAGGATGTAGAGAGAGAGGAGGAGACCGAGAGACGACGAATCCAGACAACAATTACGGAATGGCAAATCGAAGAAGATGAGAGGCGCTCAGAGATTACCGATTAATTAGCAGTATAGCAACACGAAGCTTAATCTGTTGAGCTGGGTTTCTGCCGATACCTGAGTACACCTGTGCATTGATTAAAACCTTGTCTTCCAAACAACTGTGTTAGCGTTCGACGTAAGAGAATGTCTTCTACTTGGCAACACAGGTACACCACCTATCGTGTCTCCTATATTCACCTCTTGCAACGATGGCAGCGGTGCCCTTGATGGGTGATTCGCTATAATTGGACAGCACACGCACAGAGTGCGAGGGAAGAGACTGGAGGAGGCAGAAGTAGAAAGGGAAGGAAGAAGGAAGAGGAGGATGAAGAAGAAAGTGATGGGAGAGAAGGAGGAGGATGAAGAAGAGGAAAATCACGAAGGAAAAGAAGAAATTGAATGAAGAAGGAAGAAGGAAGAGGAGGATGGAAAAGAAGAGGAAGAAGAAGAGGAGGAAGAAGAAGAGGAAAGCAATGAAGGTGGAGGAGCAGAAGAAGAAGGCGAAGGATGTAGCGAGAGGAGAAAGAAGAAAGTGAAAGAAGAAGAGGAGGAGAAAGAAAAAGAAGAAGAGGAGGAAAGCGACGAAGAAAAGTACAAGTACAAGAAAAAATTCAAGGAAGAAGAAAGAGGAGGAGGAGAAAGGAGAGGAGGAGGAGATAGAAGAGGTGAAAGAAGAGGAAAATAACGGAGGTTGTAGGAGCAGAAGAAGTAGGCGATGGATGAAGAAAAAGGCAGGAGAAGAAATTGAAGGAAGAAGAGGAGGAGGAAGGGAAGGAGGAAAACCACGGAGGAGAAGTAGAAAAAGAAAGTGAAGATGGAAGAAAGAGGAGGAAAAAGAAGAGTAGGAAAACAACGGAGGTTGGAGGAACAAAAGGAGAAGGTGGAGGAAGAAGAAAGAGGAGGAAGAAAAGGAGGAGGAATAAGAAATGAGGAGGAAGAAGAGGTGGATGACGAAAACTTAGAGGAATATGAATGAGATAACAGGTGTGAATATGCGTTAAGTAACATTAATATCATTTGCTACATACAGGATTTCGCTAACCAGGTGATTTTACTGAAGATGGTGATTTAACGAAGAAGAAGACGATGTGTATGATCACTGTGATGCTGCAACTACAACAGAATTTGAATATTTCGGTATTGAATGTCCAAATGTCTAGGGCCCCGTGGTTTAGGCGACTTTGCGGTTTCACATAATTTCGCATTAATTGGCGGTTTTCGCATAAATTTTTTAATGTAAAGTTTTCGCAAATCATTGCATAAAGTTAGGAAATTTCGGTCAGCGTCAACTATGATTGGCTTGTCCAGGCTATTATTAGCCTATAGGGGCTATAGTTTACCCACCAGACGGCGTAATTGTTGATGACTATAGGATCCGTGGGTTATGCGATTATGCGATTTCGCATATTTTCGCATAACTTACGAAATTTTTTCGCATACTCCACGGGGGCCTACAAATGTCCTTGCTCTGTATTTCTGCTCGCAAATAATCTTAATGACAATTAGCCCATATCATGTTCACTTCGCGCAAAACCCATAAATTTCTGATCAAATCCCTCTTCAAATAAATCATTCCATGATAAAACTCCATGCCCAATAATTGGACAAATGTCTTTGCTCTGTATTCCTGCTGAATTCCTAATATCGGGGGCATATTTCCACACACATGGGAGGGACACGTCTGACACAGGCATATATAAATGCATTCTCATTCTTCACCACTATCTTCGTCAATTTATCAAACGCTGGCAAGTGCATGTCCACACGAAATTGCTAATAATTCCTTCTAGCTCAGTCTGAACCGGTTTTGGATCCGCGTGTGAGAGAGCAGCCAATGCTATGCCTTTGTAAATGTGTTGCTGGAGAGCGTTAGAAGCTTTTGTAGCAATAGTCTGTCGTTGACTTTAATCGGCAGTGGAGAGTCAGACCAATGTACATTTATTTGAGAGATTCTCCTTGCATTTTGAGAATTTCATATCATATCGTACTGTTTTCATGAACGGTTAAAGTGCACATTGTACAAAAATAATAATCTTAATGCAATGAATTTAGCAACATTCATTAATAGTTAAATATTATATCCAATATTCTATTCTAATGATCCATTCTAATTAACTACATTACCAAAGAACGTTTCTGGCAAGCTTTTTCTGTTGGGGTACGCAGACAAATAATATTTTAGTTTGAGGTACAACAGAAAAGAAGGTTGCGAACTGATGGCCAATTTAATGGTTGGGATGATATTCCTGTTGCATAAACCGGTAAACGAGCATTGCAATCCTGTTGCATAAAACGGTAAACGACAATTTTGGGGAAGACAGAGAATAACAAGTGTTGTCTTTTGCATTGGTTTATCAGCAATAATACTAGCGGCGTTTAGGTAAGCGACATATCTATGACTCACAGATGCATCAAGAGAGACCTTTCGTCTGAGCTTATACTTACATGTAGCTCATGTGTCATATGATCACGCTTCTTACGCTTCTCAGCTCCAGAATCATGCCAGCGTTTAAAATTTTAGTTATTATTACTTCCTGGTTATCAATGTAAATAACAGTTTAAGCACAAAAACTGATGAAATTATCGGACTAAAACTTTAGACTTGTTTCAGCAGTCATGATCTGCAGTAGACGGTCTCTGCGGTTTGTTGCTAACAAGTTTAATTTTTTCATAATTATTTTTTATCCAAATGCCTTCCAGCTGACAGAATTTTGGCAAATAAATAGAAAGCAGGTAATGTTCGAAATAATTTAAAGTGTCAAAATGATTTTTTTTTATTACTGAGACATTTTATTAATTTTGAAATCCTCCGATATTTATAGGCCCTACAGTTGAGCGCCTTGCTCGCCAACCGATAAACGCGCATCTGCGAGCCTTTCCAGAACAACCATCTAAACTTCTCAAGAATACAAAGAGAAAATAATCCGCAGATGCAACAGAAGGTTTCGTCATCATCATCATCGTTATCGCCATCGCCATCGTCATCGTCATCGCCATCGCCATCCTCGTCATCATCATCAGCATTAGCATCATCGTCACCACCACCACCAGCACCATCAGAATCAAAATCATAGTAATTTTCATCATAATCATGATAACATCATCTTCATTATCGTCATCATCTGTAGCGTCGCAGTCTCCACAATATGCTTTTGCAATTACTAGCCGTAAGTATCGTGAACTTGTCGTATCCAGGCTGCATATTATTTATACCACAGTTCAAAATTCATCTCATGTCATTGGGAACACATTCGTCCATCTCGTGTTTTTCAACCATCGTAGAACCGGTAATAAAAATATCTTAGCGCTTTAGTATAATATATGAAGTTATGAACCTATTCCGCTGTCCATCTCACAAGTGAGAAGTCGTTCTGCTACGTTGGCGTCAGATGAATCAGGTTATCCTAACTCATGAGAGTAAACGGTCAGTGGAAACTTATCCGGGTTCTGACTGAGCATTGCTAAATACCCCGATGGTTCCTGCAGTCTCAGGTTATGTCGCCATATGCTGCTGCATTTAATTGTGCGCCACCGTCAACACTTATCAGGTCCCAAATAATGGTCTGTAATAACTGTATTAATGCCTATTCACCTACTGACACGTTAATCGGAATATGACAGACACCGCCACGGCGTCCTTCATGAGAGAATCCGACAATCAAGTTCGATGATTCAACATTTCTCTTGTAACAAGACAGTGGTACAAATATTGACAGAAACAGATCACAGCGTCCACCTAATGCGTAGATGCATTAGTCGCACAAACATCTAAATATAGGATTCGACAGAATGAGATCAACTGAATGAAAAACGGTAACGAAGTTTCATAGATAATGGGAACCTCTTGTGATCGGATACAATCCAAATTTAAGTTGTAATATTCGATTTCCGTTTGCAGATTACAAAGTGATTCAACTTCAACACCACTTTGGCTGGGATGCGTTTAGATTATAAGGTACTCGAAGGACGCTGTATTTAAGACGTTTACATGCATAAACCTTAATCCAGTCTTTCATGCATACTAATTGGAATCGTTTAATATAGTTAGTCCAGCTTTTGCAATTACGTGCATATAACTACATTGGCAGCTGATACAACTGCGGAATGGAAAACTGAACAAATTATAAGGCGACTGAAAACGAAGCTGATCCGCAGTAAATAACAAAAAATAGACGACTGATTACCTTGGATGAACTGTTGTTGTTGTTGCTGATGCTGTTGGTATTGTGTATCGATGGAAGGAGTTGGCGCCGAAGGCATGACGTAGACTAAAAGAAGAAAGACAGGCGGCAGATCGGATGCTAACAGATGCATCTTCGGATGATGACGATGGTCTGATTTATCCAGCAACAGCAGCAGCAGCAGCCTGACTACGATGGACAAGAACTATGAGGAAGGAGGTGTCCGTCCATTCGATCGGAGGAGCAACGGATACTGCCACAGCATCCGTCGATGGCAGACAGCGGCAACGGATGCAGATGCTGACAAAGGAGGATGAAGAAGAAGAGGAGGAGTAGGAGGAAGAGGAGAAGGAGAAGGAGGAAAAGGGGAAGGAGAGGAAGAGGAGCGGAAGGAGGAAAAAGAGGAAAAGGAAGAAGAGGAGGAGAAAGAGGAAGAAGAGGAGGAAGAGGAGGAGGAGGAAGACGAGGAGGTGGTGGTTGAGATGCTGCGAGCCCTACTCATCGACTGACGACGACGCACAGAGTCAGATTCTTCCATCGTCAAAGCCTCTTTTCCTTCGCCTGACAGACAATGGGAAGAAGACGAGCACGAATAGGAAAGACAGGAAAGAAGGAAGGCAACCGAAAGAGACATCTAGACGAATGCAGTCAATGGATGGAGGATAAGAACGAAAGTCTGCGTGCTACTACTCTGCTGGAAGAGTTCATCATATATCTGCCTGTCTGTGTCTGTCTGTCAGCTCTGTCTGTCTATCTCTCAATGTGTCTATCTGTCTGTGTCTGTCTGTCTATCTCTCAATGTGTCTATCTGTCTGTGTCTGTCTGTCTATCTCTCAATGTGTCTATCTGTCTGTGTGTTTGTCGGTCTCGGTTGCACACGATTCGACCACCTTCATCGCTTGAAACCTCGATCAGAAGGCATCGCTCTTTTTGTCTCAGAGTTCATCGTAATCATGGTGGACTTGAGCAACAACCTTATTGCCGGATATAGGTACGCAACACGGGCGACTATCGAGTCTGCAAGAGAAACATGGTCCATGCAATTTAAGTAACGCAGGTTCGCCTGCCTGGAACAGTCACTTGCTCGACGGTCCTCAATGAGACGAACGACGACACTGAATATTTAACTGTGATGTCGTCTCAGCACGCACCTATTCCCCTGTGTGGCATTTCTAATTGACTATGCAATACTTCGAGTGGCGCTATATAAGTGCTCCTTAACCTTACATCCCTCTTCTATATTTCCTATACAGACTGCAGCCGTCCTCTTCTTCACAGAGCAGAGATACATATACAGAGAGTGAGGCAGTGACACACAGGCAGACACTAAAACACACAACTACAAAGAATAAGAAACCTATTTTCTGGGCTTCATTGGTGACTCTCTCAATGCTATCCAAGAGCGAAGCTCATCATGTCTATCACCGCCTTCACTGCCATCCATCGTCTTTAATTGTAATTCATGCCATGAGACGATGGCACCTCATAAGCGGTTCCTCGTTCCTCCATATCGTACGACATAACTAGCAATAGAGAAAAGAAGAGTCACAAAAATGACCCTGGGTTACAAGGATTCCAGGTAATAAGAAAGATTTGAAAGGCGTATACCAACAGTAATAGAGACAAGGAGGGTTAGATGACTACAAGATTATCACTGGAAAGGCGATGGGGCAGCGGGAGGGGTAATCTGAATTACCATCAAACGAGACGACTCGAAGACATTGGTATCACTTAAACGTTAATAATTTAAAGTGTCAAAATGCTTTTTTTTATTACTGAGACATTTTATTCAGTTGGAAATCCTCCGAGATTTATAGGCCCTACTTCTTATTTTAAAAACTGCATTAGGGATAAAGAGATGTATGTAGACTAGATGAATTGTTTGGATAATGGCACTGGTTCAGAGGACCTTATCACAAGTTTAAGGAGGAACTAGCAGAGACAGGCTATTAAATAATACAGGTTAGTTTGCAGCCGACGGCCGTTCGGAATCACTTAAAGCCCTTGTTATGTTAAATGTGCTTGCGTGTGCCATGAGTACTATATAGACCTAGGAGAGTGGCTATATATATTGCATCGGAGGGCAATTAGTGCGTTGTTAATGTAATTGAGAGAGTCTAGATCATTGAGTTCAATCAACACTGTCGTCATTTTCCTATTAATAGACAATATTTAATTGGGAGAGAGAGAGAGAGAGAGAGCGAGAGAGAGAGAGAGAGAGAGAGAGAGAGAGAGGTCTAATTTGAGGCTAATATTCGGCTTAATCCTTCTCTCCAACCATAAAGATGAACTGGCGCTATAGTTAAGCTTCAAGAGACATCGTCACAGGTCTATGTTGCAAGATTCGCACAGAGGTGATACGAAGGCTCATACAATTTGCATAGATAATTCTAAAAAGGGCAGACAAACAGACAGACTATATACTGGGAAGAATTCCTGTGAGACGGAAGAGACAGAGACAGAAGTATATATATATATATATATTTCTATATATATATGTATATATATAGACCTTTTAACAATCTCATAAATATATTTACACTATATATATTATATATACATATATATATACAAGTATGAATAGAAACCTATGATTATACGACATATAAATACATATATGTATTTAGTCATACGTATGTGTATATAATATGATGTGCGTGTATGAATATTGAGATGACGAATGTCAGGCTTTGCGTTAGTTCTTTTAGGGCTTTTGCTTACCTAAGTCCTTTCGGCCACAAGACAAACAGACTAGCAAAAGAATGATTGACTGGTTGATTTTGCTTGATGGTTGGTTGTTTGATTGGTTGGTTGTTGGTTGATTGGAGTATACGTGGGAGCAAACGCAGAGGCACGACAGATGATAAAACCACACACACACGCACGCACACCGTCGAGACACACACGCACATGCGCATACACCAACACACACGCACAAAGAAAACAGTTTTACACACGAGCGTACGCAGACAATCAAACATACAGGCACACACGCAAGCACCAATAGTCGTGCTGAAGGTAAACAGAGCGTTTGCATTCATGCTCAACAAAGGCTTCTCTTCTGGGGACTCTGTTCCAACAGTGCGTCTGGCTGTCAGTTTGCCTGACTATGTGCATGTCAGCGTGGCTGTCTGTACTGCAACGTCTAATAAAACGAGTCTTCGTTTGTTTAGTTACTGGAGATGTAGATTCTAACGGATGCCATTCCTACTCCTACTCCTCCTACTCCTCCTCCTCTTCTTCTTCTTCCTCCTCTTCCTCTACTCTTCCTCTTCTTCCTCCTCCTCTTCCTCCCACTCTTCCTCCTCTTTTACTTCTTCCTCTTCTTGATCTGGCTTCCTCAGCTTCGCCTATCTCGGACCCCGTCACATGATTTCTCTATATCTCTCTTCCTTCTTCTCATCTGATTTCCTATCATCCTTTCCTTTCTCTTCATCAGCATCTCCTCCTCCTATTATTCTCTTATTCCTGCTCCTCCTCATCTTATTCCTCCTTCTCCTCCTCTTACTCCTCCTTCTTCTCCTCTTCTTTCTCCTTCATACTTCGACGACTCGGCGACTGCCGCTTCTAGGTGCCATGGCAATGAATAATGAAGAGCTGCAACTGACAAATCCGCCCCAAACATGCAAACGGAGTTACTCAGCGACTCGACGCTTCAAAGTGCTTCCGCCGACGTCTGAGGCGAATGCAACGCAGCATAGGGTGACAACAACTCCCGGGGCAATACAGCCTGTTGTTTTTGTTACGCTTAGTGGCCATGGGCAAGCTGCACACCCTGCCTGCTGCACCTCACACTACGCACTGGAACGGGACAATCGCACGCAACGCGAATCGGTTCTAAACGACATCGTTTCATTCCGGTGCAATTCGCAGATTAGGTAGAAAATCACGCGAATCAATCAATACGAAAATTGATTCTATAGTGACGTTTAGAATTCGAAAATAGGAACGAGCGAATGAGCGAATTAACAAAGAACGAATTAATCATTAAACGAATGCACGCACGCACGAACGAACGAATGAACGATCGAACGAAGAACGAATGGACGAAAAGAGCGAAAGACATAAAGAAGATTGATGATCTATAATTATTGTGCAGTTGAGAATTGCGAACATTTTATATGGCTCTCATGGATCTGCATTTATGCGCTGATTGGGGTCAACGGATACAAATTCTCACCTGCTCAAACTATGTTTTTTTACAGGACAGGCAGGGTGTTTAGATTGACTTGTGGACTAGGGTAGAAAGTCTATTGCATTCATCTCGTTTCACCTCTAAACCTTAAAAAGTTCTTAGGGAACGTGATATGTACTCTTGTATAAGATATCCATTTTATGACTGGCAGAAATGTGGATGTCTTTGTCTTCCATAAGTCTCTTAAACATCTTTCTTGTTAAATGATTAGATATAATTGTTCTACACGGATGAACTAAAATAATTCAGGTACACTAGCCTGGAATTTATCTGCGATTGCTTAAAATTTTTCTACAAGAGCTCCATAATCTGGAATAATATTCCAAAACTTTCACAAATGCAAATGATCCTCTGTTGAATTTGAATCAAATTGAAAATTATTCGTTTATTCCTGTGTTTTATAAGGTATTTTGGCAAAATAAAGTAGCCTATGTTTGCGGCTTTTGGGTGAATTAAGTATGTACGTCCACTTTTATACTCTCTGCATCTTCGCTGTTGTTCTTTATGAATGAAACACAGTTATCCTTCCTTTCAGTACTTTAACAGGTTAACAGTAGACAATTAGACGTGAATCTTTTTGATCTGTACTCGAACAGTAATGATCACGATGTAATTTATGTCAACATCTGTATTTATTGCAGTTATTGCAACAATGTGCATGTTTTTGTAAATTGTTTAATTTGATCGCGAGGAAGAGTGAGCGAATTAGCGAACGAGAGAATAAAATAGCTTAATAATAGTAGGGCAAATTTTATGTTTTGTGTTTGTTGAGTAGATATGTCGGCTAGAAACTAAATGAAGAAATGAAGGTAAATATCCAGTTCAGCAGAGACACCCTACTTGCATTTCGGATGTACATGTAGGCCTAGGCAGTCTAATGGTAAGCATGGTCTACCGTATTATATTTTACGGTCAGTTCATGTGGCTTACATTTAGGGTATTACTTTATACCGCAATGGCTTTTGTGTTGTATGACTCTCGGTGTTTGCGAGGTTTCATAGATTCCATCTAAGCCAAACATTTCAGAGCCGAGAGTTGGCTTTGTCGGTTCATATTGACGCTATTACTTCTGAGACTCTGCGCCAGAGTAGTTCCATTTTCGGAAGAAAATCCCATGAGATGCGGCTACGGATGAGAAACGGAATAGGAAGCGGAAAGATGGATGATGATACGGTAGTGGAATAGGAAGAAGACAAGGATCGGGCTCTGCAACGATTCCATCAATGCTTATATACCATATGCAGTTCAAATCATATTTGATTTTTCTCTATCAGACAAAGTGTAGGCTACTGAAATATTGAACGGTCGGCGAGCAAATGCCACTGCCTGCCCCGCGGGGGGAGTGCGAACAACGGCTCGGGCGACAGGGCTTCCGAAGCCCAAGGCAGTGGGTCGAAGAAGAGGGCTTTCTTATTATCTGTCTGGTCCAACCACCCTCTCTCCTTTTTCCTCATGCTCGGATTCCTCTTCCGTCTCAAACGCCTTCTCCTCTTCGCCTGTGCCGTTACATCGTCCTAATCTTTGGAACCACGAATTCCTGTGAGGATCGGATGGACACAATACTCAGACTTCATCTGAAACAACTCTAACACTCGAAAATGAAGTCATATACAGATATAAATATATAAAAGGCTATATATATAATATGTTTATATATATAAGTACATGTATGTATGTATATATATATTTGAGTCGTTGTATATCTGTAGATTATAGATGTAAAGAGAACAGCGACCATAGCAAAACGATGGAATGACTGAGGAAAAATCAAATCAACAGAAATCAGCCATTGCAAATTGTGAGAAATATGTGCAAACATACAAACGAAACGACGGACGGACGGACATTCAGACGGACTGACAAACGGTCCGATGGACGTACAAGCAGACAGACTTATCTGCGTATCACCCGATGCCATAAGTTGGTTATATCGGACCGATAGAAACTGCTTTGCTTTGCGACGAAGAGCCAAGACAGGATGACGAGATGCAATTCCTTAATTCAGAAAGCGCTGCAACAGTCACATCTTAACCTAGAGTTGAGTCAACAATGGCAGATCAAGTGTCAATTCAAGCGACGCAATCATTGCTTTCATTACACTCCGATGATTGACCGATCGTCTTCTTTCTCATCCATCGTCATCTCTTTTCTTCCTTTCCGTCTCCTCACTCAATGTTTATTCCCTTTCCACCTCGACCATGCATTTAAGGAGATTGCCGGAGCAGTCGTTTACAAAAATAGCATGATAACGGTTCGATTACTTACTTACTTACTTACTTACTTAGTCGTCTCTCTCGGACGTTTCTTTAAAATTTTAATTTCTCTTCTATTCCTTTATTCTTAGGCCCTATTTCCTTCTTTCACTCTTTCGCCGCTGTTGTTCTTGTTCCTCCTCTTCGATTTCCTCCTTGTCGCTCCTATTCATCTTTAATGCTCTAGTCTTGCATTTCCTTCTTTCCCATCAAATCAAATTACATCTTTCTCTGTCCCTCTTTCCTTCCTTCCTTCAATCCCTTTACCAAACATCCCCACCTCTCATCTGTCGTCCAATCAAATCGCGTGTTCTATTTTCGAAGGCCGCTGTGTCTAGAAAAATATGAAATGAAGATTGCTACAAGATTCACATCTGCGTCGTAATGGGCTGCGAGTGGCAGAAAAAATCCAATAAATATTTGTTTATATTGGACGCCTTCGTGCGACGAGGTCTAATCTGGTAAGAAACTGATGAAAAGTTTGATGCCGTTGGACTCTGACAGTCCGTTGACAATTCTGCCTTTCTCCTTCTTTTCCTCTAATCTCTTTAATGTCAAAGATTGGCCAAGAAATGGCAGCGCCCACAGTATTAGCTTTTTCTTCAAAACGGCTCTCACGCGAACAACATAATGCAGCCCACACCTAACTGGGCGCTATATAAATAGCCGTTTCAATAATGTTACTGCTAACAATGAAAAATCTGCCAAGTACAGACTGAGGTATTTTGGCTGTTGAGACGTAACACTATTGTCTCACCTATACTAAGACGGAGTTCAAATGACCATGGTCCATGTCGGTACATGCGTTCAATTATTCAAATGTTAATGGAACCTTCCGCTAAACATAGAATACCATATCCATGGCAAAATGCTCAAATATCACTTAATAAGGTGAAATCGAACCCTTAGTTATAAATAGAAGACCAGGGTCCGGATGGTCCGTTGATTATTAAAGACTGGGCTGCAAACACGGAGGACGCCAAGCGAGCCCTGCAGCACATTTTATTAATTTAAAAACACGACTGTTCAGAAATATTAAGACGCGTATTAATTAAGCGTTTATGTCAACAGCATTTTTTAGCACGTGATGCCAAGTGGAGTATATTTTGGTTTCCTACAAGGATTACTATCAATACTTTGAATCCAGATTTTATGAAAGAACGATTTTTAACACCTTCGTTTAATTTTAAATTGACAAACCGCAGTATGATGACTAGTACAGTATGAACGAATTATAACAAATTATTACAGGATTCGATTTTAACTGTCAGTAGCCATACACAGAGCCGTACCGAGATCCATGATTGCGCCCTGTGCCCAACATCAATCTGACGACCCCACATTTTGAAGATAATGCATTTTATGGCATAATAAGTATTCCATCCTGAAATTTGCACCCTTTCCACATTTGCGCCTCTGGACCCCTTCAGTACGGCCCTGGCCATACAAGGCGCGCATTACGTTGTGCATCTAATGAGGGACTCTGTGAAATAGATGGCGCCAGTATCAAATGCGTGTAAGCTACCCGAGGTAAAATTGTGTGCTTGATGTTGATTGGTTGTTGTACTGTATGTTCTTCACGCACAAGTAATCTAAAAGTTAGCCAGTTTATAAAATGTATGTATTTATGCATAATAATAATTCTTATGCCAGCCATCGATCGAAACAACATAAATAAACACATGGCCAATACAGAAAAAATTCTAAGACATATGTGCATATTGACGCCACCTGTCTCTACTAACGGAACTGCCCACAGAGTCGCCCATTCAATCACCGCCGTGCTCTGAATATTCATTTGAAAATAAAATTTCGCTTTTCAGGATATTAGCTGATTCAGCACATTTTAAGTTCGACATTTAATTTTATAAGCATGCTTGTACTTCTGTAACACTATCTAAGGTCACGCTTCTAATTATTTATATCTAGAGCCATTTGCTGTAAACTTATCGAATGGCAATTAATTGCCATGTTTTATTCACGTGAAATGTACGTAAAATGCACATAAAATGAACGTGAGGTGCACGTAAAATATAGGCGTACGTGAAATGCGCAAAATGCAAACAAAATTCACGTGGCTTTTCTTGAATCTTCATTCGTTGGCTTCAACTGTTTCTGTTTTACTTATGGACTTCATTGATTAATGTCTGAATGTCCCATTATTTTTATATGCTATTACATTCTGCCAAACCAAAAGGTTTGCAAACAAAAGCGCAAACTGTATGTATAGACTCTATTACAAATTTACTATAATTATTTTTCGTATTCAAGAAGCTATTCAACCGAACTCTGATTATATATATATATATAGAAATATATATATATATACATGTATTGACAGCATTTATCGCAATACGTTCGATGAAATTGTATGGTGGCAAATCTACCGTATTAAAGCTGAGAAGAAATTACAATTACGCCATAGTACACTCTGGTCTTTATTAGCGAGAGGGAAAGCAATGTCATTTCGCGAAACGGAAAATCAGAGAATTACGTCTGCAACGATGAAGCGGGATTCTCGAAGGGATAAGGGCGACCCTACAGGGAGCTATGTCTCGTCCTCTCCTCTGTTCCCTTCGTCCCTGGCTGCCCCCATCTTCACAACCATACACAATATTCGAGATGGAATCATGTCATCGATTGCCGCCTCCTTCGCTTTCGTCCAGTCAAAGATAGCTGCATACAAAGCCATCGATAATGGCATTTTTAGCACCAATCTCCTCCTTCTCTGATATAGTCTCCGGGTTGTCCGAATGTGTGCGTGCGTCGGCTGCATTTGTCCAAGTTTTGAGGTGCAAGAGAACATGATTGGTCAATAATTATTGGTTGTCGAGTGTCACGAAACAGTTTCAGTCCTCTAATGAAAATCTGACAAACGCAAATGAAACCAAATTGAAAAAGCCGAAGAGTTAGGTTGGAATACCTGAATGGCGTTGGAGGTCAGTACAACGGAAACAGAGGTTCCCATATCATGACGATCATGAACGATCATGATCACGACGAAGCTCATCATGGCGATCATGAATACGATGACAATGATCAAGCGATGATGACTGTGATGATGATGACCAAACGAGATTGCACTCTGACTTACACATTAATGAGCGGAGGTGTTAATTAGGCTCATTAACACCTGAAAAGGCTACTTGGAGTTAAAATAGTGAAATGAGTTGAACAGCATTTGATTCCACCAATCAACAGCAGCAGAAGACTAACGCTAAGTTCCTATGTAAATGTTTGCAGACCTACTTGTTTACAACCTATTACTATTTATGCTTCAAACTGATCAGTTTTTTGCATCCTTGATTATTTTTATCATGCATTGCATAAGTAGTAATTGTTTACTCAATTATTCATAATAAATGTTTGAATGGTGAAATTCTGACTTAGCGTCATGCATCAATGCTACTAGTCTTTTATAACTTAACCTTTCAAAACCGTTCTACTACGGTACTAATCGTTTTTTCTTTCTTGTGGTCGGTAGATGTTTAATTGCTTACAATTATATACGTTACAAGTTTAAAACCGTTGGCTGAGAGCTCAACGGGAACACACGTTCGAACAGGTTTCTCTTCCTTAAACACATTTCAGGACCGTCATGTCAATATACAGTGCAGTATTGGCTCTTCGGAGTTACCAACCAAAAGGCCATCAAGTAGAATTGCCAACTTTTCCGTCTTTATAATTTAAAGTCTTATCTCAGTTCCAATCTCGGCTTTCTTTGCAATAAAAGACTCTTTCAAGAATCGAAACAATGTTGGAGGAGAGAAACAAAGGATGCACAACTGATCAGATATGGGAGACCTATTTATTTGCCTGCGTACCACAGGGAATGCGATTCAGATTGGATTCTGTGTGCGTTTCTATATATGTAAAAGATTTGATGGAAATTATTCGATCTAAATTTATTCTAATTGACGTTCAACTCAGTCTAGATCGAATAACTTTCAGTTCACTATCTTGTCAGAGACGATCATATCATCGTCTGAGGGGAAACAAGATGATGAACTACCAATACTTGATGCTCATGTTGACTGTAGTCTATAATTTATTCGCATTAGAGATCTCTGCCAGTTATACTTCTGCAGAGATCCGATGCCGCTGGAAACTTCATGAGGTCGATTCACGAATTAAGCATTTCAAAATCCCATTTTATGAAACTACTGTCTTAGTTGCAAGCAAAGAGCTGGGAGGTCAAAACATTTACAGATGACCGAAGTACACAAGCGCAAATAAAAATCTGCTGCTGTTAATGTGCTGCACGTAAATCAACTGAATAGGTCTAAATAGGTCTCTGTAAGATATCATAAAACATAATTTATGAATCTGCTGAATCAGTGTTAAATGCCTTCGTCCAAATAAATAATTTAAACTGTGACAAGATCTGATCCTCGACTTTTGCTTAATTACCATGGCGTGGGAGTTCAAATGACAACAACACAAATGCAACAATACAACAATACAAATGACAACAATACAAATGCAACAATACAACAATACAAATGACAACAATACAAATGCAACAATACAACAATACAAATGACAACAATACAAATGCAACAATACAACAATACAAATGACAACAATACAAATGCAACAATACAACAATACAAATGACAACAATACAAATGCAACAATACAACAATACAAATGACAACAGTACAAACACCTTCCCCCAGCAACCAACTGCGACACTATTATCTCCGTACCTGGATATAGAAGTTTCTGAAGTTAGAAGCCAACGGACTCTTATCCCCAACAAAGGCCACTGGCTCAGTTTCCTGTATGCGATAACATGGCATGTTCGTTTACAAGCGAGTCAAGCAGATACGTAAAAAATAAACTTTTGTGCACAACAGATCAGGTCCAAGGAGCTTCTCTTCTATATAGGTATAAACAGTGAAACACAACCATAGCAGTCCTGTGACAACCATCGTTTTACCCATCCAAGTGGTATTTATACTCAGCTGAGGAACGCGAAAGGCACCAGATGGCGTTGTTGACCATTCCGGGACTAATCGGGACTTGCACTACTTGACTTTTATCATCGGATCGGCTGCAATGCAATGCTGTCAACTTAATATTGTCTTCCATGAGTATATTGCACAGTATCTGGTCTCAGCTATATGCGATATCTCTCTGTAATGGAACCATTCAGGAACTGCTGTCTCCTCAGCTCCACTTGACTCCATGCTTCCACGACTCCATGCATGCCTCATGGCGTTTCATCCATAAAGTGCATCGTTCTATCATACAAGTCAATAGGCAATTATCTTAGATGTTCCTAATTAGGGTCTAAATTGTTACCTTTTGCTGCCATGAATACCGGTAACTTTAGACTTCTCATTCGGTTCGTCTCTCTTCATTCTCCCACATCTCAGCGCTATTGCTTCTCCGATAATAAAACAAGAGCGTACAATAAAGGTCAGATAGAATGGACCCAGGTATAAGTATGAAATGCATAATACTGTGCAGGATTTGTATGTTTAATAGGCTAACATATGTGCAACTCAAAACATCAATTTCAAAGAGTTCTATAATCAAACACACTTACTATTACAATCGCCTGATCTAATGCCTTCCAGTTAAGGCCTTCCAGATTAGAGGCAGCATAGAGTATCCGTAAATCGAAGATACTTTAAACGATTGATTTCCAAACGCATGTTGAATACAAGGGCATACATCTTGTTATTGATGTTGAACCCATCCATCGGAAATGGGAATGGGTCTATCTTACTTACTTGTTTCTTGTGGAGCGAGGAGTAAACAAAACGTAGGGATTGGAAGCAGATAATTCGTGTCTGATTTCGAAAGAAGACAGACGGGTCAGAAGTGACAGGGATGACAGACAGACAAACTGACAGACAGACAGAAACACGGACAGACACACAGACAGACAGACAGACAGGAAGCCGGTCGAAGAAGATTCACAGCAACGGGAACTTAGAGGTATTATCTGAAAGGATTACCGGATAGATCTTTCCATCTGTCGCTCCTTCTTTGTCTCCAGCACTCCGTGTTATCCGAGCGCGTGATACGGCATTTAGAGGTTAGACTGCCATGGATAAGTGCGGATGGATTCTCAGAAGAATCTCAGACGTATACGCCAAAATAGCTACGGGCGCAGAAACCGAGACAAATGTACAGGGAGAAGATTAGGAACCGGACAAGACAGTGAAACGTAGGATTAGACGGACAGTGATTTTAATAAGTTGCCAATGGTCAAAGCGGCCATTAGGAAATTGAAGAACGGCTTACAAGAGCGTGCTTCAGGAGACATTGTGTCACGCCTGTGACGCACGTTTAAGAAAAGCAAGGCTTCTATAATGCAGGGTTTCGGGATCACGTGATCGTTCATCCGCGCCCTACTTAAGACGTGCGTGAGGTCATATAATTATATACCCGGTGTATTGTTCACGCACATATATGTATATATATACATATATGTATATATAATATAATATATATATATATTACGATCTCCTACGTTTCTGTACAATAGGAAAATGAACCCTGGTCTGCTGATCATGAGGTCAATTTCTTGACAACAACAGTATTTTCGTACAAATGTTAACCTCACGCTAACAACGTTCCATCCCTACATTCCGAAATATTATTGCAGTAAGCAGTCTGTGTTTTCGCAACCATTGACTGGGGTGGTACCATAGAGTTCTCTCGAAGCGTAGAGCAGAGGCGTAACTAGAGTATTTTGCGCCCGGGGACAAACTACAGAATTGGCACCCCTTTAGGAGACGTCCATGAATGACGTCAAGCACCCAGGGGAGGGATTACGCATTTAGCATCGGTGGATAAGCTAGTCTCCCTGACGTGGCTTTTGTGGGCGCTGAGAAATTTTCGAAGATTTACATTAAGTTAGGCCTCATTTATTTTGTGACGGCGTGTGATTAGGGAAGCGGTATAAGAAATGTGACATCAGAACATCGCATCAAACATCAGAATTTTTAATAATGTTACATTTTTTACTCAATAAAATTGAGAATTGCTTACCACAATTTAACAACAATAATTATGATTTTTGCATTCTTAATTTTTGTTAAATGTTTACTTTTTCGCTCGGTGTCAATCTTGGGGTTTTGGCAGCGAGGCAGCCACTCTGTAAAACCCTGGCAGGAATCAATTGATCGACTAAAACGCATCAGGCCACAGAGAGTTGCTGCACGTCGGACTAAAACCATATAGTAGTAAAGCGATTAAGAGTGGAGAACGTAGAATTTTTACACTCACTATGTATTCCACAAGATGACAAACTCTGGTAGAATCATCACTTTTTTATGCCTATAAAAAGTTCTTGATAATAATAATAATAACTTGAAACAATCCAAATTGTGCTCCTTCACGCCATGGAATAGGCAAGTAAGGAGAGCTTGGACCTCATCATCCTGTTCAGCGGATATTCCATTCAGATCCCGATTTTCTTCGTCTGTCCTACATGCATACACACTCCATTTATTTTGTTTGCGATTTTGGCAATTAGTTCACGTTGAACTAATTAGCCTATAATACTAACAATATTTTTTTAGTTATAGGCTGATTACTTTGTTTGATAATTATAAGAAAATGTGTATATAGCATCACGGACATGTTCTTTCGGGAGAGGGGTGCAGAGCTTTGTGTCCTCATATTTCGGTTGATCAATAACGTTATCAAAATTTTTGTTTTCCAATGTTTCTCGTTCGATGCTAAGACGAGCAAGATCGCTGAGACGATCTTGTCCCATTGAAGCCAGCAATTACGACAACATTAGCTTCAATTTTCTCACAGCTTGCAAAATTTTTGAAACGGCAATTGTTAGAAGAATCTGCAGTGAAATGTATAGATTTGGAATTGCGTCGTGAGTATTATGTCGCCCTTACTGGCCCTTAGTGATCACTGATCAGTGTAGCCGGTTGGGGGCCCCCAAAATCAAGCTTGATAACCTGCTTGTAATGAGAAAATTGGTGTGAGGGCACCAAAATTAAATCTTACTAGCTTAGTGGGATAAATCAGTCTGTATCAAAATATTTTTTATTATTTTAACCCTTATATTGGGACCCCTTCCAACTTGGCGCCCGGGGACACATGTTCCCCTGCTCCTCTCTAGCTACGACTCTGGCGTAGAGCAAGCACGTACATCGTGCGCTTAGTCGGATGCTTTATTCCGTCGTGTTGACACGAATGTTATTCCACTCGACAGAATAATCAACAACTATCTCTGTCACTTAACAGACTGATCTTTACATCGAATATGAAGCGTCTCTTCGATAGATTATGAGCAACATGTCGTCAACGACTCGATTGACTACCTTCGCTATCGACGTCTCCGCTCAATTCTCCACAAATTGTATTCATCCAATCAACGTGTGCTAATTCATAATTCGTAATCTCGAATCACGGTAATTAGTCAACTTCATCTATGTTTTATCCCTAGAGCACTGGTCTCTTGGACATCGTTGCAAGTATGACTGACGTTTCCGAATGAACCCATATGTTGACCTCTGTTCCAAGGCTGCTTCATTCAGACTCTCGACACTTCGTTTAACCGGTTTATGCATATCTGAGAAAGGCTGTTTGCTTGAGTTATTGATTGAGTGACTCGTTAAACTGATTGATTAACGAAATAATGAATTGATTGATGGAATTAATTGATAAAATTGACTGATTCATGAAATTGATTGATTGATCGATTGATTGATTGACAGATCGTCTGACTTACTGACCGATTGACAGACTGATTGATTGACTGATTGACAGATTCTTTTCGTCTTTACTTCCTCATTCCACCCACACCCTTTCTTATCGTTTCCGCTGATGATGACAATTACAATGACGATGACATCGATAATCTAATTGATTGATTGATTGGTTGACTGGTTGATTGGTTGACCAATTGATTAATTGCCTGCTAAGTTAAACCTATTGATCGATTGGGGAAATTTATCGATCGATCGAGCGATTGATTGACAGATCGACTTACTGTCTGATTGACTGTCTATCTGATCGATTGATTGAATGATTGACTGATTGTCGTCTTTACCATGTGCTGCCAATAAGTGATGAACATTAGACTGGTGGAGAGTAGACAGAAGACGATGAGCAGAATGAGTAGGAGTTGAAGCGATTGACTGCTGCTGCTGCTGTTGTAGCTGAATTGCCGGAGGAGGATGCGGCGAAGATGAGTTTATCCGGCGGCAGTCGACCATTATGTCCCCTGTCTTGGACGATTGGCGAACAATGTGACTGAAGAAGGGGCGTTACAGCGAAATCTCATCTTCGCCGTCTTCCACTTAAACGACAATGACGCAGGACGAGCACCTGCTCTCCTCTCTATTTTCCACTCCCACACGCCCTTCCCTCATTCCTACCCATCCCTTCCTTATTCCACCCACAGTCCCACACCCTTTCCTTATCCCTTCCGCTCCCTTCCCTTATCTCTTCACACGCTTCTCTTATCTTCTCCACTCCTTATCTCTCTGACACCCTTTCCTTATTTCCTTGACACCCACCTCTCCTACGCTCACATCCGCTAACCGTAGTTACGACTCTGATTAGCAAATCGAAATCATCGTTGATCGAACGACAATTAATTTAAGAGAGAACAAAGAAGACAATGCACAAATGAGTCTGTCTTCTGTGCACTGATGGATTTGGGCTCCTCTTCCTCCTCATCCTCATCCTCCTACGTACCTAATTTTTTATGAGGATGCTCATCCATAGTTCGACAATTGTCTAATATTGACGCCATATTCGAATGGAATCGAATTCTGTGTGTTCAATTCGTTTTCTAATCAAATATCGAAGCTTCGCAGGTGCCTAATATTTTAATTAGGATGCTCTATTTATTCAACTGATTGATTGACTTCAGACCACATTGCATTCTTAAATCAGGGGTGTAATTACTATTTTGCTTCAGCCGAAGTCGGTCGTAACATTTGATTGCAATGCATTTTCTCGCATTCGACCTCTCTACAGTTATAAATGTTCACGTCTTCCGACGAGTCTTTCTATTCAATTCGCAACTGAAACATTTAAACTGAACTTCTGATTGTTTAAACTGAAACAACAATAATTTTCCAAAACTTGCATGCGACACTCGTGATCATAGTTTACCTGGTTGTCCAGATTTAATTATTCATATTCGCTCGATTTTCATCTTCTACGTATGCCAATCAATTCATAGAGGTCATACTTGAGCCCATAACTATAATTGTTCATTCAACTTCCGATTGAGTTCGTCCACAGACAGATATAAGTTAAATGCTGCCTAAACTTAAACCTTTGTAGATGTTACCAAAAACGTTCTTTTACTTATATAATAAATGTGGATATACCCAAACACATGTTGACCTATCCAAATACAATGCAGTTCCGTCGTTAGTGAAAATGCCGGTTGCCATTTTATGGGTTCGTTCTAATCACCTGATCAGGATAATCCAAATCTTAATCCTCTAATGCCTTTGTTGACACCAACAAACAGGCGGCAGCGGCAGCGGCGGCTTAAGCGACAAAATAGGCGCTACAACAATTCGTCAACCGCTACCAGTCGACAGGCGGCGCTATATTGATTGTCGTCGGGTTTCTGATAATAAGTCACAAGCAGCACATGATATTCATTCTCAAGTTCTCACTCGGCTCAGTAGGAATATTCTGTTCTGTGCTTCTGTCTGTCCTGTCTTTCTACCTGTCCTGTCCTTCTGTCTCTCCTGTCCTGTCCTCCTGGCTGTCTTTTTCTGTCCTTCTGTCTGTCCTGTCTTTCTGTCTGTCCCGTCCTTCTGTCTGTCCTGTCATTCTACCTGTCCTGTCCTTCTGTCTCTCCTGTCCTGTACTCCTGGCTGTCTTTTTCTGTCCTTCTGTCTGTCCTGTCTTTCTGTCTGTCCCGTCCTTCTGTCTGTCCTGTCATTCTACCTGTCCTGTCCTTCTGTCTCTCCTGTCCTGTCCTCCTGGCTGTCTTTTTCTGTCCTTCTGTCTGTCCTGTTCTTCTGTCTGCTCTGTCCATCTGTCTGTCCTGTCCTTCTGTCTGTCCTGTCCTTGTGTCTGTCCTGTCCTTCTGTCTGTCCTGTCCTTCTGTCTGCCCTGTCCTTATGTTTGCCCTGTCCTTCTCTCTGCCCTGTCCTTCTGTCTGTCCTGTCATTCTGTCTGTCCTGTCCTTCTGTCTGTCCTGTCCTTCTGTCTGTCCTGTCCTTCTGTCTGTCCTGTCCTTTTGTCTTTCCTGTCCTTCTGTCTTTCCTGTCCTTCTGTCTGTCCTGTCCTTCTGTCTGTCCTGTCCTGCTGTCTGTCCTGTCTTCTGTCTGTCCTGTTCTTCTGTCTGCCCTGTCCTTCTGTCTGTCCTGTCCTTCTGTCTGTCCTGTCCTTCTGTCTGTCCTGTCCTTCTGTCTGCCCTGTCCTTCTGTCTGTCCTGTCCTTCTGTCTGTCCTGTCCTTCTGTCTGTCCTGTCCTTCTGTCTGTCCTGTCCTTCTGTCTTTCCCGTCCTTCTGTCTTTCCTGTCCTTCTGTCTGTCCTGTCCTCCTGTCTGTCCTGTTCTTCTGTCTGTCCTGTCCTTCTGTCTGTCCTGTCCTTCTGTCTGCCCTGTCCTTCTGTTAGTCCTGTCCTTCTGTCTGTCCTGTTCTTCTGTCTGTCCTGTCCTGTCCTTCTGTCTGTCCTGTCCTTCTGTCTGTCCTGTTCTTCTGTCTCTCCTGTTCTTCTGTCTGTCCTGTCCTTCTGTCTGTCCTGTCCTTCTGTCTGTCCTGTCCTCCTGTCTGTCCTGTCCTTCTGTCTGTCCTGTCCTTCTGTCTGTCCTGTTCTTCTGTCTGTCCTGTCCTTCTGTCTGTCCTGTTCTTCTGTCTGTCCTGTCCTTCTGTCTGTCCTGTCCTTGTGTCTGTCCTGTTCTTCTGTCTGTCCTGTTCTTCTGTCTGTCCTGTTCTTCTGTCTGTCCTGTTCTTCTGTCTGTCCTGTTCTTCTGTCTGTCCTGTTCTTCTGTCTGTCCTGTCCTTCTGTCTGTCCTGTCCTTCTGTCTGTCCTGTCCTTCTGTCTGTCCTGTCCTTCTGTCTGTCCTGTCCTTCTGTCTGTCCTGTCCTTCTGTCTGTCCTGTCCTTCTGTCTGTCCTGTCCTTCGGTCTGTCCTGTCCTTCTGTCTGTCCTGTCCTTCTGTCTTTCCTGTCCTTCTGTCTGTCCTGTCCTTCGGTCTGTCCTGTCCTTCTGTCTGTCCTGTTCTTCTGTCTGTCCTGTTCTTCTGTCTGCCCTGTCCTTCTGTCTGTCCTGTTCTTCTGTCTGTCCTGTCCTTCTGTCTGTCCTGTTCTTCTGTCTGTCCTGTCCTTCTGTCTTTCCTGTCCTTCTGTCTGTCCTGTCCTTCTGTCTGTCCTGTCCTTCTGTCTGTCCTGTCCTTCTGTCTGTCCTGTCCTTCTGTCTGTCCTGTCCTTCTGTCTGTTTTGTTCTTCTGTCTGTCCTGTCCTTCTGTCTTTCCTGTCCTTCTGTCTGTCCTGTCCTTCGGTCTGTCCTGTCCTTCTGTCTGTCCTGTCCTCCTGTCTTTCCTGTCCTTCTGTCTGTCCTGTCCTTCTGTCTGTCCCGTTCTTCTGTCTGTCCTGTCCTTCTGTCTGTCCTGTTCTTCTGTCTGTCCTGTCCTTCTGTCTGTCCTGTCCTTCTGTCTGTCCTGTTCTTCTGTCTGTCCTGTCCTTCGGTCTGTCCTGTTCTTCTGTCTGTCCTGTCCTTCTGTCTGTCCTGTTCTTCTGTCTGTCCTGTCCTTCTGTCTGTCCTGTTCTTCTGTCTGTCCTGTCCTTCTGTCTGTCCTGTCCTTCTGTCTGTCCTGTCCTTCTGTCTGTCCTGTTCTTCTGTCTGTCCTGTCCTTCTGTCTGTCCTGTCCTTCTGTCTGTCCTGTTCTTCTGTCTGTCCTGTCCTTCTGTCTGTCCTGTTCTTCTGTCTGTCCTGTCCTTCTCTCCATCACCTGCCTTCGTTTCTTTGGTCCGGGGTTCTCTGCTCATTCCTCGGTGTCTTTTGCCACGACTTCTTGTTCTCTTGGCTTTTCAGTTCTGCATTGCTCCACGTCAGTAGGCCCTATGCCACTCGGCCCTATGCTACTCTGCCCTGCGCCACTCGACTCGACTCCACTCAGCCCTATGCTACTCTCCCCTGTGCCACTCCACTCCACCCACTCAGTCCTATGCTACTCTGCCCTGCGTTACTCGGCCCTACGCCACTCGATTCTACCAATATATCTCAACTTGACACATACTTGCTTGCAGGGGTGTAACAATCGGGAGGCAGAGGCACCGGCCCCAGTTTTAAAACTGGGGAAAGCCCCCAGTTTTAACGCTCAGTGCCCCCATGTGCCGCCCAAATCGGTTCTATTTTTTATGTTTCTCCAATAGCTTTTTATATTTGCTGATTAAGGTATTGCGGGTCAATAAATTTCCAACAGTTCAAAGTTTGTTTTACTCTTAGTGCTTACTTATTGCAGGTATAAAATCTGCCATTTACAAAGGAGAATAATGCATGCTTGTTTATTCATTCTTTTTTTCTGTCTGTTTGTTCCTACCCAAATTTCTGACCGTAAAATATTCGTCATTGGCTAAGGATATAGTCTAGTGTCTGGTCCACAATCATGAAGTCGGGGTTCAGGTCCCTGTCAGGGCACAAATTTGATTGGAAATGTCTGTTGGAACATGCACCTCCTAGCCGACTCCGCTATAATGAGAAGTTCCTAGCATGGAAGACCTGCGTGGAGCTGCTATCTTGGTGATGGAGGCTGGTGAAAGACTGTGACGATCTATATTTCTAGGTAAGTTCAGTGCGCGATAGGTCCTTCCTCCAGCCATCACCCGGCCCCAGTCTACAATCGTGACCCATGACTTCCATTTTTTGCAGTCTGAGTATGACAAAAATCGTATCCCAAGAATCCAATTTACGAATCTAAAGTTGTCCCGTTGACCATGGTGACTCCGGATATTGAATTGGGCGAAAAACTCACTCATTTGGAAATTGGCAGTACCCAATTAGTTTCGGCTATTGATTGCAATGTGTCAACCAAGTAATCTCACAATAAACGAGAGTTAGGCCTACACTGACCTAACCCTTCAAGATGGAATCTCTGAGAATGAGTGATGAACGCTGTTGCAATGACCATGTTACCAGCCTCATGATGATGGAAAGATTAATTTGCATGCACTTTTACTGTATATATATATATATATATATATTGTACAAAATAGTTGGCCTACTTTATAGTGTATACTTTAAAAGCGTCCTGCAAATCTCATTTCTATGGAGTATTTATGAGAAGATGACTTTTGTTAAGATAATTTGTGACCCCATTTAAAAATTTAAAAAAATTCGGGGGGGGGAGCAAAATTCAAAGTGGGGGGCCCAAAAACTTTTTTGGCGCTTCTCGCAATTTTTTGGAAAATTATGCCCCCCACTTTTCAAAACCTTGTTACACCTCTGCTTTCCTGTTTCATAAATCGCTCAGCTTAGAGTAGCCAGATATCCATGCACGCAATGCGTGTGGGATACACACTGAAGGACGCTAGATAATTTTTTTACATTACATTGAAGTACACTGCATATTGTTGATGTCGACTCTATAAGGGCATACAACCGTCGAACAGCTAAACGAACATTTAGATCGACATGTATAACGTGTGCACTGACCAACTCTTGACACGACACAGTTGCTACAATTTGCCTGGTTGCCATGGAAACTGATTCTAATGAAAATATTATCTTCGTCGGTGGTTTCGCGTTTCGATGGACATTCGGTTGATTCGTATCTGTTGCAGAGTCAGCAGATTAGTTTTCTTATTTTGACGTGAGTTTCAAAGCTCATCTGCAGCTGCGTGTGATATCTGCGCTGGACAATCGCTGTCACTAAGCAAGAGCATTAGACAGCTGGTACAGCTCGAAAGACTGTGTCCGTGGAAGACGCTCGTTCCTTCTGTGCCATGGAATTTAGAGTGATAACTATGGATAAGGTGCAAGTTTTGATGGTATGTAACCTGGGTATCTGTTATATGCACATACACTACCTCAATCCTGCCTTTCTCATTGGCAGAATACCGTACTAAGAATATTATGTACCACGTGGTATTGGTGAAAGCACAATTTCTTTTGTGATTGACAATTACAGCGTTGTGTCATGTGGTAGCAACTACTGTGGTACAGCAGTTCAAATATTATGGAATTTTGACAGTTACTTGTTTGAGCTATCTATTATTCCGATCTTTATTTCGCTTTAAGAAGAATACTCGCAGCAATGAATCAAGTTATTCTATCAGACTTGCTGCTGACAATTACACAAAGCATAGCTTCATATTTAATTTTCGCTTACTAAACGTGTCAACAGTCTTTGTTAAGGTAAATCATCATGAACGAAAAGGAATATTTCAAACAGATTTTACGGTTTTGAGCATTCGATTAACTGGTGTAGAAAATGTACGCAACTGTCAGATGAAAAAATAACTTGCTTTCTATACTTTAAAGGTTCCAAAAACATATTGATGTGATGTTTATTCGAATGACATTACTGTTGATCAAAACTGATTCAAGTACGATATTCTAAAAATTCTGGCATACTGGATGTGCTATATGAACTGCTGTTACTGTTTGCAATAATCTCTCTCTCTTACTTGTGAATTGGAAGTACACCAAATCAATGGTGAATAGTATAAGATGATGCTGGTTAGAGCTCACCATAATGGCTGTAAGCTTTAGACTCTCTTTGACTGCATGAGGACAATTTTAATTGAGTAATAGTTATGTAAGCAATTGTAAAATTTTACAGTTATGTGAATTGTAATTCAAGATTGCTCAATGACAGAAAGTGCTATTTCGTGAGAACTCTGATGCCTTGCTAAATTATAACATCAGTGACTTACTTTTCTACAAATGTTAATGCAGGCTTGTACTCTTCAGTTATTTCAGCTGCTTATTTCTCTTCGCTTGTCTCTGTATAAATTTCTGTTTTTAATCTTCGTTGTATGTGTTAACCATTTGTGCTGTCCTATTGTGGCTATATATAATGATGGGCACTTTTAACTGCAGTAGTTATTAACTAGTAGTTGTAACTGCTATAGAAGTAGTTGCCTAGTAGTTATTACTAGTTTTAAGAAGTAGTTTTAAAATAGTTATAACTACTTTTATCAAGTAGTTCTAAGTTAACTACACTATTTCACATTAACAACATTTGTTCCTATTTTTCTATTTCCGTTTTACAGAAATTTCTACTATTTCACAACGCACATGAACGTTGCCCAAATAGTCTCATGAGTAAATTTGCTGTGTAACTGTATCTTTAAATTGTATCTTTGTGCGTAGGCCTACTATTGTGAGGAAGTGGGCTCCTCTCAGAACAATAGAGAAAGCCTAAGGCAGTATGTCTGTCTAATGGCATACCTGGAGATTGTTGGGCGATAAGAACTAGAGTAAAGCGGTCTTAGAGGGGTTGGGTCTTTGTGATCCATAATGAGGTAAACAGCCAGTGCGCTGCTGGATGACCACAAGTAATCGGCTGGGTTGCAAGTGGGTCTGAGAGAGGTGAATGTCGAGTCAAAAATGACAGAGGAGAGAGAGAGAGAGAAAGACAAAGACAGAGACAGACAGAGACACAACGGTAAGAGAGTGGACATTCCGTTACTGGCTGGATAGACCATGCAGTTGTCGTCTCAGATCTGAGCAGCGATTGGCAACATACGAGGACGGACGAGGAATTGAAGAAGCACGGTTGATGCAGAGAGCAAACGGTGAGATATGAAGTGATATTTTATAGAACATACAGAGGCAATATTATTAAATGTCCACTTTGTTTGATATGAGGCAACTGATAGCTTCAAAGTCGTTTAAGTGGCGGGGGTGGTTTCTGGCGCTCTGACTAAAAGCAGTTAGAATCCTCTCTGGCATTAATATGTTTGTATTCATCACTAAAAGAGTAGATAGACCTATATTATATACTATCCAATAGTTTGCATTTAATTGTATTTAGGCCTAGAAATGTTTGTTGTTGTAACAAGTTGGCTTATGTTACTGCTAAAACTGTGCTCTGGTCAGGTTGCTTTGTAACATGTGCTAGTAGTTGTTGTCCTTGTTAGTTTATAATTAAATATGGCATTGTGTTTCTGATCATTTTTATTACTTACGCTGGATATCAACAATTAATACGGGCAATAAGTTTGCATACTGCTTGGTGATTATCAATGCACCATGACATAGCATTAGCATAGTAGTTTTAAAAGTAGTTAACTACTTATGTGGTAGTTACAAAAGTTATAACTACTTGCCATCAAAAGAAATTAAATAGTAGTTATAACTACATATTTTAAAAGTAGTTAGAAAGTAGTTTTAACTACTAGCCAAGTAGTTGGTACCCATCACTTGCTTTATATACATGTATATAAGGTTTGTGCATGTATTATAAGGGCTCACCTCGTTTTACATGACAGATAAAATATTGGCGCCATGTTAATTAGTTGATGACATAATCTTTATTAATCTTGTAAACAGCGACGCATAGAAACAGGAAGAACATAAAAGCTACAAAAAAGATTAGAAGTGAGTCATGTACGATGTTTCCCTAATGTTCAGACAGCGCTTCGGGATGAATTCATCGAGGAAAGACACCGACAGTCATTTGGAAATAACGTCAGCTGGCCAGAGGCATAGCTAGGGGGCGGAAGGGGACTGTGTCCCGGGCGTCAAGTTAGTGGTGGACCCCAAAATGAGAATTAAAACTTGTTTATTTGAGTCAAACTAATTGATCTCAGCTAATTTAGTAAGAATTACTAAAATACCCTAGCAGCGCCTCTGCAGCTGACCGATTTTCAGGGAATTGGCTGAATGCAGGTTTCAAAGGAAAAAGAAACAACATAAATGGAAAGCGACTATGTTCGGTAGACAACATAAAAGAAGACAAAAGGACTTGAACAGAACGAGACAAGTGCTGGGACTGACAACCGAAGGAGTGCACGTGTAGCTCGACTGTCACCAGACACTTACCAATACCTGGACTCAGGAACTGATGACGACGACGACGACGACGTTGCTCGTGCAGGACAAAGAGTGATGTGCACACGCGCACACACTGTGGTTGTAAACAGGAACTATTGTATAAAACTACTCAGATCAATAATTAAGAATGAGTGTCAACGTCAACACCGTAGAAATGACATTTCATTGCAGTTGTCAATCGTTTCATTCGCCTCATCTTGATGTCTAGTTTCGTTTTGGAAAATGACTTGTCTGGATTTTCAGTATCGTATGCATCACTCGCTGTGACTTCATTTCGACGTCATCTGCCTCGTTTTGACACGAGTCTAAGGCTCTGGACGCAGCCGAATAAATGGCCCACTGAATGGCCCAATAATGGCCGTTGTGTTCTAGAGCATGGAATAGACTTTGGACGAAAGTACTGCGACTGTCACTAGCAATGATAACGACCTGGTACGATCTCCATGCTGCATAGCCGTCTGACTTTTATGGATGTGATTTCGGATATGGTAGTATCCGTGATGGACAAGTTCTACCTTGGCGTAGGCTGACCTCGGGGTTACGTCCATCGACGCTGTGCTGATCGTATTCGGCTTTTCTAAAACAGAGGCACTACACAGATAGCATTGCATGTATTTGCATCAGGCTGCATATCAGTCTTGCCTAATCGTTAACCGGAACTTGAAACGGGTCCGCAATATTTGTAATGATGAACCAAAAAGTGTAGACTCTGATGTTGCAACCAGTTAAAAGTTGACCGTGTTGTGAGCTAGCGTTATTTGCGGCCGGTGTATGAGGGCAACCGGTCAATGCGTGTACGAAAGATGTCATGCACCCTGGCAACCATATATTTGATGACAATGCGATGAGGGTATTCGGCGTTTGGTAGTGAAGAAGAGTTCGTAGGTGCAAATGCGCAACTCGGTTGCGTCGGGTCAAATCGGATCTGTGGCAAATATTTTGATCGTATGAACAGATTCGGCGTTTCGATGTATATGGATTAAATGGGTCAATGACATTAGCTGGCGGTTTAAGCTGACTTTCGTTGTTTTTTTTTAAATAAAAAATAAAATGTTGAAACTTTCTATCATATATTAAGGGGTGTTACACTTCTAATCTGACAAATCATCGACACGAGGTCCCATCAATCGATAATTTCGAAAGTTGTGTGACGCATATGTTATGAAAATTAAGCCCATCTGCATACGCAATAAAGTGCAAATGGATTATTGGGAAAGAAACAACAGCAGAGATCATATAGAGTACGTAGGATTCAAACATGTAGTGCAAGAGATCGAGTTGCAGGCAAGGAAACACTTGAAACGGATGAAAGATAATCAATTTTTGCCACAGGAAATAGACGGATGGTCCTTCACTGTTTCAACTTACAGTATCAGCAGCAGGCCTGCCTCAATATCACACGCGCCAGTCTACAACAACAGCCTACCCTTAGAATCAGCCAAATGATATTGAAATTCATAATAATGCCTCGTTCCTGTATTGCTTAAAGTTGCCCATGATTGATTGTGTCCAACAGTTTGGCCACATCTCTGTTTACATGCTGGATCTCCTCCATTGGCTCCCGGTCCAGCAGCGCAACCATCATAGGATCTCCTCTATTGCCTCAGTTTGCTTGGCACTATATCCTAGGCAGTGCGCTTGTCTATCTTCTGGATCTTAACATTGGCCTGCTCTTGTAGCCGATCTCTTCGCTAGGCCTCGAGAGGTGACTTTGTGGTTCCAAGCATGCTCACACAGGCGACTTTGTTGGGCCACGCATGCTCACACAGGCGACTTTGTGGTTCCATGCATGCTCACACTGCTACCATACAGAATATGGATTTCTCGATCGTGGGTCCTCTCGTTGCTTTCTCTTCCGCTAGGTCTGTCTAGCTGCTTTAATGGAAGCTACTCAAGACTTTCCTCTTTGACTGGGCCTGGGTCAGGAGCATCTTCTGAACAGTTATTTGAAGTAGCGCTATATAAATTCCGTAGATAGATAGTTATAAAGCACACTGCAGACCCATTAATGCTTTATCCTGCATCTGGGACAACTTACTCTGTACTAGGAAGGCGTCCTGTGATTTGACTGCCACACGATTCTCGGCGACCACAGTGTACTTGCGGAAGCTGTCCACCTTCGCTTTTCTCATGTACAAATGTACCTCCATCTCACCATCACCGTGGTCCTGAAGCAGGAAAAAATTCATTGACATCACCACCTAAATCATCATCGTCGTCATCATAATCATCATCACACCGCTCTCGTCGTCATTGTCAGCAACATAATCATCCCATCTTGACTATGGTTACGATAGTTTCTTTGGTAAGGTAATGAGAGCCTATTCGGAGTCTCTCATGTAGTGGTGCTATACAGTTACAACAACATTACCATCACTATCATCATCAGCATTATCTCCATCATCATTGTCATCGCCCGCCGCCGTCGTCTTCGCCATCGTCTTCGTCGTCGTCTTCGACAAGATTACTTTGTCATCAATATAAGTTACAGTATTCGATGTCTGGAATGTATCTTAGCTATATATGATGTCATAGAGCCAGATTGAAAACTGAGAATTTTACTAATTATACGCCATCTTGCGCAAACTTAATCATTCATGCAATTGCACACGTAATTATTATTTCCTATTAAGATAATGGAAATGTTCGGTGTTCCAACTGAATATGGCTTCTGGAGATAAAGAAGATTTCCCATTCCACTTCGTATAAGCTTACGTACTCTGCATGGTGTGACGCGCAGAGAGTTCTGGAAAAGCTCACGCTGATCTTAGAGATTGCTGACTGAAGGAGGTCAATGGCTAGGGAGCAAGACACGTGACTTCGATTCATAGCACGACGTGTGATAGATTTTCACAAGAGACAACATCATAGTTGTCATTATCGTCTTCTTAATTAAGAGAGGGCACTCACCGAAGCTTCTTGGATCGCTCTTACACTTCAAATGACCAGATTACACCAGATTACACCTGACCACACCAGATTACACCAGATCACACCAGATTGCACCAGATTACACCTGATTACACCTGACCATGCCAGATTACATCAGATCATCTAATTATACCAGACCACACCAGAACCACACCAGATTTCACCAGATCACACCAGATTGCACCAGATTACACCTGATTACACCTGACCATGCCAGATTACATCAGATCATCTAATTATACCAGACCACACCAGAACTACACCAGATTTCACCAGAGTGCGTCAGATTACAAGTGATGCATTTCAGCCAATATATGATGTGGTCAGTCAATGCTATTATGGTGGTTGACTGACCATCATCAGTGTCCAGTATTCCTTGACCACTTGACCCTCAGACACGGTAGTGCCATTGTCGTCAATGACCCAGAAGACAGCGGTCACTCGTGGCCGAGACTTGACCGCACACCTAACGAAAACGTTTCTCTCACCCAAATGAACCCAATTCGTCTCACAGCTGATTATTGGAGCATCTACGTAAAAAAGCGAAACAAATCATCGTTAACAACATGAAATCGTTAATTGCAACACTGACGAATTCATTTCTACAGATCATTAAGTACACATTGAGTTACAGTAATCGCTTTGACGTTTTAACAAGCATTGCTTAAGGCATCTTATCGTCTGCAAATCACCCGAATGATGGTTCTCTAGGAGCGCATGAGAGCAAAATTGCTCAAAATTCGTATAATAAAACCACATCATACACATCATATTCATTCATACGGGTGATGATGATGATGATGATTATGTTTATACTAAACTATCTGGATTTGGGTGCAGTAAAATCGTTTATAGTGTCCTCAGAAGTTATATACGGACCTGGCCCGAGCCCCTACATGTATGTGTCACTCAATGGTGTAATGTACCTAAAAAAATTATTTATAGACCCGCCTAGAAACCTCGTCCTTCGCTAATTACGAAACACGATACCAGAACCTTTGAGCACAGGGCTACAGAGAACCCTCTGCCATGTTCCACTACATTCAACAGCTGGCGCCACGTCAATCCAATTGCCAATCAGTTGTACAGACACAACAGCGATACGATTATAACCTTACTAATCGGATAATGACGACCACGTGTATGTCCACAGTTTTCCATTGACGATGATCTTAATGTTGCTGGCGATGATAACAATGATGAAAATTACTTTAACAATAGCGAGGACGAGAACAATTATAATTATTGTCATGGTCATGACCACGATGATGGCGACGTCAACGACCATGATCACAACAGTGATAAAACGCATGGTCTTATAAACCTTGATTGCAATCCATATGAGAAATCGTGAATTAACAAATGGCAAAGTTCTTAAATTCTACAAATGTCCTAAATAAAACAGAAGCCAGTCAATTGAAGCCCGTTTGTGAAAAACAACAATCATAAGAATTTTTTATATGGTTCAGATAGAATTGAATGACTTCTATGGCGCTTATAATCAACCTGCCGTCCAGAACCGAGAGAGACAAAAAGAGCTGTCTTAAGAAACGTCTCAATGACTCCATGCGGTGGGTTATCGGTCTGCTCCATAGCGCAAGAACACCGTGTGATTGGCGTCTGTCCTGGTCAAACCTTGGTCAAATGATGACATCTATCCATCGTGAACATGGTCAACAGATGAGACTTCTATAGATAACATAAAAGTCCATAAAGATGATGACTGCATAATTGCATGATCAGGTAACGTGTCAGTTGAATGACAGACATCACAAAGCCACTGCAGTGAGCATCAATGACCACTGTAACGAACGAAATCATTAAATTCTTTCGTTTCATTGCTCACTGTGGCTTTGAACTGTGGTGCATTACTTGATGTCATTCGGTGCATCATATATTACTCAATGCTACACCTGAGCAGTGGACCGCTAACAATGAATAAATACCTGGCGTAATTTTAAAAAACATACTAAACATACTTAGGCTTCTTAATCATGACGGATGATCCAGTGTCACCATCGTATCATGTGCAAACAAACAGAAATCACTACAATCTTACAGCTCACATTCTAAATGCAGAGGCTACAATTTAATGTAAACTTCTAGTCTTCTACAGTCACTTAGCATACCTCTGTAATTCGTTATGTTGCAACAATAATTGTTGCCGCTAGAGTAGAAGTTCTGGTAGGACGCTGCACTGTGTCTCGCAGGATTTTCTTCTTGTCCCTTTCTCTCGGACCTATGCGATACAGTAGGGCTTTTCTGTTGTGGGCCCGGCTGCTTGTGATGACCTACCATTGGACCTTCGCTGTTGCCTAGGACCTCTCGTTCTATATGTAATATACTACAAGAGCTTAATTGCTCACAGACTTACTCATCTACTCAGGGGATCGGTATGGCATATGGGGCCTACATGCACACAACTCAATACTTGTCGTTTGCCTCCTAGCAACAAAAGTGCCTGAGATAAACCTCGCATAACCGTTAAAAGTCAGAGAGTTGTGATACTGCACCAGAATAGATCGTGATTTGGAAATTATCTTGCCATATCCAAGTTTAATCGGAAAGCAGTTTAGAGTTGATTTATAGCAGAAATTGTGTTATACTTTTGCAGTTTCAATGGAGATACGACAAATCGATATTCAACGAACGTATTCACTAAGCTAATACACCGGTGTGGCACGGTGGCTGATCGGTTTTACGGGCGGTCGGCCCGTAAAACTCAAGTGTGTGCTGAGTGAGCGAGTTCGACCTTCGTCCGAGGCGTCAGTCACTTTGTATAGGACCTTGAGCAAGTCCATCTCGCACAAATGCTCTGCATTAGGCCTACAGCAATAATTACTGCAATTGCGCCGTCGAGGCGCGTGTGTGCACTGATAAGCAAAAGATGTTGGAAGAAGGGCGATATCAAATTTCAAGAATTTCAATTTACTTTCCTCTTAGGCTGTCGTCAATTATATCTCAACCAGAAATGAAACGAACAGAGAGATGATTATATTAGACGTTTGCACAGTAGTCGATACAAATGACTTCAAATAAGGGTATCAGATGGGAACATGCCACAGTATCACCCGGGACATGTTGCAACATCACCTGGGACATGTTGCAACATCACCCGGGACATGTTGCAACATATATCACCCCGGACTTGTTACAGCAATTCTACTGGACATCGTGATAAACTTGAAAATCAGAATACCTGGCCAGAGAAGCTCTAGTTATGACCCGAAGCATGAAAGCTAATACACCAAAACCGAAAGGAACATTAGAGCAGAAATTCTTTAGTGCATAAGTTGTTGACTTGTGGACTTGTTTCGATATCTCAGTGGACAATATCACAGATGTTTAGAGGAGAAAACAAGAGAGACAGACTTTTAAGCATTACAAGTTCACCTACAGTGGTTTTTCTAGCACAAACCGCCTTCTCCTTAATCACTTAAACCCTCGCAAAATCATGTTCATGAACATTTAATTTGCAAAGAACTCATTTTACCCATTATTCTTTCGTTTACAACGCATAGACCTATCTAAAATTAGTGTTCCTAACTTTGTGGGGCTTTCTTGGGCACGGCCAAACAATCTACATAAATTAATATGACTGAGACGAAGTTTGTGTGTGTGTGTGTGTGTGTGTGTGTGTGTGTGTGTGTGTGTGTGTGTGTGTGTGTGTGTGTGTGTGTGCGAATGAGCCTATCTAAAGTCATCGAACGCACGAAGTCTGATCAACAGAGTCGAACTCGTGTTCTTTCAATTATTTACTAAGCGAGCTGCCTAATAGAACAGCCTGTTGTCGAACGAATTTGTTTGGTCGATTTCATTATTAATATCTGCGATGAATATGTGAGCTAATTATTCTCCATTATCAGCCATCATGAATGCGACTTAGCCATAAACTACATCAGCAGCACAAGAGTCATTGCAAAGACACAGCTGACAGCCGAGACAAACGAAACGCAGACTTATTATTGGAAATGTCATTCAATTGTTATATCATGTATGACATGTGTATAAAAACAGATACAACTGCACTTGCGGCTTCTTGTCTGTTGGACTTAAACAACGCATCCCTGCCGGTCAATATATGATACAATGCACTACAATTGTAATTGATAGCAGGCCTACTGCCGTCCCTCTACAATTCGGAATTGCACGCAGGACCAGACACGACAGAGACCATCGGTGGCGAAGGGCAAGCCCAGCGGGTGATGAAGAATGGACCGACTGGGTGCTAGAGGAAGGAGGCTGTAACCCTCTTGTTCCTTGTATTTTAGCTTATCTAAACCCTGGACGTGCTCTCTGTGAAAGTTTTATAGATCTTTGCACATGTATTTATAAATATAGTGCGTCAATGTATTCGCTGAGCAAGCAGGCCTTCTCTATGTATCTGTTGCGCCAAAATTGAGTTGCGGATGTTAGTCGATTTGAACTGGGTATGATGTATTGCCGAATTGATGCCGACGATATTAAAAGGATTGAGTCGAAGTTTAATACCAATATTCCTATCTCGTGTCTTGATAGAAAGAAAAAATAATTTAAAGCTCTGAACGGCCCTTGGACGGATCGAGCGGTGGTGAAGGATCTCACTCGATGATTGCAT
>OY365808.1:28111176-28121176 GCA_959347315.1 Bimastos eiseni
CGCTCATCCATAAAACCTTTGAAAAGCGTCAACTGCATGTTAAGTCATCACTAACGTCTGAAAGAATGAATAGACTAGTAACAACGACTATAATTCCTTCTCTAGCGAAGCAGAATATGTCAACTTGAACTCAGTGGGTAATAGGCCCACTAGGTATGTATACAAAAGAAGACTTGTGTTTTCCTTGCACAACTGCCGTCCATATCGCTTGTTTGTCTTCGACCGGATGCTTCGATCATATACCAAATGTACTGCTCTGTCTGCCTACTTCCCTTCTTACCTCCCTCTCTCGGCAGTCCTCTTAACCTCCCACTGTGCTACTCTGACAATTTCCTAATGTCGTGATTTATCGGGGCGTGTTTCGATCCATCGATGGGCCTTGTAATATTGCCAAGTCAAGCGGACCCATCACTCTCCCTTCACACACAGACAATCGATGCTAAATCGCTCAACGCCCGACACATGACGATGAAGATGACTGTCACAAGGAAACAGCTTTGTTTCCTTCATTTCTCTCATTTTTTTCCTCTTCATTCTCACACTTTCTCTCGCGCTCTTACTTCCATAGGAGTTTCTACTTCTCTCCTGAACTTCTTTAATTCTCAGCTTTTCCGTCTGCCTTTCTCCAGCTCTTTCTCTCATCTCATTGCCGCTTTCTCTTGTGTCTTGTTAGATTCATTTAAAGTTCTAAACTAAACCTATTTTCTGATGTTTCTTCCTATGTTTCTCTGTTCAAACCGAATTCCAGAATACAATTTGAATATGGTCATATGCAGACCTAAAGTCATTTCTTTTCTCCCAGTTTCACAATCTTGCATTCGAATACAAAACTGTTTTCTTCCAGTAAGCCTGTTTGGATCATTCCTACCTGTCGTCCTCAGCAGTGTGTGTTAAATGTGTGTAGCAAATTGTTTAAAGCCATCTACTTGGTGGTAACTGAATCAAAGATCAATAATTTCATTACGCAGATGAAACAAATCGGTTGTTTGTCAGATATAAACAAATGCAGCGAATAATCAACTTGTAATTGGTAGACGAGTTATGTATTTTATTCAGTGTAATCTTTGTCTGCTCCGGTGTGTGTCTTTTGTCCGTGTCCTCTGTCCATGTCCTCTGTCTTTGTCCTCTGTCCGTGTCTTCTGTCTGTGTCTTCTGTCTGTGTCTTCTATCTGTGTCTTCTGTCCGTGTCTTCTGTCTGTGTCTTCTGTCTGTGTCTTCTGTCTGTGTCTTCTGTCTGTGTCTTCTGTCTGTGTATTCTGTCTGTGTCTTCTGTCTGTGTCTTCTGTCTGTGTATTCTGTCTGTGTCTTCTGTCTGTGTCTTCTGTCTGTGTATTCTGTCTGTGTCTTCTGTCTGTGTATTCTGTCTGTGTCTTCTGTCTGTGTATTCTGTCTGTGTCTTCTGTCTGTGTCTTCTGTCTGTGTATTCTATCTGTGTCTTCTGTCCGTGTCTTCTGTCTGTGTCTTCTGTCTGTGTCTTCTATCTGTGTCTTCTGTCCGTGTCTTCTGTCTGTGTCTTCTGTCTGTGTCTTCTGTCTGTGTCTTCTGTCTGTGTCTTCTGTCTGTGTATTCTGTCTGTGTCTTCTGTCTGTGTCTTCTGTCTGTGTCTTCTGTCTGTGTCTTCTGTCTGTGTCTTCTGTCTGTGTATTCTGTCTGTGTCATCTGTCTGTGTCTTTTGTCTGTGTCCTCTGTCTTTGTCTTCTGTCTGTGTCTTTTGTCTGTGTCCTCTGTCTTTGTCTTCTGTCTGTGTCTTCTGTCTGTGTATTCTGTCTGTGTCTTCTGTCTGTGTCTTCTGTCTGTGTCCTCTGTCAGTGTCTTCTGTCTGTGTCTTCTGTCTGTGTCTTCTGTCTGTGTCTTCTGTCTGTGTCCTCTGTCAGTGTCTTCTGTCTGTTTCTTCTGTCTGTGTCTTCTATCTGTGTCTTCTATCTTTGCGCTCTGTCTGTGTCCTCTGTCTGTGTGCTCTGTCTGTGTCTTCTGTCTGTGTCCTCTGCCTGTGTCTTCTGCCTGTGTCCTCTGTCTGTGTCTTCTGTCTGTGTCCTCTGTCTTTGTCTTCTGTCGGTGTCTTCTGTCTGTTTCGTCTGTCTGTGTCTTCTGTCTGTGTCTTCTATCTATGGGCTCTGTCTGTGTGCTCTGTCTGTGTCTTCTGTCTGTGTCTTCTGCCTGTGTCTTCTGTCGGTGTCTTCTGTCTGTGTCTTCTGTCTGTGTCCGCTGCCTGTGTCTTCTGTCTGTGTCTTCTGTCTGTGTCTTCTGTCTGTGTATTCTGTCTGTGTCTTGTGTCTGTGTCTTCTAGCTGTGTCTTCTGTCTGTATCTTTTTGGGTAAATCTGTCTTACTCTATGGGTCTCTCTGTCTGTCCTGTTTCTCTGCGTCTTCTTCTCTGTGATTGCCCTTCTGCTCTATCCCGATGTCTGTCTGTCTGTCTCCATCCATCCATCCTTCCATCCATCCATTTATTCAATGCGTGTGTCAATTGAGTAATAAACTGGCAGTTGATTGCTGAGAACACTTTCCTATTCTCCCGTCAACATAGACCAATCGTCAACGTCGAGCGCCTCGTCTAGAGCGTTCTGGAATCTTGTTATGAATTCCCGACACAATTTATGCAGCGCCGCCAGGACCCAGAAAAAATTGCGCAGCAACGACCTGCTCTCGTGATTCTCGCACTATAAAAAATTCTACGCCTTTAAATCTCCAAATATTGCGAGGACAACCGAAGCTGATGTGGTCCGTGTTTTAGCGAAGGCCTTGTCCTTTTGCTGTTTGTTTCAAGAGGAAGAACTATTGCCTACTACCGTCGGCTGCCAATGTCAGATCGTGGTAATTAAAGAGCAAGTTATGTGCAACATTACAGAATAGAGGGGTATTAAAACGGGAATGCAACAACTTCCAAGTCAAGACTGGAAAACGCTAAACCTACTATGGTATAGTCTACATGGTATAGTCTACATGGTAAATTCACAGTCTATATAGTATTATAGTCTACATAGTAAAATTAAATTGTGTAGTCTACATGGTATAGTCTATAATCTACATAGTATTATCTCTATACAGTATAGTCTGCATGGTATGGTATACGATCTACATAGTATTATCTCTGTACAGTATAGTCTGCATAGTATAGCCATCACTTTAATATTTGATCTAGTCAACTTTCCCGCAACGTTATAACTTTTATAAACTTATCATTATAGACTGACGTATTTCATGACAAAAACTTTGGTTGTTGCTCTATTTGTGCAATGGTCGGGCATTAGACAAACGAAATATTGAAACAAGAAACACGAAGTCGTACCTGTAGACTATGCTACTTACGGTAGACGGTGATTCGAACTGCCTTAGTCCGCATCGCCAGACCGGAAACGGAAACAGCGCAACTCGCCTGACGCCCATCATCGTGCGCATGCGCGGTGAAGCGATAGTTCCATCGCTCTGTTGCGTAGTGCATGATGCGTAGCCCCTTTTCACCGGTCAGATGCGTTGAATAGGAGAGGCCAAACTGATTGGTGACGTCACGAAGACCAAGGTAGATGGCGACCTCCGGCGGTGGGTAACCTCCCAACGCCACGCAGCGCAAGATGGCCGGACTGTTCTCGACGTAAGTCAGACTTCGCTGCTGGTAATGCATAGAGTCGGTTGTGTTGTCTTCCACAATGAACAGGTCGGCGATCGGAACTGAAAGTAGAGTGAGCATAAATACATACATACATACATACATGCATACATACATACATACATGCATACATACATACATACATACATATATATATATATAATACTTATATGCGTCCAGTTATGTGTGCCTTAAATAAAATGATACAAAGCATGTCTTGGTTTCATTACCAAATGCCTAAGCTTCTAATTTTTGGATCTAGCGTGAGCGTATTTAGAGATGGTTGTACGAGTTTAAACCCCGAAGCAATATTACTAAAAACTAAAACACGACCATTTCCTATGGAACCTCATAAACAAAAAACCTTCATAAAATGGCGTCCTGGCTAAGCCCTCGTCGGCATGGCCTTAGCTATCTCGATTTATCACAATATTTCATTTTATTATTATTATTATTATTATTATTATTATTATTATTATTATTATTATTATTATTATTATTATTGGCATTGCCAACCGATCTGTCATCAAGCCATCTGGGTCGCCGCTTGTCAGTGGATTGTAATCTTGACATAGTGCCCTGAAAAGTCACCGCATTAAAACGTTGGATCAATGCCGACAAGTTCTGGAAAAGGAAGTTTGTCTCTCGGGTGTCACCGGTAGTTGTCGAAAGTCGGCGTCCAGTCTCAAGAAAGGGGAGGCCCTCACGATTGAGGGGACCGAAAGTTTCTATAGCGATTAGAACAAAAGTGTATTTTTTCTCCAGCTCAGAAATTTTTTGTTTCCTTGTGGCTGCTCTCTCCACCGCTCCTCCAGCTGTGGAACTGTCTCGGGGATATAAAAAGCGGCCACTGTGTTCACCACCGTCGCGTCCCAAAGTAAGGCCCGCCCCCACTCCACGGTATCTGCCTGTCCGGTCTCTTTCCATCTAATCTGGAAAGACCTGACGGTTCCTTGACCGCTGGAATACCGGCTCTGTTGAGGCTGCGATGGATAAGGTCGTTGATATTACAGTGTCTTGCTTGACGGCCAAAACCCAATGAACATGACATGCCGTGTGCGCCTCTGGCAGAGACGAAGGCGCCGCATGCGCAGGTGTGCGGCTCGCAGATGGCCACCCCTAATCGTAGGCCGACCGCCACCCTCACGGTATCGTCCTCCAGTCTGAGATCGCGAGAAACGAGCGGGAGAGCGTATAGCCAGTCCGAGGCGTGCGGTGATTGCAAAGCTCTTAGTCTCGCCTAGTCGTAGGGATCCTGTAGCTTTTCTTCTAGTGCAGACAGAACTGCGTTTAACAGCGGTCTGTCAAAGTGGGCTTGTTTATGGCCTGGCGTCGTCGGGGCAGAGGCTTCGGTAAGTTGAAGCCAGGTGGACATCGCCGAGTCGCATGCCGAGTCCGATTTCACCGCTACTGATTCTAAGATGAGGGATTATTATGCCTTCTATGTAATTCGTCATGGTAACTGACCTCGAACGAACAGGTAATGAGTGACGAGACCGAGAACGGAGTTCAGAGGGGCGCTGATCTCACACGTGTAATTGCCGCTGTCCTCCAAGGAAACGTCTGAAAAGAAATATTAAAGATGTGCACCAAAGCATCAGAAGTCGTTTATTCATTCAGTCACTCATTCCGTCCTTCCCTCCTTCTTTCATTTCCTCATTTATTCTTTCGTTCGTTCTTTAGCTAGGTGGCATCTCTGCATGACGAGTTGAGCTCTCCAAATCGATTGTTGAATACTGATTCAATATATATTGTATGTCTGAGTTTTCGTATATTATGTGACCTTGTATATATATATGTATGTGTGTATGTGTGCGTGTGTGTGTGCGTGTGTGTTTGTGTGTCTGTGTGAAAATGTCATTAGTAAGTGAAGGAACATGGTTTAAAATGCCGAAAATTCAAAAGTCCAGTTATGAAAATTGTTTCTTGGCAACCCTCTTCGTCCAATTCATGCCTCCAATGGTGAGTTGTGCAATTTATTTGTCAGTAATTAAATGCTTAGCATGCATGGCCTGACTTTTAACCCTTTCTGTTAAGATATTTTGAATAATTCAGTTTGAGAAAGCTACGCATGTTGCAGTGTTTGTTGTTGTTGCATGAGTTAAACACAGCAGTCCTTTAGAAATTCGTTTGCTATCGATTAACGATAATATTGGAAGACTAATGCATACCAGCGATGGACAGGGTGAGTTTGTAGGTGATGTGTCTTCCTTGAAAGGTGACTCTGAAACGCCTGGTTGACTCGAAAGGCTCCATGATGTTGCCCATCATGTTGACCTGAGTCTCTTCGTATCGCTGGGCTTTGCGCCACCAGGTAGGGTTGTCGAATAGGTTAAAGTTACTGGTCAGAAACTCACAGTCCAGATGGATCAACTGACCGGAGTTGACGACCATCACCTGACCCTTGGTCAACATCTGGAAATCGGAATCTGCAATTATTGAAGACTTTCAAACTTAAGCCGTCCTTAATTGAGACTAAATCACTAATAACGATCGATAACAGAGCAAATAAATGACAGAATCGTTCATGCAAACAAGTTTAAACTAGCAATTATCATGCTGTAATTTGTGGACATATATATATTATTGGCAAAAGCCAAAATAAATGTTAGCAATCGCACATCCCATGTAGGGTTCATTTGATCAATAATGTCGTGCTCATTTGTCGCTGTTAGAAAGGGATGCTGGCATATTTCACGGAAGCATTTAGATATAAAACATTTATTTTGTTACTCTCGCCAGTTTATTTACCAGATTATGTAAGTGATGTAAATCATTTTCTCGATATAAATTGTATGCATATTTGAAGCAGAGACGTGTAGAGTGAATATGATAACCAACAGATCTTGAACATAAAACACACAAAGCCTAAATTGCGAGCCCGCAGAGCACCTTTTCAATGGACGTAATTTCAAACAATTGTGTTCCTTAACGGCGATTTAGCTGTCGTTATTGCATGCCTTATTAAATATATACCGAATTAAAATACACGTTGGAGTTGGAGGCGATATAAGACTGTTGATGGGGGAAGATACAATTGCTGAAACTGTGTCTTCGTTTAGCAGAATATCAGCTGAGTGGCAGTTGAGTGGAATACGATTGCTGACCTTAACCACAAATAGACTAAACAAAGGAGTGGCATACCTGCGCTTGTTCCACTGACATCCAATGGAACACAGACGATGACGAGAAGGAACAACAACAACACAGCACATGTTGTCATTTTGACCGTTGCTCTCGTCTCTAACGATGGCATCAGATTCTTCATCGCTCTAAGATCCTAACAGTCGCCAGCCGCAGTCGACGCTCCATTTGGTCGCCTGGATCATCGACCGACCGACCGACGGATGACGATCCTACACGTGAGGATACCTTAGTGTCACCGACGCCAGTTATCACAGGCCATCGCACGAATGCAGCTCAAGAGACCACCTGGTGACGTACGCACGTGTAACGTTGTGACAATTTATTCAGATTACAAGTCATCGAATCAGTGCATCATTCCCTCAGACAGACAGACATACAGCAGACAGACAAGCAGACGGACGGACAGACAGACACACATAAATGTAGGTAGACATGCAGACATACATACATACAGTCATGCAGACAGACACATATGACACATACCGACAGGCAGACAGCTTGACGGACAAACAGACATACAGGTAGATACATGTAGGTGCACGATGAGACAGATAGATGCAGACACGCAGACCAACAGATATATGGCCTACACATTGAATGAAAAACGACGGATAGAGAAATACAGTGAAAGGGTGAGAGGAGAAGGAGACAGACATTCAGGCAAAGAGCGATGGACGGCCAGAGAGGGAGTGAGGGAGAGAGACGATGCGGAGAGAGTGAGGGAGCTGACGGAGATATAGAGGGAAGGAGGAGGAGGATGGAGAGATGGAAAAGGAAGCGAAAGGGAAAGGAATTGGAGAAGAGAGACAGATCGGCAACGTTAGATGCCTTACTAATTGTTAGTATGGCGGCGTTCTGTAAGCATCGATTAGATAAGACTTGATCAATTCAGTTTATATAAGATGTCTAAGATCGGTTAGATTGGATGATTAGAGGACTAAGATCGGTTATATTGGATGATTAGATGATAATGATCGGCTAGATCAGATGATTAGATGAGTAAGATCGGTTAGATTAGATGATTAGATGACTAAGATCTGTTAGATTAGGTGAATAAAGATCTGTTATATTAGATGACTAAGATCGGCTAGATTAGATGATTAGATGACTAAGATCGGTGTGGTTTCAATGACTTAGATTGGTCAGATTAGATGATTGGATGACTAAGATCAGTCATCTAAGATGAATAAGATCGGTCAGATTAGATAATTAGATGACTAAGATCGGTCAGACCAGATGACTAAGATCGGTCAGATAAGATGTCTAAGATCGGTCAGATTAGATGATTGGATGACTAAGATCGTTTAGACTAGATGATTGAAACTGATCAGATTAGATGGTTGTATGACTAAGATCGGTTAGACTGGATGACTGAAATCGGTCAGATAAGATGATTAGGTGACTAAGATCGGTTAAATTAGATGACAGATCGGTCAGATTAGATGATCAAATGACTAAGATCAGTTATTTAAGATGACTAATTTCGGTCAGATTAGATGACTAGGATCGGTCAGATTGGATGATTAGATTACTAAGATCGGTCAGATTAGATGACTAGGTGACTAAGATCGGTTAGAATAGATGACTAAGATCGGTCAGATTAGATGACTAGGTGACTAAGATCGGTTAAACTAGATGATTAAGATCGGTTAGATTAGATGACTAAGATCGGTTAGATTAGATGACTAGGATCGGTTAGATTAGATGACTAAGATCGGTTAGATTAGATGACTAAGATCGGTTAAACTAGATGACTAAGATTGGTTAGAATAGATGACTAAGATCGGTTAAACTAGATGACTAAGATCGGTTAGAATAGATGACTAAGATCGGTCAGATTAGACGACTAGGTGACTAAGATCGGTTAAACTAGATGATTAAGATCGGTTAGATTAGATGACTAAGATCGGTTAGATTAGATGACTAGGATCGGTTAGATTAGATGACTAAGATCGGTTAGATTAGATGACTAAGATCGGTTAAACTAGATGACTAAGATTGGTTAGAATAAATGACTAAGATTGGTTAGAATAAATGACTAAGATCGGTTAAACTAGATGACTAAGATCGGTTAGATTAGATGACTAAGATCGGTTAGATTAGATGACTAAGATCGGTTAGATTAGATGACTAAGATCGGTTAGATTAGATGACTAAGATCGGTTAAACTAGATGACTAAGATCGGTTAGATTTGATGACTAAGATCGGTTAAACTAGATGACTAAGATCGGTTAGATTAGATGACTAAGATCGGTTAAACTAGATGACTAAGATCGGTTAGAATAGATGACTAAGATCGGTTAAACTAGATGACTAAGATCGGTTAGATTAGATGACTAAGATCGGTTCAACTAGATGACTAAGATCGGTTAGATTAGATGACTAAGATCGGTTAAACTAGATGACTAAGATCGGTTAGAATAGATGACTAAGATCGGTTCAACTAGATGACTAAGATCGGTTAGATTAGATGACTAAGATCGGTTAAACTAGATGACTAAGATCGGTTAGATTAGATGACTAAGATCGGTTAAACTAGATGACTAATATCGGTTAGATTAGATGACTAAGATCGGTTAAACTAGATGACTAATATCGGTTAGATTAGATGACTAAGATCGGTTAGGCTAGACATAAGACAGAGGAATGAGGACCAATTCACTTGCTCATAAATGTGATGCGAAACATGTAATTCCTTCTGTCCTTCTTCTCTTCCTTCTTTCCTTCTTTACTTCATTCGTTCCTTCGTTCCTTCCTTCGTTACTTCCTTCGTTCCTTCGTTTCTTCATGCCGTGGTTCCTTCCTTCGTTCCCTCGTTCCTTCCTCCTTCCTTCCTCTACTTCTCACTCTTCCTCCGACACTTTTAAACAGCCAAATGCATTGGCATAGACAAACACACACGTTCAGATAGAAGAAGATGATATATTTTATATAAAAAGAACGTACAAAGAATCATGTGAAGGCACAGACACAAAGACACTGACAAACACACGGTCATCTCTGTCTGTCTGTCTCTGTCTGTCTGTCTCTCTCTCTCTCTCTTGGTCATTGTGTTATGTCATTCGAGGGTGTGCGTGCTGCCATGAAAACAATCAGTTAAAAGCCGTTCTTTGAGTTGCATCGACTGGACCTGATCGTCGTTCAACCGTGGCTCCTTCTTTAGATGCCAACAAATTATCCTTCTTCGCTCTGTTCTCCAACCGGAAACAAGAGACGAGGCGCCGCATCTGGCACCTCTGGCACGAG
>OY365808.1:28126176-28253676 GCA_959347315.1 Bimastos eiseni
AGGGCTATTAAGCAAATTCGAGGTAAATTTTGACTGTTTTAGATACAGATTAAACGTAGTCTTCTTAACCACTTTAAGCCCTTGTTATGTTCATTCTTTCCTCACAAACATTGGACGATCGTTGCAAGTTTCTAAAAGTTTTGATGCTCACATTTGCTACACGCGGTTTTCGTGTAGTCTTCAGTCTTTCCATTCAGACGATCTATTCTACAATTTTACTTCTCAGGATCTGAATTGGTTCTCGTTTATCTGTTCCACTTCCCTTCGCAACAGTTCTTAAAGTCATTTGACCGCCCGTTGTGTTACGAAGCTTGCTACATTTGAATCGGAAGTTTAGGAATTGGGACGGTTGTTTTCTATATATAGCCTATGGTTGGTCCAACGCTCGAGCGTAGACAGACACGCAGGTCTAACAATAAGTTAATTTATTATCTATAAATCATGTAGTCCATTGGTATATGAACAGGTTGTCTACAAATCAGTCATTCCAGTGCAGTAAATTAAGAGGAGGTCGCGAATAACAATAGAAAAAGTCGACTGGAATCTGATGCTAAAGACAATAGGTAAGATTCCTATGGTCTCTCATAAGCCCACTTGGCAATGAACCCTTGACCCGGGCTCAGCTGAACATTCCTCAGATCCGTCGATTCGCCAACCACCTGCTGCATCGTCGAATTAGTTACAAAGACGACATCTGCCCATGAGGGAATCCCAATGCTCTTAAACTGTTTCGTCAAATCGACGGAAGCGCCCGAGTCATCTCCGAAGCTGCCGACAACTAGGATCCTAAAAGCATAGCAGATCATTAAATAATAGGCTATAGATCTCGTTGTCACACGTTCAATCTTGGCCGTTTCATACAGAATTTACATTACGTTAATAAATACAAATGTGCGTAGGCCTACACACGTTTACCTTAATCTAAAATATTACCTACAGACTAGGACTATGTGCATTGCACCTCGAATGAATTTCATTTTGTTGCGTGATGTCGTTACATTACTTCGAAACTGCGAAATTGACAAATACACACACACACACACACACACACTCTCTCTCTCTCTCTCTCTCTCTCTTTCGGTTAATCAGTCTTTCTGTTTTGATCCCTTAGCTCGTCCAATCGTTCGTCACTTTGGGTAAACTGCTGATTTGTTTGTCCTTAATTTGGAAAACACGACTACATGACTAAACTAAATCTTTCAGTTTGCAGCCTTTTTCTTGTTTCTTTCCATCTCTCTGTTTCCACAACTTGCTGCACAACGTTCGTGTTCTCTCGTCATCCTACCTCAAAGTTTCAATGTTTCAAAGTTTCAAAGGTTGTCTAGCTCTGTCGTCTTATGACGCAAACGATCCTTTATGAGATTCCAACAATCTGGTCATGTCCAGGCTCTCTTTCTCTCTTTCTCTCTCCATTTCTTTCTTTTTTTCTCTCTCTCCTCTTCTCCTCTCTCTCTCTCTTCTTCTCTCCTTCTCTCTGTCTCTCTCTGCCTCCCTCTCCCTCTCCCTCTCGCTCTCTCTTTCTCTCTCTCTCTCTCCATCGTCACTTCGTTTACACACTCTCATATATTCATATTCTTCCTTTCCCTCTCTCCGTCTATCTTCCTCACCTTTTAACTCCCTCTCTCAGCCTCCCGCTCACTCTCTGTATCTCTGTCGTCGTCCGTTTCTCTGTCTTCGTCGTCGTAGGTGTACGTGTCTTTGTACCTGTCGAAACCTTCGTGTTCTCGCACGAAAGAGAAGACTTGTTCTTGGCTGCTGTTGTGTAGCTTTCCGAACTGGATGCTTTTTTGGTCGGTCCTCAGCCTCAGTAGAGTCTTCAGCTGGTTCATCACACTACCCTCCGTGGCATTTTGATCCTATGACAAAACCAATTAACAGATGTACACAGAATGACGAAAGCATGGCAGACAACAAAGGCCAAAAATTACATATAAAAAACAAAGAGTTTAGCTGTGATCTTCAAATATTAATCGACCCTGTCTTATGTTTAGTTAAAAAATTTCCATAATTTTGAGAGAACTAAGCAGAAAGCAATGTTTTTAAAGCAAAAAACTGAACAATTAATTTTCTTGCCCAAACTAGTTTGATTCTAATTTCTGCAATTATCGATTTTTTCAATTTTTCAACGTGCCATGAAGTTCTACAACAACTTGATATTTTAAATTGTTGTAGGCCTATGTCTGTAAACATTCATCGATATTGTAACGCATTGTATCTAAAGATTTATATATGACAGCGCACACAAATCAGATGCATTGAAGCATAACACGATTCGATGGTATTGTTTAAATTAGCCTCGATTCCTTTAACATCAGTCCTTACATCACAGGTTCTTTTCTGGCTTTTTAGAAGTCTAAAGCATTCTAAACGGCACATATTCGTCATTCGCTCTAGTTCTCGGTATTATTGTCCGGGCTTGCTGTTACCTGTCACACAAACACGCTCAAAATGGTCAGACCATCGCCTTATGTTGTGCCTGGACATAGCGCTCGTGAATAAGCTGATCACCCTGACTTGTCACTTGGGTGGCGCAGAGAAATTTAGATAATCAACGTTACATTACAAACTCCATTAACTTTCCCATCTTTGGGAAAGCTATTAATTTTACTTCATCAATGAACCTACGTTTTTCTTATAAAAAATAATCGTCGAGTACTCAACAAAGCAGCTTAAAAAGTTACGAATTGTTCAAACTATCTTGTCAGAGCCTTCACAACAATCCGTAAATGTCAGTATATTGAACTAAAATGTCATTCATTCCACTGGCTTTCCATGGCGCAAGTATTTCATTTTATAATACGCCTCGTAGTTCATACAGTACAACATAACCAACCCTGCACCACATCTTTTTTCCATGTTTACCGCTCATACAAAAGATCATTGATTGGTGTTGTTACTCTCAACAATAATTATAGCAACGTTGTGCTCTCGGGCTTAATCGATAGCAAGTCCAAAGCTAGAAATTCGCTGTCCATTTCATGTCGTTCAGTTAGTTCCTTGACACCAATCAGATCCAAACTTGACTCATCTCTTTCGACTTGCGTATACCCACTGCAGCCGGGCTTCTAGTTTGCTTCATCAATCATACTCCAGCCAGGTTACTTCAATTCATTTCATTTCATTTTCATTTCATTTTTCCTTAATTTGATACCGCCCTTCTTCCAGCATCTTTTTGCTCAGAAGTGCATACACGCGCCTCGACGGCTCAATTGCAGTTGCACTGCAGAGCAATGGTGCGCGAAGGACTTGCTCAAGGTCTTTACACAGTGACTGACGCCCCGGACGAGGGTCGAACCCGCGCGCTCAGCACACACTGAACGTTACGGGCTGACCGCTCTAACCGATCGGCCACTGTGCCACACCAAATGGATCATGGTTTCTCATTGCGATTTCAAGACATGCCATTATTGACAGGTGTCTGTGTGTTGGATATCACGATGACAGCGCTTAAGAAGCTATTAAAATTAGCTGAGGCCCAAGTTGTCCTTCTGGCGAAATATGCATGAAATCAAGGACAAAGAATTTCCCATCACTGATTCACCTAGAGTTGTCCATGGATCAAATTTTCATGACCCGATCCATTGATAATGGACCCGACCCGACTCCTAAAGCCAACTATCGGACCTCACCTGAGTCACCAGACCCATGACCTGCATGACCCGATCCAACCCAAATCGACCCAGGTCGATTAGTGCTAATTTTACTAATATTATTTATCGTCAAATTCTAATGTCGTAAAACGCAGCACAATCAAAATGTTGATTAGTGAGGACGTATCAGAGAAGATACCCTTCGTATATTCCATTTATTTTGGCCTAAACTTACTTTCTCTCTAAATATATGCAAAAGAATTCCGGATATCATTGGGTACGTAAGAGTCCAGTCCGCGTGTCCCAGCATTGGATCTTCAGCTAACTCACGCGCTTGTAATAAATCCGCTGACATTTCGTTGTTTTCATAAATTCAAAACAGATTGTTCCATACAACAGCTGAACCCGACCCGACTCCCGACCCGCCTCGCGAGTCGACCCGACGGGTGGTCTAAATGCGCATGCTCTCTGTAGGTTGCCAGTGTACAATGTTTGATATGACGCCAGCGGAAGATGGTTTCATGAGATGGTATTAAACAGATGATTAAAACGTTTCCGCCAAGTTGTTTGGGAATCTGAGGAGACCACGTGATCACATGGACACCGTAAGCATCTGTAAGTATTACTTTCTGTGGAGATTATTATTCATTCATTCGGAGTCGTCGGACTACAGATATAGTCTTACATGTAAGTCTACTACGGACCTCGTTTTGGTCTCAGCAATTAATATAACATGTGTAGTAATATATAGTCTTCATCTTAACCTTTTATATTTGCACTACATTCAATTAATTGACAAAAGAATAACTATCTAGTTTATAAAATTCACTTTATATGTCATCATAGGTTTTCTGCTGAACTATTGGAGTTAGTTCCCGTTTGAAGAATCTGCACAGCCTAGATCGTGCTACTCAGGTGTGCCAAGCGGACTACAGGTATCCTGTAAATGTTAAGACACCGATATCTGTTTTGCATTATGATATCTTTTTATTGTCACGTCGCCATTCATTCGTTTTATAGTGTCTGTAATAACTAATAATTAGCCAGTTGATAAGGTTTATGTTTTACCTTGACGTTGAATGTATTTAGGTCGATATTGGTAGGAACCTCGATCCAGGAACTGGAGTTAGTAAACCCTGCGTTTGTCTCGTTGTTCCACTGCATGGGAGTCCGATATCCATCGCGAGAGAACGCCTACATGCAGATGAAGAATAATAACATGAAAATTTATATAGCGCCGTAGCGGAGCCGAGGCCGAAAGAAAGGGCGCTGTACACGAAAAAAAAATGTCAATTACAGTCGTATGATTGTTGGAAAAGATATGTCTTAAGTCGCGATTTAAGTGCTTCAAGAGATGATGCGTTCTTCGCACGTTTGGGGAGACCGTTCCATGCAGTTGGTCCTCAGACGGAGAAGGAACAGTTCCCAAACTCTGTAGAAGACCGTGGGACATGGAGCAGATTCTTTGACACAGAAATATTTGAAATTTGAAATAGACATACACGCCGGTGACCAGCAACCTACGCACTTATATAATGGCGCTATAGAAATATTGACAAGATCAGGAAAGTTATACTATATTATTATTTTAACAACGCATAGGGCAATGACACGTTCTGACGGTATGATGTAAGGTAAATGCTCCCTCCAACAGTAACAGATCGCTGAGTATCCGACCATCAAACTTTACTCACACAATAATACGACCAACATCGGCGTCATCGTCATCTTCATAACGCATTTTAGTGACAATCGTCGACATGATCGATTCCTATCACCACCCGCATCGTCATCGTCATAATCATCATCATCATCGTCATCACCATTACCACCACCACCACCACCACCACCACCACCACCACCACCACCACCACCACCACCACCACCACCACCACCATCATCGTCGTCATCATCATCATCATCATCATCATCATCATAATCATCAACTTTATCATCATCACAAGGTGTACTTACAGGGTTAATTATTCCTGCGGGGTCATGCCCTTGGTTGTTTCCGTTGACCATGCCGATCTCCTCGCCGTAGTAGATGAAAGCACTGCCTGGCAAAGTCATCTTGATCATGTTGAAGACATTCACGAAGGACCCTCCCACTCGCGACATCTGGCGAGTCCGATCTTGATCACCCGTCTTTTACATAAATCGACTCACAGTGTTAGCCTAAGTTTCATTTCCATTCAAACCATGTCACAGTCACTTTCACCCCTAGGGACGATCGTAAATTGGGCAGCAGTATGACGGATCGGGCGCCTAACAGGCTGCCGTACAGTTATAAAATGGATTCTTTTGAACCTGTTATCATGTGTTACTTCCATTACATGTAGTCATTCAGCGGTTTTTTTAGTCTTAGTTAAAATAAGCGAATGTATTTTATATGCTCCATTCATTTCTACAGATGATTGTCCACTGGATTCAGTTGGGTCTCTTCTACGAATGGCTAATCATCAGATTTAGTCATAAAACGAACGGAAATGGGTCGGTTACAAGAATAGTTTTCCTTATCAAGTGGTTGTTTTTGGAGCAGAGAGGTCGCTATATGCGACATCCATAAGGGGAGTTCCAGTTTCCTCCTAAATGCGTGATGTTTTGCACTGGTTTCCAGTCCTGCGGTTCATTGGCAGTGCTCCGTCCCATCTAAGTGATCTCTGTCACCTGGTTTCTGACGTAGCCTCCATATGACTCAGATGTTCTTTGGATAGGGAGCGGGAGCTTTTGGTTACTCGGGCCCGCACTTCCGACAGACATCACCGAGCCTTCACGGTTGTAAGCCCTCCACTTGGAATGGGTTTCAGTTAGTTTTTTCAACTGCCTCCACATAATTCGCTTTCTTTCCATCTTATGTTGAAGTCCTTTCTCTTCGACCGCAGCTATAAGCTACAAGGGGCGCTATATGAATTTTCTTAACGAACGAATGATAGACAAGCACACCTATAATCATGACGAATACTCAAATAGACAGATAGATAGGCAGACAGACAGACAGACGGACAGACAAATAGCTAGGCAGACAGACAGACTTACGAGCCAGTCTGTGGTGTCCCTTTGCTGCATCTTATCGAGCCAAGCGTAGACGAGTCGATGAATGCAGCTGCTGCCGCAAGTGTCGTTTATCTTCGTCAGCTGGAAATTGATTGGCAGGTTGGCCCCGCCTCCTCTGCCGTACGTACCGTAGTAATTCATCGCTTTGTCTGGCTCTTCAGCGCTGTCGGTCAGCAGAATCCTGCTAATTAAGTCACGATTTAAATATATAAAATCTTGAATACTAATTTGGATCAAATTTTCACAGTCTTATGAAAACAATAGAAATTGCACGCATGTAAGTTAACACCAGTACCGTCTGTGGCCATTATCGTTACAGAGGGTCTGTACTTTTAATCATTTCAAAACATGAAATCGGCACTAATCATCAAGATAAAAGTGCACTAAAAAAGCAATCCATCACCGATACAATTGATATATTTTCAGTTATGCATGTCAATCTTACTTATGGTCTAAAGGAAAGCAGCTCTTAAGCCTAACCTGTACAAGAACTCTTAACCCAGACTCACTTGATCGTCAACCTTCCAATCCTCCACCAAAACGAAACCTGACTCAATACCTAAGCTGCCTCTTCTGACCCTCTGGAAACCTGTCTCTGACCTCCCACCGACTACCCTTTGGACAACCCATCTGATTCGATGCAGCGCTCGAGAATAAGCCGGTGTCCTGCGCTTGGCTATCAATTGGCGCTTTAGAAGTGTTGAGATTATGATTACGATTAATAACAGACAGCCTATCACAAGGCAGTTCTTAAACCTAACAGGCAACCTATCAGAAAGCAGCTCTTAAAACTAGTTAACTGGCAGCCTACCGGTATCAAAAAGCAGCTCTTAAACCTAACTGGCAGCCTATCAGAACGCGGTTTTTCTAAGATCCCTTCGTCGATATCCTACTATTCACTCGGCATAAAAGGCCAGGCAAAAGTCTGAATGGCAGTCGTCAAATCATCAACACCGAAAATTCGATCTATTATTGATGGGCCAAATAACCTTTTCCTTCCATCTGGACCATTGTAACTTTCGACGATGCTACGCCATTGAGATATCAGTTCGTAGTTTTCCGGTTGAGACCAAGTATAATTGTGGCAGTTGGACTTCTGATCAGTCTGCAACACAAAGGATACATCACAGTCTTCACAGATGATATTTAATAAGTCAACAGCGTGCTAGTAAATGAGTAAGCTAAGACTAATGAGCGCCAAGACTGAGGCCACGACTATCGATTCTGAGGCCAAGACAACGTATTTGAGGCCAAGACCAAAGAGTCTGAGGCTAAGACAAACGAATCTGAGGCCAAGACTAACGAATCTGAGGCTAAGACTAACGATCTGAGGCCAAGACTAACGAGTCTGAGGCCAAGACTAACGAGTCTGAGGCCATGCCTAACGAGTCTAAGGCCAAGACTAACGAGCCTGAGGCCAAGACTAACGAGTCTGAGGTAAAGACAAACGAGTCTGAGGCCAAGACTAACGAGTCTGAGACAAAGACTAACGAGTCTGAGACCAGGACTAACGAGTCTGAGGCCAAGACTAACGATTCTGAGGCCAAGACAACGAGTTTGAGGCCAGAACCCATGATCCACGCAGATGAAATTGAGGAACACCACGTTATCAGTTCCCAAGATCGGCCTCATGTGTGGTAGAGCTATTATTGTTATGTGAAGTTAAGTATGTCATGGCTTATTCCCATTTCCCCTTGCTTATTCTGCTTCCTCCAATATTAGGCCTGGTATAATAACAATGAATGACGGTGGTTGATGGGGACGAAACATCAACAGGAGACATATAAATGAGCAATAATAAATGAACAATAATAAAAAAATAATAATAAATAAACAATAATAAATTAACAATAATAAATGAACAATAATAAATGAACAATAATAAATGAACAATAATAAATAAACAATAATAAATTAATATTAATAAATAAACAATAATAAATGAACAATAATAAATAAACAACAATAAATGAACAATAATAAATTAACAATAATAAATAAACAATAATAAATGAACAATAATAAATAAACAATAATAGATTAACAATAATAAATTAACATTAATAAACAAACAATAATAAATGAACAATAATAAATGAACAATAATAAATGAACAATAATAAATGAACAATAATAAATAAACAATAATAAATGAACAATAATAAATGAACAATAATAAATGAACAATAATAAATGAACAATAATAAATGAACAATAATAAATGAACAATAATAAATGAACAATAATAAATGAACAATAATAAATGAACAATAATAAATTAAAAAAATAAAAATAAACAATAATAAGTTAACAATAATAAATTAACAATACTAAATTAACAATAATAAATTAACAATAATAAATTAACAATAATAAATAAACAATAATAAATAAACAATAATAAACAAAATAATAATAAAAAACAATAATAAATGAACAATAATAAAAAAATAATAATAAATAAACAATAATAAATTAACAATAATAAATGAACAATAATAAATGAACAATAATAAATGAACAATAATAAATAAACAATAATAAATTAACATTAATAAATAAACAATAATAAATGAACAATAATAAATAAACAACAATAAATGAACAATAATAAATTAACAATAATAAATAAACAATAATAAATGAACAATAATAAATAAACAATAATAAATGAACAATAATAAATAAACAATAATAAATTAAAAATAATAAATGAACAATAATAAATAAACAATAATAGATCAACAATAATAAATGAACAATAATAAATGAACAATAATAAATAAACAATAATAAATAAACAATAAAAAATGAACAATAATAAATCAACAGTAATAAATGAACAATAATAAAGGAACAATGATAAGTAAACAATAATAAATGAACAATAATAAATAAACAATAATAAATGAACAATAATAAATAAACAATAAAAAAGGAATAATAATATATGAACAATAATAAATGAACAATAATAAATTAACAATAATAAATGAACAATAATAATTTAGCAATAATAAATTAACAATAATAAGTTAACAATAATAAATTAATAATAATAAATGGACACTGACGGGAGGGCATGTAGATAGTTCATTCTGTAGGTCTTGACTTTCGACGAGATGAGCAGAGGCGACGACACGGAAGCCATCAATTCCTTTATCCAACCAGAACTTTAGGATCCCCTAAACACATCAGCAATACAGACTCAATCAAATATTATCATTGGATTTTCGTATACGATTTGTAGTATAAGTTAGTAAAATTACTAAGCAATCAGTTCGCGCATGCATGACGTCATGGTACTGGCCCTGCATGAGGTCATGGTAGGGGCCCTGCATGACGTCATGGTAGGGGGCCCTTCGCAATGTCGTGGTAGGAACGAACGGTCTGTATACATTTCGGTCAACAATTGTTGGTGCGTGTAATTTGTAACATTGCAGACGCATATTTTTCTATTTTCGCTTAACTTCTAAAGCGCCTACCTCCAAGTCTGTTTTGACCCCTGTACTTCTTAGATTTAGCTCTGGTTGTGTATTCAGGAACTGATGCAGGTAGCACTTTGTACCCGTGAGAGGCGACCACGCAGATTCGCCGTAAACGGATACCTAACACGACAATAACAAGACAACAAACATATTTTTAAACATAAACAACCATTAATTGTTGCTATATAATCAAGAATAATTAAGAATTGAGTATGATGATGACGATGACGACGACGCCGACGACGATGCCGAGGCTGATCATGCTGCTGCAGCATGCTGATGATGATGAAGACGACGACGCTGACGATGAAGGTAAGAAGGTACGATGCAAATGAAAGTCCGATGAACTCGTATCAATGGTTACTGATTAAATGAATCATAATTATTGTGGTTCTTTGATCGAAGCAGACGAAGTGCCAACCATCGTTCAAAATTTATTGAACCTGTTCCACCACCAAAGAGGCCTATAATCTAGATATAATTACGTGAGACTGACTATGCTGGCGGATTGGCCACCAATCGGGAGACACAGTGGAGCGAAAGCATTCTGAAGACTACTGGAGGACTGCTAGGATTGTAAGGATGGACAAATAGAACTCCATTGCCATTGGTAATAGTAATGCTTATGATTCACACTTTAAGCACTGGAACCAGAGTTGCAAACGAATTTACAGAGAAGTTACGGTGTATATATCATGTATGGAGATGTAAGGCAACTCGTAGAAGCAACAGGTTCTGCCAAACAGGAGGGCAGCCACTGATAAGTCACTGTCGAAAGACACACCCAGGAACACGAACGACTGTTGTGCTTCTGCACCCAGGTCATTATGATGGTCGTATTTCTTAGTTGGTTGTAGATATCATGCCAAGGGTAAGGGTTAGGGTTAGGGTTAGGGTTAGGGTTAGGGTTAGAGGTTAGGGTTAGGGTTAGGGTAAAGGTTAGGGTTAGCGTTAGGGTTAGGGGTTAGGGTTAGGGTTAGGGGTTAGGGTTAGGGTTAGGGTGTCCAAGGGTTAAGGTTAGGGTTAGGGTTAGGGTTAGGGTTAAAGTTAGGGTTAGGGTTAGGGTTAGGGTTAGAGGTTAGGGTTAGGGTTAGGGTTAGGGGTTAGGGTTAGGGTTAGGGTTGGGGGTTAGGGTTAGGGTTAGGGTTAGGGTAGGGTTAGGGTTAGGGTTAGGGGTTAGGGTTAGGGTTAGGGTTAGGGTTAGGGTAAGGGTTAGGGTTAGGGGTTAGGGTTAGGGTTAGGGTTAGGGTCAGGGTCAGGGTCAGGGTCAGGGTTAGGGTTAGGGTTAGGGGTTAGGGTTTGGGTTAGGGTTAGGGTTAGGGTTAGGGTTAGAGTTAGGGTTAGGGTTAGGGTTAGGGTGTCCAAGGGTTAGGGTGTCCAAGGGTTAGGGTGTCCAAGGGTTAGGGTTAGGGTTAGGGTTAGGGTTATTGTGCGCTGCATTTGGGTCTAGATAAGCGAAAGCCGATTTGACATAGGCATCTGTATGCCCTACGGAACGGTGGTTCGCCCATTCTTCTGAAGAAATGGAAATGAGAGGAAGACGAAAATGACTGGTTCTCCGCTGTGACGTCGAGCACCAGACCAGACCGTTATGGTTGAGTAGCTTTGGCAACCACAAAGTGTACACCTATCTGTGAATTCTATAGGAGAAGTATTCGTCTTATCCGCGCCATGAAGTTGAATTTCAGAGTCGACAATTAGACGAAGAATACAGGCTGATCGAAAATTAATATGTCCATGAAAAATAGAAGTTACTTTAGAAGAAAGTTTAAGTCAAACTATAAAATCGGTTGACATAATCTACGCACAATAGGTCTATAACATTAGTGTCCATGCTTGAATGAGTACGCCAAGTGGCACCCTCTGCATCCCAAGTGACGCCAGTTGTCGTTTGTCGATGTTGTTGTTAAAAAATGGTCCATGGCCTAGGTGTACAGCAAATGCACTTTCGACTACCTGCCATTATTGTGTCTGATTTGACACTATAGAATAAAAGTGCTGCCTACCAGCCAGCCTGCCTGCCTGTCTGCCGTATGAACCTGCGATATGGCTATTATAAGTCATGACTTTGGTAGCTACGTCGACGATGATAATGACGAGGATGATTCTGATGATGACTACGACGACGATGATGACGATGACGACGATGACTATGTCGCTGACATTGTCAATGACAATGACAATAGCGATGACATTGATGATGATGATGATGGTGGTGGTGGTGGTGGTGAGGATGGTAGGCCTAATGAGATAAGACGTTAAGGTAGAAGATGCATACCCAGTTGTTGACGTATGAACTATTGACACATTCTGCCCATACGTAATAATTCCAATATGGATTGCTATAATCGGAATTTGTTTTAAACTCATTGTACCAAGTGTGGTTTAAACTTGTGTAGTTCGGAATGAAATCCAGAAGGATCGCCATATCTACGTTTTGCACAAAATATAAAACAACGACATCTATTTAGATCCTGGAATCGGTTTGCATGGGTGAACATGGCATACACGGATATTTTGAGCCATGCCTTTTGTTACTATGATGATGACGGTGATGATGACGATGGTGAAGATGGCGAAGATCATAAAGATGGTGATATGATAACACGATAACATATTCTGGACTCAACTCTGAATAAATTTATATATCACCTCTTGATTCCGTAAATTCTGCTCTAGTAAATCGATCAAAGTAATCAACCAAGTTCGTGACATTATATCGCCAAAAGTATCATGTTTTAATCTGCAGTTTGAACAACTCTTTATAAAAGCTATTCGAAATTGAAGCGTGAAATTGATGTAAAATAAGTCGTGTTGTAAAGGCCGTTGGATTACCTCCAGATTGGGATCAAAATATGATATTTCATGTGTCTCACACTAACACTCACGTCTACATCTGAAGCCACATCAAGAATTAAAATTGTGCCAGACTGATTCAAATGGGTAGACACGACAAATGATTGCACCAGAAAAGTAGAACATATGTTGGGTCCCCGTTCATTTCGTTGCAGATCATTTCGTCGCATTCATTTGCAGATCATTTCGTCACAGATCACTTCGTCGCAGATCATTTCGTCGCAGATCATTTCGTTGCATTTTAAAAGCCACACGAAGCCTATATACCCTGACCCTAACCGACCGTCACGATGCTTAACCTGATCCTAGCCAATATGCGACGAAATGAATTACGACGAAATGATCTGCGACGAAATGAACGGTCACCGACGTGTAGAAAATGCTGCTCAAGGGTTTTCGCATGAAATGACAGACGTAGAATAGAATTAAATGGAAGAGAACATAATTAATTAGAATGGTTTTATATACAATAGGACCGGAGGCGGCGATATCGTTTGACAGGTGGGGGCACCCAATGATAGGGGCAGAAAAAGTGGGAAACACACATACCGTGTTCCCTCTCTGTAAAAGGTGGGGGGACTTGTACCCCTCAAACGGCCCCCGATCGCTGCCCCTGGATGGGACAATCGTCCAGAGTCAGCAATCGATATACTCGCCTCTTTTGTGCGTTTCGTTGACGAGGTGCTCGAAGTCGGCCATGGTTCCGTATGTGGACTGGATCTCTTTGTGGTCTAAGACCTGGTATCCGAAGTCCGCGGATCCAGCAGCATCGTCCGCTCGGTAGAACGAACTGATTAGAATGGCGCCGGCGCCGAGTTCCTTTATGTGGTCCAGCTTCTCCGTGATTCCTTATCAACGCATGCAACAGAAACGGCTATTTGATCGCATTGTATCTGTCTAATTCTAAAGCGCCTCTCGAATGCAACCAAGCAGTAGAGGCGTCAACCCTCCTCCACCCCAATGGTGAAGTCAAACCCCCGGTCCCAAAGTCAGTGCAAGAAATGCAAGAAATTCTCCGAGACTCACAAAATATCCCCTCTACCTGAAATCGGAGGCATTTGCCTCTGCCCTCCCCTATCTGGACGCCCCTGCAAAGCAGAGGCGCAGACATCGTTAGAAAGCAAAGTCATAGGATAACGAGAACAGACAAGAGTGACCCCAAATAGCACCCTGTCAGTTTAAGTTTGGTTTCATCCAACATAACCCGCAGTTCTTGCTGTCTGTCATTACATATTGTGTTCTGTGGTAGAGGGGGAGGGGGAGGGGAAAGCTCTTAACGATTGTCTTGATTTGTCTGCTGCCTTTGATATTGTCAACCATCCTCTTCTTCTGCGCCGTCTATATCTCGACGTAATTATAAGCGAGTCGAATGTCAATTATTTATAATTAACGGCAGCGCAACCTAGTGAATTGAAATGAGCCAGAAGCCACACAGAATTGTTAACTCTGGACTTAACTTAAGTACGGACGGACTTGACGACATTTTTGTTCCATTAAATAAATTTATATACACATGACATACACAATACTATATAACTTTATATACATAATATTATACATAAGACTATGTATACATAATATTATATATGCACGTATCTGAACAGTATATATGGCGCCTTTAAAGAACCGTTCATCAGAATTACCGTTGAGGTCGCCAATGCCGTCCTGGTTGGTGTCATAGAAGCTGCGAATGTAGACCTGGTAGATGACCGTCTTCTGCCACCACTGAGGCACCGGTGGATCGCCACAACGCGGCGCCACTATGGTCAGTCCGATGACCGCTCCAAGCAGAGCCAACCACGCCGCCCAGAACACCAGCTGAACAGACGAACAACAATCAATTGCTTCAATGGAATAGAAGACCCGTCCGAGATGTGTGTGTGTATGTGTATGTATGCGTGCGTGCGTGTATGTGAGTGCGTGCGTATGTGTTTGTGCGGGCATGGCGTGGCTAAAATAGTCGGACGTTATTCTAGTGTGTTATAAGTTATTAATTTGTTGGTCTCTTAAGTTGCGTTTCTCTCACAGATAGCCTCTATTATAGTATACGTTTGGGTGATTTGAACGGTGCTTGGAAGTTCTTGTGAGGATCTTTAAAGACGCTACAGGAAGTGTTTAGATGATAATTATATCCATAGCGTGTATAGATAGCGACAAAGTGCGCTTGTATATGCGATTTCCCGCCAAGGGATGGTACCGTTAGTAGGCCTATAGACATCTATTTGCTAAAATTTTATAAAATTTGGACTAAGAGGCACAAGTTCACTTAGATATGTTAGTATTCCCGATGAGATGTCCCTTTTCCCCTTAATATATCTATACATATATATATATACATATATATACACATATTAGATGATACTTAGGCCTACTTATAAATGTTAGAATGGAAAAATCGAAATTGTAAAGTTTCATATCATATTTTTGCACAACTAGTATTTTAATTTTTTAATAATATAAGAAAGGAACCGGGACGCCGTTCCGTGCGTTCCGTCATAAAAAAGCACGGTTTAACCTATATAGTAGAGGTCACACAATTCTACACAAACACAACCAAGCACTCACACGCGCACAAGCACATAAGTAGATCATATTAACAAGTGTAGGCCTACTATTATGTATAATATTTATTATATACATGGGTCATGTGTGATTAGCATAAGACTTGATCTTCGACGGTTTAGGTCTACTTGTAAATATTATATATAGCTCCAATGCTTTTCTTTATTGATTTCCCAGATATAACCTCGATTCACAGGATAAAAATAATAATCATTTGCTTTAAGTCAATATATAAGTCTATGCGATCGTCTATTTTGCTAAGTCTTGCTACTTGCACGAGGCCTTGCGAGCAGTTTCCCTTAAATAAATCCCTTAACCCATAGCCTAGCTGGCAAGAGAAGCGATATATATAAGCTTAGGCCTACTTACGATCGAAATGAGACGAGCTCTTCGCCAGAAAACTGTATCGGAGAAGCGTAGGAGGTCTTCCTTTCCCATGTCGGAATAAGGTTTAGAGGCCTGTTCCTTTTCCATTTCCATCTCTTCCTGAATAACTATTTTCTTCTCGCCGTCGTCTCCTTCGATCACTATCTCATACTCGTTTTTCTCTGAGTTCTTCTTTAACTCGTCGACACCATTTACCAATTTATCGGGCGTTGAATCCTTGATGACGTCCGTGTTTTGCTTCACAGAGATTAGCGTCGGCGCTCCATCGTTGTCGAAAGCGATATTGTCCATGGCAACCGAACTGACTACAATCGAAAATAATATTTTCAACGCATCTCGAACGTCGTGATTGTCTAACTACAGTGAATAATTAATCAAATTGGCCTACTATTACTATAGTATACTACTACTACTACTTCCCCTACTCCACCTACTACTACTACTACTACAACTACTACTACTACTACTACTACTACTACAACTACTCCACCTACTACTCCACCACCTACTACTACTACTACTACTACTACATACTGGACTGTGAATGACCTTGCCCGTAGATTCAAATATTTCTTTGCAGGAAAATGCTAAATAAACAGGCTATCAATTATTGGTGCCTCTGTATCTTAAATTTTCTTTTTTGATTGTATTATTTCTGTTTTACAATACTTTCAGCCAAAAATAGCTACAGAGATTTGTGCAGTAAATATCTCATCACAAACAAGAGCTGTCTGCTAGATACTAGTTTCAAAACCTACTTTTTCTCGCTGGGTCTTGCGCACGGTGACTTACACATATTTCGCCATCAATTTTTCGCTGTCAATTTTCTCAATCAATTTTTCGCCATCAATCCCACTTATCAGTTAGGTGCATTTCTTTTCGTCAATCCCGCTTCCATTTAAGGATACGCCTATTTCTTTTCCTTAATACCGCTTCCATTTAGGTATAATTATTTCATCAAACCAGCATCCATTTACGTGTAATTGATGCTGTGAAAAATTGATGGCGAAAAATGTACCCAAACCCTTGCCCACTGGTAGCGCTTCTGAATGGTTCATGGTTCACTAGGGACGCTTTATAAATACTTAAATACACTACTATTACTACACATCTTCTAAAAGACTTAAGTTATAGGTCCAACCATAATATGGCCACAATTATATTGAACGTCTCAGTGGATGACGAATCCCTTCCATTTACCAGTGATAACCAAATACGTGTAATATAGTTTACTCTGTAATGAAGTTATAAATTGTCTACCTGCCCTGATGATGACTTCGTCGATTACAGGTAAATTTCAACTTTTGAATCTTAAATAGAAAGCTTTGAATGAGTGGTTTGATTAGTATGCAAGCTCATCTATGTTCCAGCTATTCAATATGTCCTTTCAATCTGCACTATTGTTAACTATCGTTCTACAGGATCCGCTCTTCTTGATGTTCACAATGACATCAAGAGATCTATGATTCCATGAATAAGGAAATTATAACTGACAGCTGCTTCTGTCTTCAGATAAACTTCAGACACTTCGCTCTACGTTGCTCGCAGCGTACACTGCTCCCCAGAGGGAGTGATACAAAAAGTGTCAGTGACCCCGGTGGACCCTATAAATTCTAGTCCAATTTCAGTTTGGAAGAAACCAAGCCCCTCTGTCAGGTTCCCCGGCCCATCCGTGGACCCCTCTGCTGGAAAAGTCTAGAATCGCCACTGCTCCACTTGACACAATACTTGATATCATTCATTGGAATATCATTCATTGGGATATCATTCATCAGTATATCATTCATTGGGATATCATTCATTGGCATATCATTCATTGGGACATCGTTCATTGGGATGCTATCGCTCATTGAGATATCACTAATTGGGAAAATATCATTCATTGGGATATCATTCAATGGGATGACAGCCTTCATTAGGATATCATTCATTGGTATATCATTCGTAGGGATATCATTCATTGGGATCATAGCATTCATTGGGGTATTATTCATTGGGATATCACTCATGGGTATATCATTCATTGGGATATCAATCAATGTGACGTCATTGATTGTGATTTCACTCATTGGGATGATATTATTCATTGGGATATTATTACTTGGGATAATATCATTCATTGGAATAAGATCATTCATTTGGATATCATTCATTGGGATGATATCGTTCATTGGGATATCATTCATTTTGACATAATTTCTGAGCTCATATTTACATTTTGTTTAGCAATGCATCACGTCATTCATCAGTCCTCATTGTCTTTGTGGCGGTGCAGTCTTAGCTAATGCCTACCTACTAATTTATTGAAAACAGAAATTTTTCTGTTGTCACCCCACAACAGCGTTAACGTTTGAATGGCTTAAATCGTCAAAACTTGGGTGTCTCAATTATTGAGTTGGTTGATTCTGCTATGAGTAACTTGGGTGTTGCATTTGATGTAACTACTTATATCCCTCACCAACTATGTCAACCATGCATTTGCAGCTTTCATTCTTGAATGTCTGTTCTTGCATATTTATGACTTACGGAGAATAACCCTGAATTAATCGTCATCCCCATGTGTACCAGGATGCCTCTTTATACACTATAGTCTATATCTATTCAGCTAGATTACTGTAATTTGTTACCTACTAGCAACATCCTAGCTATTACAAAGTCAAATTTACATATGATCCATGGAATTGCGCTATATCATTGTGCATTGTGTTGCTCTGAGGGAAGAAGTTCTCGGTATCCATCGACCGACGTACAACCAACGGGCATCTACAGAGATGTATCGGTAATCCTTGGCTTTGGCCTTCATGCGTAGCTTGGCTCGTGTAACTGCGCAATGTCCCGTATTTGCCTACCGTTCTATATATATTATATATATGTATGTATATATATAAATATATATAGGCCTTTATGCGTACAACGTTCTCTCAGGGCTTCTCATTAGCGCTGCAAGAAATTACATTTTTATCTGTTTCCAAACTCTTTGAGATATATGTCGCTGACAAGAAAGTCAGAAAGTGACTGATATAACATCGCCGAGATATAGCAGGACTTCAACGTCCGTCACGTTCAGCTGTAGATATAGTCTCGAGCATTTCAACTTACAAGACCTATTACATGCGAAGTCCATTATCAAGTGGATAATTGACCTCCAATCTGTCCTTATCGATTTTATCCACATTTATATTGATTTGCTTCATTTACTTTAACTATAAACCGATTGTCCATTGGCATAAAACAGTGAGCGACGTAACTCTACAATAAGATAAGAGTCGATGAAAATCGTTTATCAGTCGTTGAGAGAACATCCTTTGTCATCTCTTAAGGATCTTTAGAAACCGTTCGACTCTGTGCGTATACTTTAGGCCTAGTAAAAGACGCTGTTAAAAGACATCACTGTTATATTGCAGTGAGTCGGACACTAGTGACCCTCAGACCCTGCAAAAGTTTCTAAAAGACAATATGGGTCTAAAGACATAAATAACTATATCACAAACGACTAGTTTGTCCAATGACATTCTCAGCACAGAATAATTCGTGCAATTGCTCTGCCTTAGCTTTTCAAACTAGAAAATGTCTAAATATCACGACAGCATTCCTACATTTCGACTAAAATGTAGGCCTGAGTTAGACGAACAGGTCAGTTGGTTCAACTGAAGATTGTCATATACTATAGGCATGTCCATTATGTTGCCTGTCGTCAGTGTATTGGTCCGTGTGAAGCCAGCTGGGCTGATCTAACCAGCAGATGAGCTTTATTAGTTTTGAGTGAATGAATGAATTTGAGGACGTAGCCTAAGTGAATTTGGATAAGTTGAGCACGATTGAGTTGTGTGGAATCATGGTAGAGCATGAACCGGAAAGGGCAGAGGTCACGAATGCATAAGGCATCAATCGGTTGTCACTTCTAGTCAATATTTCGTATTCAGAAATAAATCGCAACCACCGAGTTATTATGACTCTAGAACCTACAGTAACTTAAATAACTATTGCAATGTGCGAACAGAGTAGGCCTATATACAATAATATCTCCCCGGTCACTGTTCAAATAGTGTAACTGTTTAAATAGTGTAACTGTTTAAATAGTGTAACTGTTTAAATAGTGTAACTGTTTAAATAGTGTCACTGTTTAAATAATGTCATTGTTTAAATAGTATCACTGTTTAAATAGTGTAACTGTTTAAATAGTGTCATTGTTTAAATAGTGTCATTGTTTAAATAGTGTCACTGTTTAAGTAGTACAGTTTGCGGTGCCGCTGTTCCGACTCATAGTAATAGCATATATAGCTATTTAGAATATAACCAAAATATTTTTTATTGATCCTATAAGTTGTTGAAGAGAGTTAGTAGGCCTACATAGCAAACAAGTAAATGAAGTAGCTATACAATAAGACATTATTTTTAGCTTTAGCCTACATAATGATGATATGAATCTAAGGAACGGGACAACAAGGGGAAACTGAGGAACCCGAATGAAATATGATAATTTGTTAAATTCGAAAACGCCTTCGCCACCCGAAATATGCCAATAGATCTGCGCTTAAGGTGAGTCCGAAAACGCAATCTTACCTATATATTGGCGATGATCGCACGTACAGTCTGTCCAACCACAGTTTAAGGGAATGAAGAACGCGTAGTTTGCGTTGCTTAGATTCTGCAGCCTTTAGACTACATGTATCTCTTCGTATGGCGCTATGTCCTCGTGCCTCTGCTTCTATGTCCGTCCGTCGGTCTGTCTGTATGTGCCTGTCTGTGCCATTCTCTTGCGATTAGTTCAACTTTGAGTTTAGAACAATGGACAGGCCACCAAACCGCAGATATACACTGTTCAGTCGAGTGAACTGATTAATTAGAAGTGAGTTCACGCGCATACATTATCCTTGAGGTACAAGTATTTAGGTATTTTCTGTGTATAGCTCTGTCCATAAGCATCGGCCGATGATTTGACCTTCAGAAGCACATTAAAGCTTACAATTGGATTTCAAGCTTGATCATCAACTAGTCTGAACCTAATTGATCGTATAAGCAAGTCTTTATAATGCACAAACGTAATCACAAAATACCCGTCTGCAAGCTATGTAGCCTATGCATTAATTTTGATCTAGATAATAATAACACAGCATAGTTCATTTTACATGTAGGCTAAATATGGCGGAGTCTGAAAATTAACTCGAGTTAATAACCAGACCGAAAACACTGCCTGATCACAATGCATCGTGGTTGCCATAGACAACGAGTCGATCAATAATGATATTATTAACCAGCTGGGGAACCCGGCGTTGCACGGGTTGAGACAGGTTTTTTGGCCCTAGAGATCAGGAAGACAGCGACCGTGGGGTTCGCCAACCCCTCTACCGGGTGTCCCAGGATGCGTAGGCCTACCCATCTGACCGACTGTGCAAACCATGGCCAACTACTGTAGGCCTGCACGTGCTACCTGTACTATATCTCCCAAACCGTCCATTCATTCATGACGATGTAAAAGAAGAACAGGTGTGGCAGACAGATGTCGGCAAACGTGGAGCATGTGTTTCATCGACACGCTCCTGGCGACTGAAAAGGAAACTTTCCTTGGGAGGGTCCTGAGAAAGGTCTTCTGGCCTGGAGACCAGGAAGACGGCGGCTGCGGGATTCACCGAACCCTCGCTTGCGTGTCCCAGGTGTTCCCCGAGCCAACGGTGAAGGTTTCGAGTCAATAGCTCTAAACCTGTGCAAATGTATAGCCGGACAGACAGACAGACAGAGAGACACACATAATTTTATCTTTATATATATATAATAATATATATATATATATATATATAGAGAGAGAGAGAGAGAGAGAGAACTGAGCACATATTGTATATAGTTATTTCGATCGAATGGGCCTAAGTATACACTGCTTCTGTAAATAAAAAGGGACCCAGTACTGATAATGCGAAAAAAAATAGTAAATCATCGTCGATTTTTTAAATTCCAAAACCGCTGTAATCCTGGCACATCTATCTGGTACTGCATAAATATGATGGTTCCAGTCATCCAGTAATGACGTCACAATGACGTCAATTACACCAACAATCAAGTATTAAGGACGACCTAATATTCATCTACAGAATTTTCAATTGTTTTAAATGTTGTCGATAAACCGCCATAGATTTAGTACAAATGTATTCTTTTATTCGAATAATATTAAGCTACAATTGGTGTGTTCAAAGTGTCCAGTGTCCGCCTCAACCTCAACACAAGCTTCAAGACGTGTGCGCCATTGGTCGTAAGCAGCACCAATGACCAGCATGTCACTATCTTTGTTATTTAAAGACGTCACTGTAACGTAAGCCTACCTTTTAACTAGGAATTTAAGGATAAATATGTCAGGATTGAAACGGTTTTGGAATTTAAAAAATCGACGAATATTTAGGGCCTACTATTTATTTCATATTATCATTAGGATTCTTCTTTTTCTGGACACGGTGTATAATCATACACGTTTAAATAATGGCCTCGATCGTCACCCTGTTCATTTCTAGTGAATTTATAAGGACATTCAACACCGCGGTCAGTTTGAAAGGATGAAAGTTGTAAGTTTGAATGATTTAAGATCCCCGTGTATGATACACCGTGTTTGGTTTGCTCGAGATGCTAATCGTATTGTGTATTATTGGATCGCCCTCTACCCATTTCCAGTGAATTGGGAGGGTAAGGACTTTCACCACCGCCGGTCAGTTTGAAAGGATGCCACGCCATTTAAGATCCTCGTGTATGATATAGGCCTAGACCGTGCTTACCCGAGAGTGTAATCTTTTAAATAGGCCATCATCGGTATGCTTAGGCCTATGAACATTCTCCTATGCTCCAAATAAACAACCAATTAATGTAGCAATCGGGCTAATTCTTGTAGGCTGAGAATGAGATTCTCAGGATCAACAGAGGGACACACACAGCAAATGCAATTTGTGTGGATAACCTTAATTAATGGCTTTGTATTGTAGTGAGGTCAGCCTTTAAAGTAAAGAGTGGTAATTTGATTCCGTATAATTTTTATTACATTGTAATGAGTTTGGTAGAGATATATCATAGAGAAATGAAAATTTCCAGCTGAGATACAAAATATAGAGCGCTGGTGGGAAATGGAGAAGCTATCCCATCCTTGCCTTCATATTGCCTTCAACACTTTCATCTGCAGTCTAGGCAACACCTATAGAATGAAGAGAGCGCTGAGACGTTTTCACACTTTTCACTGCTATAGGAATAGCAATTAGTAGCGTGTTACATGTAGGTCCCACGGCTCTTCCTTAGGCTACCGCCCAAAGTAGTACCGCTGCAGTAGCGAGTTTTAGAATTTATATAGGAGCCTTGAAATCAACGGTCGATTAATATAGCCTAATAGGCTAACACCGTGCCTCATTTAGGACCTCGCATGCCTGCATTAGAAAAGCAAATAACAGTGCAAAAAAGAGCCATCTTTGACTTAACCGATGTAGCAAACTGAAGCGCAGGCTGCGTCTCACGCGCCTCTTTGCGGACTGCGGTTCGCCGCCAGGTTCTGGCTTATTTATTAAATTTAAAATCTTGGGTTAGTACGGTCCTTGCTCGGGGACCTTAAAATGGCGTGGCGTTCATTAAAATGTACGAGCGATCGGATTGTGATTGCAAAATGAGGGTCGAGGCCATACGATCGATATATGAAAACCATGACGTTTATGTTTATATTTATATAGGTGTGCTACAGTGGCGTAGGCAGGATTTCCCCAAGGGAGGTTAGTGTAAGCACTTTTGGGATAGTCATTATCCCCACTTGATCTACTATAAATTAGGGGGCTCAATGAGCCAGAATTTTTTTTTATTTTAGCCTTTTTGGCACTGCAACAATTTTTTTTGATATTGCAAAATATAAATACTTTTTATTAAAATCGACTAAGGCGCATAGCTAGTGATTTTATAACAATGGAAAAAATTACAAACATTAACTCAAGCCTTAAATTTGATATGATTATAAAATAGTCCTGCCTATGCAAATCAGTCTCAGATTTTCTTTTCTTAACATCTTCGTAGGCTAATATTCTTCTTCTGATTATCAGTAGAAGTTCAGTTTTCTTGTCATTAGGGCCTATCTTATTTATTCATTCCTTAATCATAATGAATATTGGTCTTAACTTGCTTGGCTTCACAGAACGAAATCTAATCTTCGCTTGCTTAGTAGTTCATTGATTATTTCCTCGGTTGTTGGTGTCATTTCACGGTGAACATGTAGAAGAGCTAATCATTTCAGCCTCGTTTTGCTTGTCGAGTTCCTGATATATGTTTTCAGACGGCGAAGTGTTGAGAAAGAGCCCTCACTGATACAGATGGAAACAGGCAATGTAATGTTGCCAAGATTTGCAACAACTTTGTAATATTTGGATGAACTGTTGAATGACACAAATGCATTGCGTCCAAAGCATTTTTTGGCACACTACCCGTTTCTTTGTGTGAAAGACGACGATACCACAGCGTTAGTTCTGCCACTAATGATCCAAATACGTGGAGAGCCATTGCTTATGGAATGATCGCTTAGCTTTGTTTATTGATATTCTTGCCCCAACATCTTATAGCAAGAGATAACAATGTTTAGTTAAACTTACCACAGCACTTTCCAGCGAGACATAACTCTGCTTACTAATTTTATAGTTGATCCACTATATACAGTGCAGCAATTTATATAATTTATCATTTATATTTAACTGTTTCAAACTTCTGAACACTCAACTTGGTATAATGCGTCCAGACGCATTATGTCTAAGGATGAACTGACTTATATACACAAGTCTCTCTTTCTATCTCTATATTTCTATATATATATATTAGTTAAATATATACACGCACACCAATTTTATATAGTTATATATATATATATAGTACATATAGGGGGTTATGACAGCTGTTTTATATCCCGGTCCTATATCCGAAAATAATTGAATGATACATTGCGCTTATCACATTATAGGCAAGTTCAGCTTCATTTACACCCTGCCAGAGTGACCCTGGTATACGGTATCGGGGATACATCAAATCTATGCCACAGCTGTTGCCTCCGTGGAGTCGGCGCCTATGCTGCACTCAGTGCACTGTGAGTGTCTGTTATTCCTCTAGCGAGGTCACGATCCCAAAATTATCCCAACTTATTCTGTAGGTTGTTGCTAAAAAATATTTTCAACTATGCCAAAGCGGGGGGGTTTAAACCCCAAACCCTTCCTTGCCTAAGCCACTGGTGTGCTAAGAAGGACAATGGTCACCAGCTGCAAGGATACAATACCTAAGTTGTATTAATCATCTTATAATTATTACTTACTAGCTGGGGTACCCGGCGTTCGTCCGGGTGAAGAAGATTATGGAGCACCTTGATTGAGGACGAAGTTGTGGAAGGCATTCCTAGCTGTTCTCGCAACATCTGCTACCTGTCGTTCCTGACTGGCCTGAGGGGACACTGCAGCCATGGAGAATGCCTGTCTGGTAAAATTCACCTTTCCTCAATCCCTCCTCCTCAGCTCTGATTTCTCTTAATTCTCTTTCTCTGTCTTCTCTTACTTCACTCCCTTTTGTTCTCACTCACCATTCTCCCCTTTCTCCTACTTCCCATCCTATCCTAATCGCTTCCTCCTCCCAGCCCAACCTCCGTTTCACGCTGCTCACCATCATCACTCCATTATGCACTCATCGTCACACTTCTCCTTTCCACACTCCATACTCCTTCCCTACGATTTCTTCCTTCTCCTTCTCCTCTTCCTCCTCCTCCTCGTCCTCCTCTAATTCCTCCTCAACAATCTTGCGTTCCCTTTCCTAACCCTCTTGATCATCCTAACCCCTCTTAATTCTTCCTCTGATAGCCAGAACCCTCTGCATTCTCACCAACTCGCTTTTAACGGTGATGGTTTCTAGTGAATGTAGCTGTCCAAGTGTGGAAATACATAAAAGGAATCGTGCATAGACACTGATGCGTGCCCCTGGCCGACTTTTCAAACGATTGCAAACTCTATACCTGCTACCTTTATATATATCCGAAACCGTCAATTCGTAAAAGAAATTGGTGTGGCTGACAGAAATCACGTGCACATATACACACACAGCATTCACTGGTCGGGTAAAAATGTGTGTCGATCCTGGCGACTGAAAAGAAAACTCCTTGGGGGGTGGGTGGTGAAACAGGTTTTTGGCCCTCAAGACGTGGAAGACGGCGTGCGCGGGATTCAGGTTCGAACCTCCTCGACTGCGTGTATCAAGTGTTCCCCGAGCCAACGGTGAAGGTTTGGAGTGAACAGCTCTTAAACTGTGCAAATGCATCGCATTCCAAGGACATACAGACAGACAGAGAGATGGCGATATAAGTTCATTTAACGACGCATCCATAACGAGGATTATCTGCGTCAGACTCGGCTACATGCATACAGAATACATGTATTTATATAGATAATAATAATAATAATAACAATAATAGTAATAATAATAATAATAATAATAATAATAATAATAATAATAATAATAATAATGATAATGATGATGATGATGATGATGATGATGATGATGATGATGATGATGATGATGATGATGATGATGATGATGATGATGATGATGAATATAATAATAATAATAATAATAATAATAATAATAATAATAAGGTCTTTCTCGATTAGATGAAAAGAGACCGGACGGGCAGACCCTGATACCGTGGAGTGGGGGCGGGCCTTACTTTGGGACGCGACGGTGGTGGACACAGTGGCCGCTTCTTATATCCCCGAGACAGCTTCCACAGCTGGAGGAGAGGTGGAGATAACAGCCACAAGGAAACAAGAAATATTCTGAGCTGGAGAAGAAATACACTTTTGTTCCAATCGCTATAGAGACCATCGGTCCCCTCAATAGTGAGGGCCTCGCCTTTTTGTCTGAGCCTGGACGCCGACTTTCGACAACTACCGGTGACACCCGAGAGACAAACTTCCTTTTCCAGAACTTGTCAGCATTGATCCAACGTTTTAATGGGGTGGCTTTTCAGGGCACTATGTCAAGATTACAATCCATTGACAAGCGGCGACCAAGATGACCTGATGACTGATCCGTTGGCAATGCCAATGATGAATAATACTATGTGTGACATAATAATAATAATAATAATAATAATAATAATAATAATAATAATAATAATAATAATAATAATAATAATAATAATAATAGAAATAATAATAATAATAATAATAATAATAATAATAATAATAATAATAATATAGACGATTTATATGGCGCCGAAGAGCGGCCATACCGCTACAAGGGCGCCCTACATACAACTTTCAGAACTCGGCGCCCGTGCGAGCAGCCACAAGCGGCGCTCCTAGAGAATTCTACTCCATCAGATAGGAATGGTCAATTTTTTTACGAGGCTTCGAGCGCAAATGCTGTTCAGGGTGTTTTTATTTTCGAACAAACTAGAGGCATCTTAAATTGTTTAATCTATCCGTGAAACATTCTGATTCTTGACAGTATTTTTTCTTTTTCGTACAATTTATTTGGTTTATTCCGTATAGCTATTCTTAGGGCAGGGTCGCGTTAAAGTCACGTGTACACTGTACAGGAAGTGCATTTCAATAAGCGCAATGTTGCTTAGTGTAGTTGTAGATCTATGCTGTTTATATTTTATTATTTTGTCTTTTAGTGTCGTTTGGTGATGTCAAATTCATGGAACTTGTGCGCTCATGTACAATTTTTATGCTGATACCAGAGCATATTAGAAAGTGTACTTGACGACATGAATTTACGAAAGGATTTTGCAGTGTTTGACCCCCCATGCACTTTCTCACAATTGGTGCTGCAACTTCTTCTTCATTTGTGGAGCGCTCTTTGCGACTGAATAAGGGAAAGGAATGGGATAAGTGCAGCACATTTTTCTGCTGGGCAAGCAATATTACTATACTTGCTTGCTCTCTTACTTGTTAACATCCAATGTTTGTCTGCAACAGTTTTAGAAATTCTAATGGAACTTGGCGTCATCCCATGAATATGAAATTGACTGAGTTAAACGGGAGATTGAACTTGGGAGGTTCGGTGACTGTTGGCCACACTAGCTTTTTAAGTAGGGATCCTTGCCGATTGTTTTTACACCAAAGTAATTTTTCTGCAGTTGTTTCAGTGGCTAATGTTTCAAAAGTGTCCATTTCAGACCGCGCATTGTTAACCGAATCCCAAACTTTCAGCTGCATGCTGCAGACCAGATTTCAATGTAACTGCTATAAAGAGTATTGTTTAAATTAGATGTATAACATTGTTGGTGCCTTGCAATACTGCCGTATAGTTAAACTGAACCCCTTTCGTACTATACCTGTAACTTACAGCACTCCTCTCATTTCAAAATGCTAAATAATCTGTTATAAGGTCTGTCTTACAAATGGGTTATACAAATAAAAAAAGGTTTTGGATTTCTGTAAAATGACAATAATCACTGAACCTGCTAAGTCTGTTCCACTTGTGTAATGTGATGTTAAGATTACTGTATAATGCTTCACAAGTTCATACATTTGTGATACTTTCTACATTTTACAATGCATATTTTGCTGAATGCAGATATTATTATTTTGTATATGTATGTGCTGTGTGATTTCATGCATTATTATTATTATTAAACATGCTACTTACATAATGTCTTAATTGTATAATGTCTTAATTGGGCTGTCTTGTGTTTCATGGTCTTTATGTTGTAATATGACGATTATGTTAATGATTGAAATATAATGCTTCACAAGTACAAACATTTGTGCGGTGTTATGGAGATAACAAGTGTGTTTATTCTACCGAGTACTACAAGTATTGCTCAAAAGAGATTAACTGATAATGTTGGTTGTAACTGCCAATAGTAGTAAATAAAATGATAGTACTGTTTCAGTTCAATTGCACTGAATTTGTTGCCGTATCATATCTTTCGATATATATAGAGCCAGTCGTTACTTTAGCACTTACGTATGAAGGGTGGATACCACCATAGCATTATTGAACTAAGTCAAATAATCTTTGGATTGAAACTCTGCATTAAATACTTATGCTAAATATTTATGTTTGTTGGTTGTAACTGTTAATAATAATAGTAACAATGATAATAATGTGACATTACTATTTAATTTCACTTGTAGGCCTACTGAATTGGTTGTGACCATATACTTGTACTAAATTAAGTAATCTGCTGAATAAAATTCTTAATGAAATACATGTATTAAATACTTGATATTCTAAATTCTTGTTACTTTTTGGCATAGCTCACAGAATGTAGCAATCACGCAATCATTCAATTAATCGAACTACTTGATACAACCAGCAGGGGCGACTATCCCAGGGGTTGAGGGGACAAGTCCCCCCCTATACAGAGATGGGACACGTTATATGTGTGTCCCCCACATTTCCTACCCCTCTCATTGGGTGCCCCCCCGCGTGTCAAACTAGATCTCTGCTGCCGGGATTTCCAATTATGCTTTTATATCCTTATTTATTATTAAAGTTATTAAATGCAAGTATGCTTAAAGTTATTGTTAGAAACTCATCTCGCCTCATCCGAATATCTCTATAGCCTAACTCATATACTGGGAATTGAGCAAATCAATCTATTGCAGACCAGCGAATTCATGTATAAACACTTCCATAACCAGCTGCCTTCTATCTTTGATAATTATTTGGTGCCCGTAGCCCAAGTGAACCCGTACAAACTACGCTCGTCTGCTAATTATAGGCCCATTAAAACGCGTACTAACACCTGAAAATTTTCGATTCGATGCTCTGGTCCTAATGCATGGAATAGAGTTCCGGCAGAACTACGCTGTCTTCCCAACTTCTTTTTGTTTAAACGTAAACTGCGTGTTTACATAAATAACTTAGCACACAGCAATTTTCAAGTGTGATACCGTACAACTATATTTGTAAATAATGATTGATAAATGCTATTTCGTTTACCTATATCTGGTATGAATATTTTTTTAGTTCAGTTCTTAACAAACTTACAGCAACTGAGTGAATTATTATACCGACATCAATCACTTAAGTAATGGGTGACCCTGTTAGCGGGACCACGGTCCCTTTAGGGTTTGTCTTCATCCCTATTGATCGCTGGCATTCGTTTGTTTCTATATATAATTGCTGTACATAATGTTCTTACTTTTCTGATGAATTGTCAGTGAACAATAAAAATGCGTGGTTATGGTTATGGTTATTATGTTACCTTAGACCCCATATAAGAATACGAAAACAGTTGTTTAAAACTGAGTAGCGTACTTCATTATGTCCGTAACATAAAGTAAAGCACACGACCTGAGGTTAGGATTACTAATTCTGGCACGGATAAGTAAATAAATTCTATAACAATATTGACAACCGAAAACTGACGACTTTCGTCATTCAACATACAGTAGGGAAGAACAACGTTCCCAAGCAGGCCTAATGTCTCAGACGAACACTACCCATTAAAGTAGGCATCTGCTCCACACTACATAACGGTGTGGCGTAGTCCGCTAAGTTAATTTGTTGGGACCAAATAGATAAAAGGCCCATTCTTTTAGTCACGTCCATATAGTAGTAGTAGCTTTAGTGTAAACGACGCTGTGTGATACCAGAGAACGTTAACGTCGCATCTAACAGATCTTTAGCCTACTTATAATCAACATTCATTATATAGGCCTACACAGTTTCTTACATATCGTTTCACTAACAAATCTTCCCTTACTACCTACCTAACGCGCTAAATAAATAATGGCGCTTCATAATTCTGTCGATGGCCAAAGAACTTGATGTAATGCTCATATCAATGGATAGATGTCGCTAGGGAAGGGTTTATTTTGAACTGTGCGGACCCTTGCACGATCAGTGATCGAGTAAACATGGTGGTAGCGAGCTAGTGTTTTTCAATGAGTTAGTAAATAGCTTAAAAAATTGAATAAAATCAGAGGATCGTTAGCGCCAGTTTCGGATGATTGCATATGAATGCCAATGGTCTTAGGTATCACCTGGTAAAGTTCGGTAACATTTTGGACTGGGCAAAATCTCCGATTTTACCGTTAATTTTCGTTTTCAATTGTGGCCGAAGTTTCAGCCGCAGAAGATTTAATCTTGTACTTTTACTTCTTTACATGTAGGTATCTTTGCAAGTATGTGTGTTTGTGTGTGAATGCATCATTGTATAATATAAGTATGCATCACAACGCCTAAAGTAGCGCCGCTAAAACTCATTGGTATTGCTCATTAAAGGAAATAGTTTTCTTAAATAGTTATACATATGAGGCAAAAGCGTTGGGCCACCAGCGACAGCTGTAGGGTGGCTTTGATATTTGGAGTATCTGGGCCCAGTTGCATGGAGAGGGTAGAGCGACAACTGTAGACATCACTGGTGGAAGATGGAGCACATCCAGCCATAATAGATTGGCATTCGTCGTGTATTTGTTGGTAAGTTGAATAGCCACTTGTGACTATCGAGGTCACTCGATACTGTCCGCATCAGTCGCCCTCCAGTGAGACAAAAACACTTGTCTGCAGGAGGCATACTCGGTCCGTGTGGCTGAGACTTGACCATATGCATCTAAAGGATGAGCCTGGTGCACATGGCCAGGGCAACTTGAATGAACTATTGCTCTGTCTCATTGTATTGGAGGTGGTCAGAGCTGCAGTATGGTTTCAGAAAAGCCTATCAACACACAGGGCACTGTCACAGCTGTTTGCAAATTGTGACATGCCAAGGACATTAAACATTGGATATGGGTGATGCATTACCTATATATCAAATAATCACAGCAAATCATTTGGAGTCACAACTTTATTATTAGAATGATTGATGATTCCTGGATGAGAAGATAGTGATGGGTTTCAACTGGTCACACTTGATGCTAGTTCTTTGCAGAGCTACTATGTTCTTAAATTGTTTCTAGACAGCCATTCAGACCCACTTCTTCTCTACACTTGGATTCAAAATCCATCAGTATATTGATCCTTTGAGGTCTGTTCCAGCTGTCATCTGTTCTGTGTGATTCCTTGTGTACCCTTAGTGCTTGCTGCTAGTACAAAACTACAGACTTGGATGATATAAATGCAGCTCAGCCAATCATTATCTGTAGCTATAAAAATGATAGGCACTTGTAGCTAAAACTGTAACTTGGTTTTTATGCCATTATGGTTTCTGGAATTAATTAGGTCGATGGCTGTTTTGGAGACTTGCTAATTATCAACAGAGTTCCATATATGTGCAGATCATGTTGTTAAGCAGCTGCCTCAGTTGAGAGAAATGCTTGTCACTTCACAGTATAAACAGATCTTGACACATATTTTATTTCAGCACCATCTCGTATATTCGACTTCTGTGTAATATCCAGGCACCATGTACTAAGCTAGGCTGAAGATTTTGATGTAGAAATTGATCCTCAAAATGCATTGTTTGGGTGCAGGTTTCTTGGCTAAGCCCCATTGGTTGTGAAAAAGTACTGAATATTGCTGTTGGTCTGTTTTTATTCTTTTGTATATCATTCTGTTTGTTTTGTGCTTTAGTAAAATTAATCACTGTTTGTTTTGTGTTCTCAGTAACTGGTTGGTTTATTCTAAAAAAATGGAGAAAATTCTTCTAGCAAAATACCAAGAAATGGGTGAAACAGAGAGAAGGAAGGTGAAAGAATTACTGAAAGACAAGCACAAGTATGGGTATATTTTTTCTATTTGCTGTATAATTATTTATGCTGTTATTTGTTGTATCGTCTATTACCTTACTGGTGAATATTACTTAAAAACGAATTAGTAACTGCAATTAGTATGACTGAACTCTGACAAGACACTGTTGATGTAGCATTGTGATCACCTCCAGCCTGATAAGATCAATACGGCTTCTATCCATATCAGTTCCTTTCATCCAATTTTCAGTTTCTGTTCATGACCTGGGAATTATTTCAAATCCTACTCTTACTTTCAGTAATAAAGCAACTCAGTCCCAGATCCTGATTTTATCATCTGCATTGACTTTATTCCATTCACAGTTCTCTCTTACTTCATGCAAGTCCATGCCATGATCTTTAGTTTGGGTGGACTTAGGCAATGCTGTATATGTTTGCATTTCTTCCTCCTATTCTCTGAAACTTTGAAAATTGTATTCTTAGTGCTGCTGCTTGCTTCATGGGTGGCTTTCCAAAGTTTGCCCATATTTTAGGCTTTATTTGGGACTCACTTTATTGGCTTCCGATTTAAAACCCTTTCCCTATGTGCAACTGACTAGTTGAGGTGACCCAACCTCAACCTACGTGACGTTTTCCCAGCTTTCTGGTGGGTTTTTTGCCTGCATGGGCATCCTTGCGATCTTTCACTAGCGATCTTCTGGTTGTTCCGCATATGCGCTCTGCTCCAATCCAGGAGCTTTGCCTATGTTGGCCCCTCAGCTTGAAACTGTCTTCCACAGTCCCTGTGCTTATAATTAATAATTCTCCCACCATACCCTGGCTTTCTCCTTTCCATAGGTGTCACATCATTCCTCTTCGTAGATGGATAAACTCGATGTACTCAGGCATCTTGTAACTTGACTCAGCATATGTGCTGTGTTGTGAACATCTGTGTGCGAAATTTTATAACCGTTTCAACAGTGTTCTCAGCATCATCATCGTAATAATATTAGTGCTATCATTTTCAATAAATTACTCCAACCCTAGAGAGAGGAGGAATGAGACGCTAACCAGCGTTGTTATGACACACATTGTGTCATTGTACAGTGCTCAACCAACCAACCATTAAACTACCATGCTTTGACGATGCCCACGTGTTCTCGTGGCTGTGGGAGGTATGGTGGCACTGCATGTAAACCGGATTTGCATGTTATTGGTGTGCACTTTAATGATGTTTCACTGTTCTTTTAAATCCCAAATGACGACTTTGAAAAACTTTAGTTAAATAGTGTTAATACAAGATGGATTATGTCTAGAAAAGAACTTTATATTTTAAAATTGCAAGGTGAATATGGCATTATCTACTATCTAATAGTATCTACTATCTAGTTATTGTATTTATTGGTAAATACTTTGGATAATCTTTATGGATCTGAATATTGATCTGTCCATTTCTGTGCTCTTTTTTAGGAATGAAGAAAGTGTCGAAAAGATTAGCTGGCTGTATAAACCGGATAAACCTGATGCGGAAGAATATTTACTCGGAAGAAGAATTGACAAGGCGATTGAGAAAGATCTGGAAAAGGAATCTGCAGACAAAGGTTGTCAGTCATTTGAATCTGTGACTAGAATTTCTGTATATAATTGAAGGTACTTATTTCAGAGTTTATGTGTAAAGATAGTTTAGATTATATCAGTCAGTGATGGGAAGTATACATGAATTTTATAATGCTGCTTTAAGTGATATATAAATTTTTTGTACGTGTATTTAAAATACAATGAAATGACAGTATGTATACTTCTACTTATATACGTTTTGAAGTATTTTGCACTAAACCTAGTACTTGGTGTGTCACTTGCATCTGCTGTTATGTGCCACAAGATATGGTGCAAGTAACTAGCTGACAAATAAGACACACTCTTGCTTAACATTTGCTTACAGCTTGCCAGCAGTGTGCACCACATCAGGTATTTGGAGATGTATGAGTTAGTTATATTGAGGTTGCTGCTAAATAGATCATAGGAGACCCTGCGAGACACTCAGTTGCTTTGGCATGTTCACGCCCAAAGGGATGTCACACATATGGTATTGGTGCCGAACTCATCGGGAATTCAGACCTCACCACTCTAACATCGCTTACATTATTGCAGACAATGGGTCTAACATGGTTAAAGTATTTGCAGAATATCAGAAAGCAGAACAAGAGTCAGAAGTGCCAATTTCTTCATACTTCTGGCTGCCCTTCAACTGGTGATCTCTAATTTCATTATGAAGACATAAGCGATCAAATGACAAACATATTTTATTAACTACTGATAATACCGACGCCTAAGATCCTTATAAAGATTGCTGAACTGGAGAGATGTTTTTGTTAGGGTTCACATTTCTATATTAGGAGTTTGAATCTCAATTTTATATGACTTGATTAATTATTTGTGAGAAACTTTAGTTCAAAGTATTTGTACTTGGTATTAAAAATACTTTTCCCAGAAACACCCTCTTTCATTTCCCAAAGCTAAGTAAAATCTGGTTTCTAACACTTCTATCCATAGTCTGCTTCTTAGGGTTTGGTTTGAGACTGCTTGTCCTCTTTCATTTCCCAAAGCTGTAACTAGAGCATTCACCACAGATTGTGGATAATGATATTGCTTTATTGGAACCTACACTGCAGCCCTGTGTGGTTCTCAAGAGATATAGTTGCATAGATCGAAGTTGTGGCTATTTGACAACCCTTTTTGCCTTTCTGTGACAGATGCTCCAGGTGCATTATTCACTGAGGTCATGTCTCGAAGAGCGGAAATGGATATGCAGGTGAAAATGAGAGAGGATCCACTCTATGCAATCAGGTATTAATTAAGTGATTGATTGATTCATTAATTGATTGATTCATTATTGTTTTTGTAAAAGTAGTCATTTTCTCATGTGTGTGTGGAGGGAGTGTTTGATTGATTGGGATATTGAAAAATTGAATTAGTGAATAAATTAATGAGAAGGACTTGGAATTAATCAGTGAGTTGGCACCAGTACTCTTCTGTACTCTATAGTAATACTACTGTATGAATACTGGTACTAATGACAATGGACAATGTTAGCATATGTGACAGAGTGAAATGGTGCAACACTTTTTGTAGTGGATAGACTGACTTTGAATTTATATGAAATGTCTGTTTAGACTTGTCAATACTGCATCTACATTGGTTCTATGTTTAAGAAATCAATGTTGGTTAAATTGGTAAGTGTAATTTCTCATGCACTTGTGTATGTATGTAGGCGAAAAGAAGAAGAGGAACGACGGAAAGTCATGAATAATCCAGTGAAAATGAAGCAATTGATGAAAGTGGTATGCACATCTTGTACTTTGCTCTTTTGATGCTGTTATATTGAATTTGCTTCCGTGAAGTAGATTACCAATGTACGTAAGTAATGACTGCCGCTTGCCATTATAAATTAAGCATTTGACACAAAACTGTGGTTTAATATGTAGCCATTTTTTTCATTCTTTCAATAGGATTTGTGCAGTGGAAGGCATAACAGGCAGTGCACATAGGTTGCAACACTAGTGAGAATTATGTTTGCTCATCACAAAGTGTCAGAATACCTGCACATCATTACAAAATAATAATGTTTGTCTGTTTAGTGTGTTTTTAAGAGATTTTGTGATTTTGTTTAAAAAGTTGGATGAGAAAAAGGAAAAGTCAAAAAGGAAGAAAGACAAAAAGAAAGGAAAGAAGAAACAGAGGAAAACTTCTTCGTCAGATGAAAGTGATGATGAACTCCTGAACAAATATCTTGCTATTGTGGAGCAGAAAAAAAAAAAATCTAGCTCATCTGAGCAGAAAGGTCATAATGACCGTCGACAAGAAAGACAAGGTAGCAATGGGCAAGCTAGTTCAAGAAATAAATATGACAGTCACGTTAGAAATCGATCTTTTAATGATGAGAAGAAATCTTTTAGTGAGAAATTAAAAAGTGATAGAAAGCAAAAACTGCCTGTGCATTCTGACAGCGAAGAAAGGTCAGACAGAGACAGGCAGATGAGTAGACATCACTCAGAAGGCAGTGAAAGACACAAGGGCAAGATGCTTCGTAATTCAGAAGCTGACCATGATGACAGGTTTTCAGCTGGACAAAGATTTAAAAGATATGGCTTAAATGTAAGTACAGATTTGTGGTGAATACACCATCCTCTATAATGTAATTAGATGGCCTTTGTAATTGATGATTAATGCTGATGGCAGTGCTGATGGTCTTATTTCGTAGTGATTGAACGTTCCATTTGACTAGTCATCCACCATATCTATCACAGATGAAATGACTTAGTTCATAGAGACTCTAATGGAAGAATGATAACTGAGGTTGTAGATTGGATCAAGTGCCTGTCATGTGCTGACTGCTAACAGTGCTGCATGAACCTTGTGTACTCTTTGTGGCTAAGTCATCCCATGGTAATCAGGCTTCATTTGAATTAAGAATAATTGCCCATGTATCATGCAATTGAATTGGACTAAGATGTGTCACGTTCCACGACTTGTGCATACATTACAACAGTTTTCTGTGTTGTTGTGTTCCAGAGTTATATTTCTACACTGTTTAACACATTGAGTGCGGTATCAATTATTGTCCGCACGCAACAGCCTTATTAGCAGTTATCGGAAATTATTGAGAGCATGTGGCAGCCCTATCGGCAATAAGCAATAATGTGAAGATATTGGAAAGCTGAAATAACGTGTCTCTTTGCGTTGTCCATGCTTGTAGCACACAACACATCTAGGACTTGGTGACTGTTTGCGCTCAGTGGACGGTAGTATGTCCATGTAGGCCCAGTGTTGTCCTGCCAGTTGTGATAGGTCAGACGACTTGTGGTGGAAAAATGCCCTTGGAGCAACCGAAGCTTTAGCTGGCCGATCATTGGTTGAGATGAGACTGCGAATGACTTGAGAACAACAGAGCATACACCACTGCAGTGCACACTTAGACGTTCATAGCTATGTTCTAGCTTGCAATACGCACCATGTGTAGAACTTTTCGTTAGTACTTGCATGCATACACATACCATACACAGTGCATACATAGCATATACATATTATCCGTATGAGCAAATACGTAGCATATATACATAGTATTATATACATATGCAATCCATACATACATTGAACATATATATTTTTTCCCTTGGCACGTCTTTCCCCGACCGCCTCGTAAGAGGCTACCAAGAGACCGTGTGTGTATATATATTTATATGGCTTCAGGTTATAATAGCAGCATGTTTCATTTTGCACCAGGCAGTCATATTTGCATCTGAGACTGGTAGAAAAGATTTCGAGGATGCTGATTAGTCAATTTTATAACAATGTAGTTGGGTATGCTGAATGACAGCAGTTACCGTCAGTCGCGTCCTGCGATGTGAAATGATTGACGTATTATTAAGTCAGTCACGCTCAAAGTGTTAATATGTAGGATTCTGTGTTGTTTTGAATTTTCTATTTCCTTTAATTGCATTTTACCATACAGAAAGCTAGAGATGATAGCAGCCCAGAAATTCAAAAGCGAAAGAGATCAAACTCCAGAGACGATCGAGATGCACGTCGCAGGAAGTCGATGAGCCCAGTCGACAAGAAGCGCAGAGATCGGTCACCACAGCCAGTGAAAAGGTTCGTTAAATCATCCGTTTGATTCTGGGCTTTTGGCTGACCATTGTATGAAAGATCTTATAGTACACTGCAATATGACACTTAGTCCTTCTGAATGCCATTGGTGCTTACCTCACTAAATGCCTGATGCGGAGCACTGCAATCGACAAAGATGCAGATCAATCGATGTGAACTTGATATAGTATAGCACCTCTTCAAGATATCTACTCAGAGGTGCTCCAAGTCTGACTACAGCTGAAAAATACCAATTTCAAAAATGAGTAAAATGCAGGCAAGGAATTTCTAGGCAGGAGTTGCAGCTCTTGGCTAGTCCATTCCAGATGGTCAGGTCCACTCCTGAAAAGACCTGATGTTGCATAGTAGTGGTATGAGCGAAAGGGACAACCATGTCCTCATGGGCATTGGGCAGCAGAACGGATTAGGTGTCGGTCAGTAGTGGCCTCATTGGGTCGATACAACTCCTTGTGGTAAATTGCGGCATGGGCAGAGACCCTGAATGCAGTGTACTGGTGCTGATGGAAAGATAACCAGTGCAGGACGTGCCGCTTATAACCATGTGGCACAGTGGCCGATTAGTTAGAGCGGCCAATCCGTAACACTCAAGGTACGCTGAGTGAGCGGGTTCGACCCTTGTCCGAGGCGTCACTGTGTAGGGAGGGACCTTGAGCAAGTCCTTCGCGCACATTTGCTTTGCATTAGGCTACAGTTGCAATTGCATCATCGAGGCATGTGCACTTCTGAGGAAATATTTTTGGAAGAAGGGCGATAAAAAATTTCAGAATAAGTAAATATAAGCAGATACATGATCTGTCCGTTGGATGCCCTTGTCTAGCATGCGTCTGAACACAAAATTCTATAACTAATGTGTGAGGATACATTAATGAACCTACCCAACGAATGTGGTTTTGTTATCTGACTGACAGCATTATGTTCTGTATCCATGTGAGGTTGCATTTTGTACTCTTGATTTTCAAATATGCAGATTACAATAATTATACTCAAATGTATGAAGTGCCACATCTTAATGTGCTCTAAGATCTTTTGTTATTAGGTTCTTTCGTTATTACAGGTCAGTTGTTCAGTCAGTCTCAGTTGCATATTTATAAAGTACACAGGGATTTAATTTTTTATGTATTTACTGAGAATTTACAGTGCTCTGTGTTTGTATGTGATCCAGGAAACTGACTAGTGAAGAAATGGAGAGGAAACGCGCAGAGATGATGGAAAATGCACGTCTTCGTGATGAAGAACGCCAGACAAACATCAAGAGATACAAGGAGGAGGACAATGAGAGTGAGAAGAAGAACCAAGGAACGAGTGGACCACAGTTTATCAAGTGAGTAGTCATTGTCATTCACAAGTTAAGACTTTACATTTTTTCGTATTTTTCTTTCAAAGTCTTCTTTAAATTCAATGCTACTTCCCATGTTTTTTTATTTTAATGCATTTTTTATTATTAACACTGTTGTGTTTTGATGCTGAATTTTACCCAGTCAATAAATTCTAGTTTTTTTTGCAGGCAAGAAATTAATGTTCAATGATATATATTCCATAATAATACTTTCTATTTTAGATATAATATAGTTGCTAATATATTATGTTGAATTCCTTATTATGAGCAGTATAATATTTGTATAATATACCAGGCATTGAGTAGGTTTAGATAAGAGTATATGTGATGCATACTTTTTCATAAGTATGAAATGCTGTTGTCTGTTTCAGGCCAATGATTTTGAATCACACAGAGAAATCAAGTGTTGAGGATCGCATCAAGCGCAACATTTACAACATTCAGCGAACAGCTGCTGATCTTGACAAGAACTTTACAAAAAGATAATGTCAAATATTAACAGGACTCCTTGTATCCAATCGCTACAAGAAGTGACTTATGCTGTAAAGTGACTGTATCTCTGTAGCCCTTAAATGCTTCAATTTCGCATTTTTGCAGTGCTATTTATTCAGTTTAGAGTATGGCGCGCGGTAACATCTTTTGTGATTTCTCTTCAGTAATGTATCTGTTCTGTGACTTTCTACAACAATCTCTAATTGGTCTCAGAAAGCTTGGAAATAGGATGTGCACAGTGAAAATCAGCTAGTGGACTATTCCAGCATCCAGTGGTTGAATTGCTTGGGAGGGTTCGCCCCTCCCCCCCCCCCGTTCAATTTTCAACCCCCCTTTATTCTCAATTATTATCCTTGAGGAGGTCAAGCAAACTTCCTCAGACCAGCTTTAAGTGTTCCTTGTGATTAAGCATTTATTATTTTTTTCTTTTCCTTTAATAAACTGTCATGTTACATTTTCAATCGTACAACACAATCTAGAAGGCAGGTGAATGTGCTAGAACACTTTTGAATGTAGGGCCTACAATGCCCAGTATAATAAGGTGGAAGGATGCAGGGACTTTGTCATGAGCCAGTTAACAAGTCCCTACATCCATCTCATTAACCAAGAAACTGATTTCTCCAGGGTCATAAAATAGGCAGATGAGAATCTTAAGGATTCTGCGCTAGGCCCATATTAACGCCCTGTGGCTGAAACTGGGGGTCTGCCCTCCCTAATGGAAAACACTTGATGTCTCTTTGGTAACAGAGCTTCGAGAAATAGAATTGAGATGAGCACAAAATGGGATAATTTAACCCTAAAATAAATACTTAGCCAGCAGCTTGTGATTCCGTGTGGTAAACTGTAGGCCTGTTTCTTTGAACTAGCTACGCATCATATCATTTCCACTAACTTTACGCAAGGCTGTCGTAGGCTCCTTGCTGAAAATGGACGATGAACACTGACATGTAGATATCAATCAGTCTGATGAACGATTGCGACCATCTGGCGAACGACTTGATCGCCATCTAACTTGCTCTGTCTGCGATGTCAACGCCGCGTATTTTGTTTTGGCCCTCTGGCGATTGAATTAATCGACAGGTGACAGCGAAACTTCGATTCCTACGACACATCAGAAATACGCCCCCTGACGATTGAATTGAATAAAGACATGTTTTACAATGGATTTAATACTGATAATAGCAGAAGGTTTTGTTTATCAATTCAGGATTTAAATAGAAATTGTGTCTGTGTGACGTTATACGCATTACGACTACCGTCGAATGCAATTATAGGGTAGGCCTATAGACCAGTCGCCTGGTAGGCCTATCCATAGGTAGGCCTAGCAACCGCTACCAGCAAACTCAAGGACCAAGATACACTTATCTAGATTCTACCGATTCATTCATGAAAATCAGGCACACCACTTACGTAACCATTGCAAAGCCTCACTTGTAGCACGCGCGAAATGAAAGACTCGCGATGGTCAGTGTTGTATGCAAGACTTGAAACTTCAATACCAAGACGAGACAGTGAGGTGCCGAGACCGAGACAGTGGGGTACCGAGACACTAGGCTCAAGACAGTACGAGACAGTAAAAGACAAGCGATCCTATATAACATGCTGTAAATTACTAATGTATCAGTTTTCGGGAATAAGGTTCATTTGTAATTTCAATTTAAAACTTGTAATGTATATAGTACCAGTTCCTGAGAATAGTTTTTTATTGCCGCAAGATTTTAAGACAGTTAACGCGAAACTTATCGAGATCTCTTGTTCGAGACAGAACAAGACTTTCACTTCAAGACAGTTTCTAAAAATTCGAGACACTACTTCGAGACTTAGACAGCAGGCTTCCGAGACCGAGACACTAAAAAACTGTCTCGAGACCATACAACTCTGGTTATAACTGTCAATTTTAAATTCAACTCACTATTCCGCACTCTATTATGTTGAAACAAGCTAATGCCAGTCATGTTTGAAATGTTAAAACATGTGGATTGTGGTGTGTACTTTGACTCCGTAGTAATAACCTGATTTATCCAATAATAATAATGATAATAGTAATAATAACAACAGTAGGCTAATACTAGTAAATTAGTGATAATACACTGATGATACCATTTCGTGGTAGCTGTGCATTTGAACAACGTTCATGTAACGATGCATATACACAGTTCAACTTATTCTGCCTTGGTTTGGCCACCACGCCTCTTCACATACATATTCATGAGTTCAATTGAGTATTAATTAATCAATAACTGCTGCAAACTTTCATCGTCAATTATATTGCAAAAACAGTCAAAATCAGCAAAATATTTAAATAGAATTCTAAGATATAGATTGATTATGAACTAATCTAACTTATGACTACCTAGCCAGCCTAGATTAGCTAATAGCGCTTCTTAAGTCAGATATCTACCTCCCACGGGAATGGAGCAGATCTGCAGTGTATTTCTGTAGTGTTCATTTGGATTCTTTCTTTGTATGAATTCTGTCGATTGCTTCTTCTCGGATGATTGTTGCCTCTAGTCTCTTCACCTCAAATGCTTCTGTGCCGTCCTCCACTCGCACTCGTCACGTCCGAATGATGAATCGGACTTAATGTGATACTTGCGTAGCCTCGATTCCGTTGACAAGTATGTCAGAAGAGACACACTATAGATGCTGATATTAATCTCTCAGTCCATCTATATTAACGTGAAAAGAGTTTCTGCATTCCACCGCTCATGACCGATAGTTCGAGAACGAAAATAACTCCTGATTACACACGGAGAATACATCCATCATTACTCGACGATCACAGTACTGTTCACCACTACACCATTCGCACCCCTCAGCAGTTCTAGACGAACCTGGGTCAAATAACTGTCCGAACTCCTAAAACTTCTTTGAGAGTTCGCAACTTGAGAATTACGTGTTGACTTTTTCTCAGCACCAGCAATACTGAACATCTTATTGCAAACTCACGCAGCCCGGATAACGCATTTCCGCCGTACAATCCCCAGCAGACGACCGATGGCCAAAATCAGACCTTTTAACATTGCCTCCTGAATGTCAAATTGCAAACGACCAGTTCTCCCCAACAACACTGTTACTAAGGGCTCTAATTTAATCTTATAGCGCCTTTACATTATATTTATAGGCTGACATTAATTAACTCTGAATTAATTTAACTAATTAACATTGACTGCATATTATAATGTTAATAATACATAAGAAATGTGGGTTTTAATAGGAACATCGCTACAGTTCAATTAGAACGTGCTAGTATGAGACATGTGTGAGTTGATGATTTAATTCATTTAACAACCGAGTTTGAGTTAACTCATTTCATAGAGGATGATCTGAGTTTGAGTTTGAACTTATTTTGAGGTGCATGAATTGAGTTTTGATTTAACTCATTTCATGTATGAGTTTACCCATTACTAGGCCTACGTAGGGGTTCTAGGGCAGTTCGTCGCAGGACAAAATAATCGTCGCGGACATTTCGTCGCAGACAATTCGTCGCGGTCAATTTATAATATGAAAACGATGGTAAATGCTTCATTGAAAAACCATACAAATACATCGCAATATTAGAACGTAAATATCATACTAGACTGTCAAGTTTTAAACTATTTAGGCCTAAGAAGCCGTCCACATGTTACGTACGCAGCGAGGGGAGGGGGTTTAAAATAATTCCGGCCATTTTGCGTACGGGTACATATGGTGGGGAAGGGGTCCCGAAAATATGTACGTGCGCAAATACAATTGTCTAATTGTGACGTCCACAATACAGACTATGGAAATCCGAACTGAAATCAGATACCTACTCACAGACTATATTCCTGCTTAATCAATTTTATGTAGCATTAAAACGGTTTTAAATGCAAGTGTTGTTAGTGTTTTATTTCCTCATAACAGTTAACAAACTTAAGCTGTTGAAAGTGATGCTTAACAAAACTACATAGCCTGTGGTGAAATCAATGTCTTATAGATGTTTTTAGCTACCTAACCTTTGCAATGGGGGGGGGGGGGTAGAACTCAAATGTACGTACGCATGGGGGAGGTGTCGACGAAATGTACACGGTGCAACAGAGGAGGGGGGGTCCAAAATCCGATTTTTTTTGCCTACGTAATGCGGATGTGCGGATGGGCCCTAATATCAAGTTTGAATGGAATATATACACTCTAGTAACGCTTACGAACTCCTGAAAGTAAGCCTACTCTAATCTATCACATTGTCAACTAGATGTTGTTAATTTTTGGAAAGATCCTCTTCGAAATCGTTCAAATTTTAATTAATCCTTATGATGGGTTCACTGTTTAATCCATTAAATCGACGAGAGCTAACTACCCGGCATTGACACTACAGATGCACTGAAGTTTACCGCGACAAATTGTCCGCGCCGAATTGTCCATTTTTCTCCGTCGAGTTGCCCGCGCCGAATTGCCCTGCGACGAATTGTTAGGTCACCTACGTAATATAGGCCTATATCATTCATTCATTTGAACGCTTCTATAGCGTCCCCTTAAGAAGTATACTCGGACAGTCGGAGGCTAAGAATAGTTATACGATCCGAGCCCAGCCACAGCGATACAAATCAACTTGTGAAAGAAAGGCGCATTAGGCTACTGGGCAAGAGTTCTCTATCAGTGTATATTGGTCCTTGGTTACTGAGTTATTAACGACAGTACTGAAAGCAGTGCATATAGAAGTAGGTTCATATTAGAGTCAATGCATTAATTGATACACTATCGATGGTTACGGAACTTATAGATCATATATAAGCCTACAAGTAAGATAAGATTACAAAATATGTTTTGTGACTGTTATTGTTAATTTTAAATCAATATATTTTTGTTGAAATTCTGCACAAACGCTTCTAAGACAGTCATTATGTCGTAATCGTAATCTCGACATTTCTACAGCGCCTACAAAAGCGCAGTCGCGGGTATCAGCTTATTCACAGGCACTTGTTCAAAACAGAATGCCATTTTGGTGTCACTCCTCTGAATGATATCACCCGGTGCGGTTCGCACACCCCGCATCCCCCTAGTGACGCCACTGTTTATTGTTATACTCTGTTTCCTTTCCTGTAATTTTTATCCCCCACTTTCATAATAGGCCTATATATCCAGAGAGTGTGCATCTTATTGCATTTGGTGCGATTTATATGTGCCACATCGGTGAGCTGCGGTCCATGGATCGCGACTAGCGAGGTCGTCATTTAGTCGCTGAGTGTTGGGTTAGAATTTTGGGGTAAGTTGTCTTTTACCCCTTATCCTGTTGCTTTGTCTGACATCGGGCTATCATGCATAAAGAGGAGAACTAGCAAAGATCACCAGGAAAATGGGTTTGGACAGTTTACTAGGTCAGTCTGAGCCGACAAGCGAAACAAAAGACGCGTCTTCGACACGCACGCTTACATGCATGCAGTCCCTTGTACAGTTTGCAGTAGCTGCTGTGCGCTGAACGAACGGCTCAGCATTAGGAATTACTGAATTAGGCGATTGAAACTTGGAATTCACTTGTGAACCAACCACGTATTATCGGCAAGAGATCACCGTAGAACGATTCCAATTTGGACATTAAGCAGTTATATTTGTATTATTTGCATGTAGTTATTTTGCGGGCATGGCAGGTAGATACAGTATAATATTTGCTAAGTAATTTTGAGGATTAAGTTTTCTCTAGTGGTATAAATGGTGAAAAGCAATTACACGCGTTTATGTACTTTATAAACAGCACGATGTGCTTCTTTGCTCAGAATTTTAATAAATTGTAGCTAGTGTGATTTTGCTCTGCTGTTAGATTTTGTGCATTATCACTGTTTTGCATTATAATTTTGCTTACCAGTTAGTACAGTTATTTTAAGAAACTTAGATGCTGTTTATAATCACTGCAGTCAATGTGTAGTATACTCTTCTGTTGATAGGGACTTTTCATTCTGATACTATTCATTCTGATGTTTTCCTTAATTTGCCATTAATGTTGTACAATCCAGGATATTATTCCTTATGTCTCCGGTACATCATTGCTAATGGTGGCTGATTGGGTAGGTGCCCACAACGCTCAGTGTGCGCTGAGTGAGCGAGTTCGACTCTCGTCCGAGGCGTCACTGCATAAGGACCTTGAGCAAGTTCTTCGCACTCAATTGCTCTGCATTGCAACTGCAGTTGTGCTGTCGATGCGTGTATGCACTTCTGAATCAAACTGTTAGAAGGGGATATCAAATAACAGTGTATTGTACTGTATTGTAATGTCTTATTTTATTTCATCCTTCCTTTTCCTTTGATGAATGTTATATAGTGAGAGTCCTTGCCAATTATGAGAGAAATTATTTTGGTATTCTTGTGTTTTAGCGGGTAATGATGGTTTTTCTTTGTTGATTTTGAACTCTCTGCATTTGATTTGCACTCACTCCAGATATCTTCATCACAGGTGCCACCAATCTTTTGCAGTTTTTTGTAACTCTTTAAACCTGCTGGAATCACAATTTTGTTTTCCAGATACCAAATATGACTGCAGATCGGTGCTTCTTTATTACATAGCTTATTGTTAACTCATCGAGTGTAGTGGTTATTATCAATTGTGATTAATGGTAACAATTATGGAAAGAGTTTCAATCTGTTTAACCAGAATAACTTATTAGAAGAAAATTAATGTTCATATGAAGACTGGAACTGCTAATGTGAATTGCTAGTAATGGGGTCTGTTATGGTGTGCTTTATTTTCATTCATCTGCCAGACGCCCATGAGATGGTTTTGCTGTTGAACTGTGAGCTGTAAAATCGTCATCTCCACACTACATTGCAGTATTGTAGAGTTATTCATTGTCAAGAGTGTAACTAGGAAGCAATTTTTAGAGTTTCCTTTGGACATGTATGGTTACGTAGTATGGGATCAGTAATATACGCTCATTTTTAGACAAAATTCTTTATTTTCCAAAACTGCATGTTTTGCTGTGGTTTCATTAAGAGTTGAAATATCAGATGACTGAATACAATATGTATTGGTAATTAGGTATCAGATAGAAGTAAGGAAGGTCTGACAACTGTAACCACAGCAAGGTTGTTGGATTACTATGGTTGACGTGTGCTTCAGCCAAGTATAATGTTGTCGAACATTAATGTAACGCCGGTCAAAATCAGCAGCGCTCTCAACTGGCATCAGCGCCTGGGCCAGTCAATAGGAGAGTCCTATAATTCTTCTCTGAAACTGGGAAGGTGAGAGTGATTGTAATTCCAGACTCAACGACAAAGGAAAACAGTTCCAAGCTGAGGGCCGACATTCACAATTCTCTTGTATTGAGCCATTCCATAGTGCATCTGCTAGGCGGTCTTAAAAGGAAGATGGCAAGGATGCTCTCCTGGGTAAGGAGGAAACCAGAGTACAGGGCCTTCTCCGCGTTCCATTCTCACACACAGCTATGCTGCAGCATCGTGCCTTCTCTGTTGTGGGCACTACCACTTGGAATGGGCTTCCTCTTTTACCCAAGAACTCCTTAATCTTCTTGCTCTTAAATCTGTCCTCTTTGGCTGTGGTTGGACTGCGAGCGACTCTGAGTAGATTTCTTGAAGAGGCTCTATATCAAGTTTCATTGATTGATTGGTTGATTAACATTAAAACTTGTGGTAGGTTGGTACCATCCTAGCAATACAGTTGCCCATAAGGGAACTGTATGCACTGTTGAACTGGATCTTGGGCAATTTTTATTAAGATTATATATTTTGATTGTATGAATTATTTCGCTATAATTTGCTCTCCTTTGCTCTCATTTTGATGTTTCATCTCATTCTATGACAAAATGAACCGTAAGTAGTTGATAAGAGCCTGCTACCAGATATCATTTTCAATTTAATTAACTGGCTAATTACTGATCTCACCATCCTTTCAATTCTGGTTGTTTTTCTAAGCATCTGCTGCTGCACCATTTTTTCTTTGTGGCTTTTCATTTCTGTTGCTTAGATTGACAGTTTTCAAACTTTCATTGTACCATCAGTTAAATTAATTTAATGTTGTCGTACCACCAGCAAAGAACAGATCAAAAACAACAGGTGAGCGGTGAGTCCCAAATCCCATTGTAATTCATTATTAGGGTGAACATCATTAGTTCTGGATTATTCCATAAGCCTTATTATAGTTTTTTTACAGGGTTTGGGGCAGGTATTAGAGTCATAAGTAGACTAATTAAATAGTTAATTTAGAATTTTCAGAATATAGTCGTATAAAAAAATGAAAAATTAAGAAAGATGGGCAGTTGGGCACGACACTTGTGTTGGTTATAAAATAGCTAATCAAAAAAGATTGGCTCACACTCATAGAATATTTAAATGAATTTAAAAAAAAGTTAGATGAATTATTTTCATGCGCCACTTAACAACACCTGGTGCATGTACCACCATTTGAAAATACTTTACTAATATCTTGTATTTTTGTGTAATTCATTAAGGACTTGACTGTCCTGCTGTTGCTAATGAGTAACCTCCATTCCTGGATCTAGCCTAAGTTTCCTAGGTCTAGATTATTGTGTAGGCCTTATTGTAATTCTGACAGTTTGATGTTTAATCTCAGAGTGATGCTCAAATACAGAATCATCCTTTAGCAGTTGGATTCATTTGGTTTAGATTTGAAATGATCAAGTTGAAGCAATTTACTTATATCAGAGTAATTTGAACTAGTTGAGAGTATTCGGTTTTCTAGTACTTGAAGATTTCTACAGCACATTTGAAGTGGTTTGTCAGACTGTTTGTCGGTCTCTTCATCCGACCTTTATGGATCTACTTGACTATCTTACAATGACGAAACGCTCAGATTGTTGCAAGTAAGCATTTGCGACAAGCACTTGACTCGTGTGAGTGCGTACATGTGCACGTACATAAATGCGTATGTGCATTCATTTGGGGTTTAGGCATGTATCTATGGTTTAGGCATGTATCTATTTCTTTATATGCCAGTGTATGTGTTTGTTTGTGCAATGTTGTGGAGGTGTGTGTGCTTACTTGTGTGTATACATCTGTACATGTGCACCTATGTGTGTGTGGCACGGTGGCCGATTGGTTAGAGCCGATTGGTTAATGCTCAGTGTGCGCTGAGCGGGTTCGAGCCTCGTCCGGGGCATCACTGTGTAAGGACCTTGAACAAGTCCTTCGCGCACAATTGCTCTGCAGTACAACTGCAATTGCGCTGTCGAGGCGTGTGCACTTCTGAGCCAAAAATATTGGAAGAAGGGTGATATCAAATTTCAGAACAAATAAATAAAAAATATAAGGTATAATATATATAGTTTTCTGCATAATCGTTGACAGTGTAAGTACAGGATTTTGCTATTTTTCATGACTTGTTTCTGTTCTTGCCAAGTCTTTGTGGGGTTTTGTTCTTCCTGAGCACTTCTTCAGGTAGCAGAATCTCTGATGTAGAACTGAGATGAGAGTGGCCATAGGCCTATGTCCATGTTGTACCGAGGCCAAAAGTTAGCTACGTGTGATCCTTCTCCTTGACTATGTCGACCATGTGGTCCTCTCTTTTGGGGTTAGCGGGCTTGTTAATAGATGCCCACTTGGCTTTCAGTTGATCCTGCAGTGGGGCAGGCAGGGAAACATGCCTGAAGAAGTGCAGTCTCTTTCCAGTGCCATCACTGTATCCTGATGACAATATTGCTCGCATGATCTGACATGGGAACCCAGATGATCCTCCTGAAGTGCAGCATGTTCAAAGTCTTTAGTTGTTGTTTAGGGCCTTTGTGGTACACTTAGTTGTTGTTTAGGGCCTTTGTGGTACACTTAGTTGTTGTTTAGGGCCTTTGTGGTACACCATGTCTTATAGCACAGTCTATAGATAGAGTTTAACATTCGTCTACATTGCAGAGTGCTAGATGTATATATCCAGAACTATGCAGGATCTGGTGATAGCATTTTCATGCTATAGCTCCTGTTCACTGGAACTATTGAGACTGTCTTGCTGCTAAGATATGTAATGGCTTCAACACCTCCAATTCATCGCAGGCAGCCATTGACAGTAACTGACCAACATGGTTTGTCTGGGTCTTTCCCCAAAACGATCTCAAATCCAAAAGCCTCTTGAGCTCTGTCCCACCACCTCCAGTGACAGGAGTTTATCATCTGCCATTTCCACCAGCAGAGAAACATCAGAGCTGCATACTCTAGGTCTACGAAGACTGAGATAGTGGTGCCTACCACACCAAGGTAAACAGTTTTCTCCTTAATTTTGGCCACGGATGCTGCAAAGAGATCTTTGAGCTATTGGGTTGCCCTGTCATACCCTATGAACCTTAAACCAGTTAGAACTTTCCCCTTCTATTCGCACATGCTTAAATTGCTAAAAGACAACTGTGGGTCTGTGGTGAGTGTTTTCTCTCTTGTTCAGGCTTGAATAATCCCTGACAGAGGAGCGTTTGGCCACACGGACCCTTCTGCCCCACTTGATTCTGTCACCAGTGTCTTCTTTCTTTGATTTTAGAAGTTTCAAGTCCTATTGTATCATTTCGCCACATCTCTTTTTCTGTCGCCCAGACGGCGTCATTCGATGTCTGCTCTCATAATTCATTTGAATGCAACTTTCATCCTCTCTTCTCGTTCTCATTATGGCCTCTATTACTTTATCCATGATACATGCCACTTCCAAGGTCTTTCTGATAATGTCACTCCTTTTCTTATCCCTTAGTAAGTGTCCAAGTATCCACCTCTGCTCTCACCCTTAGCCAGAAATAAAGAGTAAGGTGTCCAAAACAACTAGAACTTTGAAGTCATGTCCACTCGACACCGTGAGCGTATAAGTCAGACGTCAATGCCCTACCTTGCACTGAATCTCCTGAACACATTTATAGCAGTGTTGTTTACGTAAAATGATACAAACAACAAATCTGTTGATTTGAAAGCAGATGATGGGAGGAATTGATTATGCGTTATATCACATTTAACACAAACTATTTTTCAGTAATGATGAACTGTCTTTCTTTCAGCAACCCATCCAATAACATCCACAATTTATGCGCGTCCAAAATAATTTCCACTGGTCCACAGGACGGGTGACTGACTAAGGGCTTGCCTCTGCACTCTCATTTCGGTTCTCTGCAATAACCCTTACCTCTTCTGGTCATTGTCCTGGCCTCTGCTCCATACATCATCACCGGCTGTATCATTGCTTTGTATACCTGATGAATCGGCATTTTGGTATCACACAATGCACCCATCAATATACGCATCAAGTCCTATGTCTCCCAAGCTGCCTTAATCCTGTTCTTGACGTCATACTCACTTCTTGTCTTGACATTCATTACTGATCCAAAGTATTTAAAATGTTTCTGTTTATTTCAATATGTTTCCAGCCCTGTCTCTGACCATTAGTGTTTTAGCCGTCTGGAAGCAGATCATGGTTTCTGTTTTATCGATGTTTACTTTGAGGCCTTTGCTCTCCAGTAAGTACTGTCTGCCAATCAGTAAAACTTGTCTTTATCCTTGCCTCCTCCTCCGCCTTCTCCTCGTCATCAGTCACTATAAGATCATTCACATCCCGTGGTGCCCTTCTTCTTACATGTTCCGACATTGCACCCATTACTATGACAGACAGCAGGATCCCTGATGTACACCACTCTCATCTAGAATTTTCCTGTGTTGCCCATGCTGCTCTTCACCGAAGTCTGTGCATCTTCATACATTAATTTTACCTTTTTTTTCTGAAACTCTTCTTTCTTTAGCTCCAGTGCACAACCTCTCTTACTACTCTATCAAGAGCTCTTTTTAAGATCAACAAAGGTCTTGTGTAGTTTCTTTCTAATATTTTCTTGGGATGAACCGAAACTCGCCTCGGAACTTGGCTTGGACAAGTTTCGTAGTAATCGGCATTACTCGGACTCGGGCTAACAATATAAATTGGTTGGTCCCTCAGCAGGGCAGATTTCCTCCAGAGGCTCCCTTAGAATTTTCTTCACTTAACAGCTTGAAGTATGTCTACCGTCTAGACCTGATTGCTTACTTCTCAGTTTGAATTTTGCTGTCTGCCTTTTAGAGCTATACCGATTATGCTGATACTGATTATTACCAATTATTCATTTGCCGATACCCGATTATTTCACCAATTATTTTGCCGATTATTTCACTGATTATTTTATTGTGTTTCTCAAGATGTCCGGTTCCAAAAGATAGACTTACTGCTACTGCCTATTATTGCGATACAAGCAAAACACTTGCTTCGTAGGAGACGTATACATGTAGTGTTTAACTAATCCTAGGCAGGCAATACAGATCAGGCAGACCGCCGTCGACCTTGCATGACGGAGGAGAGAAAAGAGATGTCTATGTAACTGGATGCCTTCTTCTATCAAACATGCCAATGATGACATTCCCTCCTCACTTTTACAACATACCACTTTAGCCTAAAATACTTGCCAGCAGCAAGATTGGGCCTGCAGAGATGACCTGTGCCGGGTGTGCCTAGGATAATACTACGACTCACTCTGCACAATACCTATGTTGACACTTTCCCACGCCTACTGGGTGGTCTTAAGTACCCAAGCCCGATGAAGCCCAAGTTAACACGCTGTGGGAACGGAAAGGAATGCTGTTCTTCACAGACCCAATGATGTTGCTGTCGTCATTTTGCTTTTATAGACCGAAAATAATGTTGTAAAATAAAAAATATAATCAGTAATGTCGGCGCTGATTATTGTGCCGATATCCGATACCGCCAATATGTCTATAATCAGCCAGTTGATTAATCGGTAGGGCTCTACTGCCTTTAATAACATTTGCTGAGTGTTTATCCTGTCTTCTTCCCTTGTCTTGCCCTTGCTATAATTTTATGTTTCCGCTTTTTCCTCTCGTTGGTGTTTGATTCTTGGTGTACATATTGTATTGCCCTTCTATTGGCTATTGTACAGTTCTGTATGCCTCCTTAGACATTGCTTTGTAGGTCGCTTTCAGCTTCCCACCCAACCGATCCATCTGCCATTGCTTAAAGACAGTTTTCTTTTTAACTGCTGCTTGCACTGCCTTTGCCCACCACTAAGTTTCTTATTGCTGTCTTTTCTGTCCTCTTGTTGTGCTAACTTCATTATCCGTTCTTCAAACCATCCTGTGTCACCTCCCTTGACCTATCGAGTCTTGTCTGTGCCTCCTATTGTAGGCGTCTTTTATATCTCCTTTCTGCTTCCAAGTTCTGATAAGCTGTTTTTGCCTGGTCTTTTGTCCAATCTGCTGTTGTGCCAACACTATCATGCTGACTGACCACTGCTTCTTTTGATAGTACCTTGCAGTTCCTATCCTCACACCTTACCAATGGTGAGTCAATTTGACTTCCACTTCCATTGTTGATGTGTTCGTAGAAGACACAACTATATTGACTTATCTTGGTTAGAAAATACATTTTAGGAAGTGCCTTCTGAGTAGAGGTTAGAGCTACTGATGTCTGCCGGTAATTTCGGTTTCTTATTCTAAGCATGACCCTAATGTTTCACTTGAGATACTTAGGACATCACAGACTACTAGACATAGCAATATTTTTATTGTTTTCCTTAAGGTGTTTTAAAACAATTTCTTAAATTTTTGGATTTTTTATATTATTGGTTTGGGGCTTTTTCATGACAGTTTATTGTGTTTAAAGTTGTTTTGGAATAAAAACTATGATATGTGTACTTTACAACAAACGATGATCTGTGAAATTGTTCAGGTACATCAGAGATGTGTGTGTTGTAACATGCTGCTTTACAACACAAATCTTGGTGCAGCCTTGATGGGGGGACATGTATTAAAAAACTAACTTCACCTGTAGAATTTTTTTAATTAAAATGTGACGTCATTTTAAGGTAGATTAACGGGATTTTGATTTGTCTCCCATGAAGTGGGTGTGGCTAGTGGTGATTCTTTTTCGAATTAATAAAGTATATACGTATTCTTTTCAATGTTGCTATTTAGCAAATTCATGGGATTCCAAGGTTTTGTAATATATCTAGCTACATGCTGGATGAATTGCATTGGTTGCCCATGCGAAGTTATGTTGATTCTCATCTCTTTGTGATGATTTGTAACTTCCTGGCCAGTTGATCTGTTCTATGTTAGCTGGCTGATGGCAGTGTTGGTCCAAATTTAGGGAGGGAGTTTATTATTTTGAAGTTTATACCATTAAAATCTTTTATTTATTGCAGTTGAATCTCTCTGTTCCATTCTACAGTGTTAATGTGTGCGCCATTAACTTGGTTAAGTGTATTATTCGTCTTGAATAATATTAATCAGTTCAAAATTGAGGAGGGGGAGTTGCTACAATGACTTAAGGGGAGGTATTAAGTTGCTCCAATGATTTAGAGGGGATAGACACCTCTGTTTACAAATAATTAGACAACAGTTCTCTGTAGCTGATTACTGTTACTTTAAAGAAGTAACTAAGTATTTTTAGGTAAGTGTCAGTGGTAACATTAACTTGAATTTTTGGCTCCTTCCATTGTTACATTATACCTTGAAATTGACGAAGTTAAAGGAAAGATTTAGGAGACATTAGCACACACAGATGTGTCCGGGTCACTTTAATGCAGGCAAATCATGGAATTTACAGGTTGATGAGAAAGCACCTTTAATTTATAATATTTATAGCACCTTGGTCACACGAGGCAGTGCAGTGATAGGGTGATCTAAAAGTAACGTCAAGCAACTAAGTTTTTTGACATTATCGTTACCTCATGAAACTAATCAGTAACATTGATGTGTTATATTTGGACTTGCTAAATTTTTTTAAATAATTTATTTGCAAGATCTAAGATAAAAGTTATATCAAGCACATCCAAGCTAAATTAATCACATTTTCAGAGCATCCTGGTATAGGTATTCTCATAATGTGCCCCATTGTATTAAATTCCCGTTTGCATGGTTGCTATGGCTACTATGGTCTTTTGCATTTTATATGATCCAGTCAAGTCGATCGACGTTCGATGTTGACTTACAGTGTAGGTCTTTAATGTATCAAGTCAAAGCCAGGTTATGGTAGTGGTGACTTGATGAAACATGGCAGAAGATAAGCAATCTGGTTGCTGGTTGCACTTAAGCTGAACGGCTGACTGGTACATGGCTTGGTCTTTAAGCCACAGTGTGATGAATTGGATTCCTATTAGCAACATATGTTATCAACTTATCCTTGCAGAGCCGTATAAGCCCATATACATTCTCAATAGGGCATAACTGGAAATCGCCTCGGACATTCGCCTCGGCCGAATATTGGATTATTCGGAAGTATTCGCCTCGGCAAATGTTACACCCGCAAATAGCTAAAAATAACTTTTTGGAAAAAATATTTTTTTGATAAAATAATATTTTTTCATCAAATAAATTTAGGACTAGCAGACTTACTTATAAGTTTTTGATTAATTAAACAAGAACTTAAAATTTCATTGAATTTTCTTTAAAATAATTATGTTAATTTATATATTTTAATTTCTTTTGATTGCATTCCACAGACCTAAACTTAATCTTCTCGCTTGAATTGGCTCCGCCCGCTTTCCGGTAAACATTAGAGAGTAAAGATGTTGTTGATAACTTAGTATTTCATATTTTATAACAAGGTTTTGCATTTGTTTCACAAATAAAGTTATTAAATAATAAATATATTGTTATAGCCTAGAGTGCGACGATATGCTATACGAAGGATATTGCTATAGACAGCATTGACTATAGATAGTTCTCTGTAGCTGTGCACGTGGCAGGTTAACTATGCTTTGCCTATGGACGGTACTCGCTGACAGTCGCTGGCCGAATTTGCCGCTACTATTCGGTTCGTACCCGGATCCGGCAAATAGTTCATCCAAATACTCGGATTCGGTACTCAGTGGAAATTGTCTACTCGGTTATGCCCTAATTCTCAAGTACCTCACTTCCATGTGAATGATCTTTGGTTTGATATGTCATAATAGTCAGTCAGTTTCCATCAGAGGGAATGGATATTTCAATGAATTTAGAGCAATAAGTGCATGTCATAATTGGCAGTAACTTAATAAGCTATTCAGCTGTATTATCTACTGTGCTGAACTGCTGAGAAATTCTTAGAAATAAGCACCGGATGTGGATTGGTGCAGATTCGAGGACAATGAAGGAGGAGGAGGAGGGGGAGGATCACTCATTGGTTTAGTGTAAGGAATGAGATGATGAATGCACAGTTCCATTGTGAATATCTTTAGGTCTAATGACTTCTCTGCCACTTATCATAATGCCCAATGCATCAGTTGAACTAGAGCTGATAGGTCAGAGATAATCCAGAAGTTAGGATACCATTGAAAGAGATCAGGAGTTAGGATACCATTGAAAGAGATCAGGAGTTAGGATACCATTGAAAGAGATCAGGAGTTAGGATACCATTGAAAGAGATCAGGAGTTAGGATACCATTGAAAGAGATCAGGAGTTAGGATACCATTGAAAGAGATCAGGAGTTAGGATACCATTGAAAGAGATCAGGAGTTAGGATACCATTGAAAGAGATCAGGAGTTAGGATACCATTGAAAGAGATGATAAATGTACAGTTTACAGTCTGTAAACTTTAATTTTTCTGTTTGAATTTCAAAGAATCAGATCCTAGATGGAGTTATGTTGATAGGTAACTGATGATTGTTGTTTTCTCGATTTAAGAATAGCCTGCTAATATCAATCATTTATCAGCTATTTTAAAAGTGTTTCATAATCTTGTAATTAATTTCTAATGAGATCTTGTGTGATAACAATTTCACACAGAGAGACTTTATATTTCAAATGATGAAAGAGCCAGCTACATGAAACTCATTTCCTTATTCTGTTACTCAGTTTGACGTCATTTTGTAACATCATTTATTGGTATTGAAAATGATTTATCTTGTCATAATGAACTAAAATAAAACTATCTATTGATACACTAGCTTCTGCTTAAGAAATTTACCTTACCACACCTGTACAATAGTACATCTTAATTTGGTAACTCCATAGTGGGACTAGTGTGGCTTTTATGAGTTCTCCTATTGACATCTGTTGACTTAAACCCGTTTATTTGTACCTTGTATAAGCTGTTGGCGATCATTGATGAACAGAGTGCTGTGGGAAATATGATCATTTCTGTGTGGTGGTTAAAAACCCTGTCTTGTCCAGTGGTTAAAGTATGCATGATGACTGCAGCATACTCACGGGTTGACAATACCAGTTTGCTGATTCCGGCTTTCTTTGCAGTAGGTCTGCCTGTGGAATTGGCGATGGCTTCCTCCAGTCGAAGCCAGAGAACTACTGGGACCGGAACCGATGGAGAAATGACGAAATCCAACATGAAGCTAAACAAGAGTTTAACAACGAGTGCAAAACGGTGAGCAGTTACAGCTATTTTGCTCATTCAACTGATTTGCAGGAATTGGCTGTTTCGTTTGAGTCCAGTTTTATTATATATCAACTTATCTTGTACACTTTTATGTCAATAAGTCTCTCACTTGGACTGTGTCCATGTTGCCTTAATTGTGAGGATCTTCTTTGACTAAACGGTGATGAATTTTATCAATTGAATTTTAAGCGAGTTTTAAGAATTAGGAATTGACTTAAAAAATTGTAAATCAATGTTTAAATCCAGTTTGCTTGAATTTGTAAAATTAATTGAGTATCTTTTTTTGTTGCGGTCATTTATAAATCTTTCAAATTGAATGCAGGGTTGTCAATATCCTTTCTGTATCTATGTATTGCTTATTACTCTTTAACAATAGGGAGTTTTTCAGGCCTAACCCTGTCCATATTCAAAATATGTGCCTTTGAATGAAATAAGACAAGGCTTAGACTTTTCATTGGCATTGTATTTGATATTTGTGGTGTTATTTTATCTGTTTTTGATGTATCGCTCGTTTGCATGTGTGGCTTGTGTAAATGAATTTGAATAACTAATTCTGGTAAGTGATATCATTAAGGGTTTGATTGTGTGTTTGTATTCGAGCTGTGTTGTGACCTGGAATCTGTGGTTTCTACACTGTACTGCTTAATTAGCAGGAGGTAGATTTTGTGCATGAATATTTCATCTGCTATAAATTTAGCAATAAAGAGAATGTTTAAACCGTATTTATGTGACAATCCTTATATGCTGTTGAGCGACTTCTAGTTGCACTTTCCCATCCCATGTAAAGCAACATGTGGTTGCCTCTAGAGCAGGAGGTTGTCACTAGGAGTGACAAAATTTAGTACTTAAAATATGGCCTGTCTCCACAAGCCTAGTCTCAGTAGGTCCCCAACCACCTATCAGTCTGTCACTGGGTCCCTCTGTCCCAGAGTTCTTATGGAATTGTCTACCACTCTCTTCTCATGGCTCAAATCACTTCCTTTGTTCAAGAAGTGGCTCTAGACTCACTAGTTCTCCTTGGCTTTCAAGCATTTGGATATCTACCAGTATCTAACTGCATCTTTACCCATCCGTTTCTCAGATTCATATTTTGGGATGTGTAAGCGTGTGCATGTCACAAATAAATCAATGATAATGTTAATGATTTTGGATAAAATCATTACTTAAATGGTGCCTCTTGAGCATAGTATTTTTGGGTAGAGAGAGAGACATTATTATGTGTTTATGTCCAATCATCTAACGCTGTGATTTCTAGATACATATTCTATGTAATAAGTTTGGGTGGAAATAGAAATATGTTGTGCTTTCTAAATAATTTTTTGTTTAGTGCCTTGATATTTAATATTATTTACTGTACCATTGAATATTGGTTATCCAACCAAAAAAGATACCATATTATATGAATTAATTAATTAATTTTCTCAGTGAATAAATATATAGAAAGAATGAGGAAGAGCTGAGGTGTTAAAGGCTAGGCTTAATTCTTTAACCAATATACTAATTGTCTGGCGGATAGACAAATTTACCATTGCGAAGGTTTGATTTACTTGTAAAGTAAGGATTTTATTGGTCACGTTGGAAAGTACCATCCATAGAGCACAATGTAAATGAGCGGACGTGCGCTCAGGATGGACTGGTGATGAGTTAATCCAGTTATTTGTCGACTGATATTAAAAGGGTTCATGTCTAGGCATGCCTCTTAGTGGCACTTACCTAATAAATTTCATCTTTACAATAATAATAGTTTGAAGAGCGGAGTTTTGTAATTTCATGTTTCTTGTTTTTTGTTCTGTTTCTTTAAATTCCATGCTTTGAAGATCATTCAGACTTCTGGCTAAACTGAGCCAATTATATACACATCCTTGCACTGCTCATGTACTTCAATCAATAACAGGCATGTGAATTGGAGGAGTGTTTCCTAAACCATGGACATAATATTACAATATTCATTAACTTTGTGATCACTGTATTGACACAGTCCAGGGCTTTCGCCATTGTAGAGCGTGGAATGGTCTCTCCTCTCTCCTGGGTCATCCACTCCTTTCCTAGGGTACCCTCTGATACATTTCATCAACACCTCAAGACTCTTTTTTTGGTATAAATTCAAATTCAAATTATCAATCATCTTCACACCTGTATTACCAACATCAGCTGTACACCAGAGTGCCTGTGCCTGAGTACCCTGTAAGGGTTAGGGCTGCAGTTGGCTTCAAGTCCTGTATTGGACAGTACTGTTCAAGGCAGGTGAACTTACCATAGGGCTCTGTATAATTAATGCTCCTTGATGGATGAAGAGACTAGGGATGAACCAAAACTCGGTTCGGAATTCTGCTCGGCCCGAGTACTGTAGTACTCAACTCTGTAAATTAAGTTGCTCTTTGTCAGCTTGATTACGATTAAACGAATATGAAATTGAATTGAATCAGTTCTACTCGGACTTGGACAAACATTGGGTCAGAGTGTCATTTCTGTTTTGAAATTAAAATCAGAGTTATTACTTTACAAAACGACAATTGACCTAACTAAAGACACAAATACTGTCATTTTCTTTTGCAAAACGACAATTGACCTAATTAAAAACCGAAATACTGTTGTTGTTGTTATTATTAGTGCTTGCTAGTTAAAACTTTCTAGTGTAAACTAAAGCAAAGCAAAAAATCAAAATAGTTGTGCAAACTGCCAAACTAAAAATCAAGAGAATGAGACTTTTTTTAAATGTTTGAAACTCGGATTTCTGCACAATTGAACTGGCAATACTCGGACTAGGCAAGATATTCAAACTCGAGTCATCCCTAGAAGAAACAAGACCTACCTTGACTAATATCAGTAACTAAGGTAATGATAGTTGTGACCCCTGCATGTCCAAGCTGTGGCTAGTTCTGGTTAGTCCGTGATGATTCCAGCCTGAGTTACGCTGCTCTAGGGTATAGGTAACAACAATACCATGCTGTTTTCTGATGCTCTCCCGGGTGCTAGCTGTTCACACTTAAGAGTAATGCCTAGAAATTACTGGGTGTTGGGTTTTGCATTCACTGTGCGGCAGAGCCCTTCAATTGGGTAGACAGGCCTCTGGGACGAGGCCTGGCTGTCACTTTCATGGGATAACCACTGCTTCAGAATGCTGCTTCAGGCAATTACTTTCAAAAGATTGAGGGTGCTACTTCCATGTGACTATCACAATATTCATAGAAGACAAGATCATTACTTTCACATGCATTGCATACTTCTAACGTAAGTTGCCAAATGTTCTATTATATGATTTCACCAAAAAATTGTCTTGTTTTTGTGATGGAGTGAAATTGCCATTAGGCTTCACCTAACAGATTTATCACTTCAGTGACAGGATTGTGCAAAGAGTGACTGGGAAGCAATGCAGTTCATTGTTAAAACTGTGTTAATTGTGTTTAACCTTTCTCATACGGTCTTCTGTGTTAGCTTACATGTACAGTATAAGCATAATTATGCCAAGATATTAGATGAGTTTGCCAGTAGCCTTGCGTGACAACCTTTTTTGTGGTAGGCTATTAGCAACGAATCACGGGTGCTTGTCTGTACTTGTGCAGCGAGTTTATGATGACTAGTTAAAGGTTTTTTTTCCGTGATCATTTGAATGAATCTGTCTTTGGTTCTCAAGCTATGTATTGGGATTGAATAGGGTTTCGTGGCTCCCTTTGTGAACCAAACCTTTGTGTAGAGACAGTGAACCCAGCTTAGACTCTGGAACTGAGAAAAATTTTTTTACTAGGATGCATCAGTAACAGTTGAATTTTTAGAGATTTGTCAGTGAGTTGACTTTCTGGTGACAGGATGACAGATTGAAAAAAAAACGTATGCGCCATTAACCGTTGGGTTTGAAGTTCTGACAATTCATCAACATTACTGCCTGGTCGGGTGGTTTGTATATGCTGTGTTGGCGGTTCAGTTTTCAATCTGTGGATCACTGATGTGAGGAGGACTCTGTTGATAGACTTATTATGTTACTGTCTTCTTCACTTGTTGCAGATCAAAAGGGCCTAAGCAGAACCTTGGTTTCAATAAAAAAACAACTTGACTTGACTTGACTTGAGATCAACTCATGTTTTGTGAAGACCTTTTTGACTCTGAATGATGGTTAATTTTAACTTGTCTGAAACTAATGCTTTTGTTAATTTGTAGCTTATTCGTTTGACTCTGGCACAAAAGAAGTTAAATAATAATTACAGTTACCAACTTTAAAGGTCATGGGATCAATTTTTGCTTTGGATCAGATGTTATTATTGTTGCTGGTCTTTGTCCTCTTTCTGCTAAAGCTCTAAGTGCAACACACAAAATAAACAACATAAGCTTCCGAATTATTACTTTCACATTTGTTTGAATCCATAACATTATTAATTCTTCACATGATGCCCTATGTGTATGCTTTGATAGGAACGAATAGTGAGAAGCAGTATGTGCTTGTTGTCTATTAAGCCAACATCTTGCAACATCGTACAATTATTGCACTTGGTATACATGATGACTACATTGCCTGGTGTCAGCGTCAAAAACATTGCCTGATGTGTGGTGCTAACTTTAAATGTGTTTTATATTACACCAGAAACTTTTTGTAATGCTGTCTTTGGGAACCATGTTAAGAACCATGTTATATTGATGTTGCATTCTCATGAGGTCATTTCTTAGTCTTGCCTCTGACTATTATAATATGGTAATTTATATGATACTTTATGTTTTATTTGATTATGTTATATAGAGAGGTTTCAGTGTACATGACAGATATGCAAATTTAAAAACTGATGAAGAATTTGTCAGTTTTGAGTTAATTTTCAAGCGGAAAACAAATAATGTTGGTGCTTTCTCAAGTTAATGTGGAGGAAATATTTACCATATTTTGACTTTTTTTAAATCTCGAATACATTTATTTAAGCTATTGTCAGACTTCAGATATGATGGCAGTGAATTTAGAAAGGAGTTGATAAAATGACCAGAGAGGTGCAACTTTATATGCTCATGAGCAGGTTTCTATTTCCTTCATGACATTCATTACAAAATGATTTATTTAACACCGAGATGGGTTGCACGGACAGATGGAGCTGCAACCTCTGGTACCCAGGATGTGGCAGCAAAGCTCCTGCACGTAGGCTGTGGCAAGGCCAATCAAGCATATTTGCTTGAAGTCAATCTGTATAGAACATATTCCCATGAGCTAACTAACTCCAAACATCATCCTTGGGTGTAGAGTGTTCGATCTTTAGCCTTGGTGTATGATGGTTCTGTGTGGCCATATGTCTGCATCACCTGGGGATTTTAAGCTCAATCTGTGAGTTGATTGAGCTATAGTTGATACTTAAATGCTGGCAAAGCACATGTGAAAGCATTATGAACATGTTGTCATAAGAAATGCATGTAAGGATGAACTTGTGTGTTAATGTAATTGTATATAGTGACTCAGAATTGTTTTTTTTATTGGCCACATGTAACATTATGTGCAGTTGTTTTCAAATTACCTGTTTATCACTTTAATGACAAGAGTATACATGTACTATAACTGACTGGGATAGCAATGCAGTGCATCATTAGAGTGTTAAAAAAAGGTACCAGTTTGCAGGCAAATATACACCTGAACTGAAAGATATTGCCTTATTTCTGCTGACTCTTTTTCAACTAATTTTGTGGTGAAGTAAATAAAAACGTAAATACATGTAAATGTAATAAAGATGTTGTAGTGATCATAGTTTAATAAAAGGTCAGCTTTTAAGCTGCTCTCTTACTCTTCTATGTATTTTATGCAGCTATATAGCAACACTGTAATTCACAGATTGTAACCATTACTGATGAAAGATTACAAAAAGCTATCAATATTAGTCAATTTATTAAATGCTACTGACATGAAAATGCTTATAATTCCTTAAAAATAAGAAACCTGAAGCTGCAGAAATGAAACGCACATTCTAATTGAGTGTGTGTGAATTTATGAATTTGGGTCAATCAATATGCATTCAAGAAGTTAGTTTTTCGAAGATATTTCCAGTTGTTGGGTTTGACCAATATATCTGTCTGCTTTTGATGAATGCAAAGTTTTAGTTATGTCTGAGAATTGCATTTTGCGGTGGTGCCTGAATAGAGTATTGGACAGCCTACCACCCTCCATTAAATGACCTACATCACTGTTTTGTAAGATGAGAAATCTATTCTGCACAACTTTCTTTGTTTACATTCCAAATGAAACAGACTGTTTCATGATGGTTGTCGTTGGTGTCGGTGGTTCCCTGATGTCGGTGGGTCGTATTCATCTCTTGCAGATCCATCGACTATTAGCACTGCAAATGCTAAGCAGGGTGAGATTGCTCTTTCTGTGCAAAGGGTGATTAAAGTGAGTGTATATAATGAGGATGCAGAGGAAAACAAAAGTCAGGTGTATTCAGAGGAGAATAAATCCTTCAGATTCAGAGGAGACACCAGGTATTTTGGGAGGATGACAGAAAGGGATAGACTAGGGCCTATCGGGAAATCACCTCGGACATTCCCCTCGGCCTAACATTGGATTATTCGGAAGTATTCGCCTCGGCAAATGTTACATCCGTAAATAGCTAAAAATAACTTTTATTGATAAAATAATTTTTTTTAATCAAATAATATTTTTTAATCAAATAAATTTAGGACAAACGAACTTACTTATAAGTTATTGATTATGAAACAAGAACTTAGCATTCCATTGAATTTTCTTTAAAATAATTATGTTAATTTGTATATTTTAATTTCTTTTAGTTGCATTCCTCAGGTGGCAACCAAATCAGTAATTTTCCCGCTTAAATTGGCTCCACCCACTTTCCGGTAAACATTAAAGAGTAAAGACGTTGTTGATAACTTCATATTTCAAATTCTATAACTAGGTTTTGCATTTTTTTCACAAATAAAGTGATTAAATAATAAATAAATTGTTATAGCCTAGAGTGCGATGATACGCTAAATGAAGGATATTGCTATAGACTCTGCATTGACTATAGATAATTCACCGTGGCTGTGCACAGGGCAGGTTAACTACGCTTTGCCTACAGATGGTACTCGCTGCTGCTCGCCAGATCTGCCGCTACTATTCGGTTCGTACCCAGATCCGGCAAATAGTGCATCTAAATACTCGGATTTGGTACTCGGTGGAAATTGTCTACTCGGTTATGCCGTAGGATAGACAGAAAGTATTGTAATGACAATGATATTATCATAATCCAATTAAAAACTGGAAGCATAAGGGCTGTTTCTTTAGCTAACCCTTACACATACTAGGGTATGAAAACGTTGGCAGCTTCATTTCTATTCCTTGGTATCTGAGGATGGCTAGTTAATACTTTCTGCTTGAGCTTCCGACTGACAGTTTTTTTTATTACCGAAATTTGATACAGCCCTTCTTCCAACATCGTTTTTGCTCAGAAGTGCATACACACGTCTCGACGGCGCAATTGCAGTTTTACTGCAGAGCAATTGTACGCGAAGGACTTGCTCAAGGTACCTACACAGTGACTCCTCGTACGAGGGTCGAACCCGCTCACTCAGCGCACACTGAGTGGTACGGACCGACCGCTCTAACCGATCGGCTACTGTGTTACTGTGTGTGGTCAGTGTACTTATTTTTGGTAAATTTTCTATGAGGCACTTGTCAGTGAAACAGATTTACAGAAACTCATTTTTGCTAGATTGAGTGCAAAAGGGTGTGTTTGAAAATGGAATAAAATAGAAATGATGATTGCAAGTAGGAGAAGTGATATGAAGGAGAAATAATCAGATAGAATGCACAAAAAGACCTAAATGAGGATGACAGTGAGGAGAAAGGTGCAAGACAGAGGAAAGACACTGGAACAGATAAGGATGTGCAGGAGGATGGAAGACAAAGGTGGAGGAGAAACTGATGACCTTATGAATGCAAGAAATAAATAGATGAGGAGTGTGGTTGTTGAGAAAGGATAGAGAGGATGTGAATGAGAAATGAGGATTCTTAAGATCAACAGATGAGAATGTGAAATAGGGAATAAGTGAAATATGCAAGGATAGTTTTTGCAAAGGAAAACTGTGAGTTGGACCAGATAGCTCTAGGTTATTAGCTATTTTATACAAGGATTGATTAGATACAAGATAAATGGCAGTGTTGGTAGATGGAGTGGTGTTGCTCTAGCTGGGTGGCAGGTGTGGCTTCTATTGGCAGTGCCTGCTGCCAGTGGCAGTCACTGTGTTCAGTTCTAGCAAAGACTTGAGGTGTCATTTGATTCTTTGACTCTCTCACAGATGTCACAACTTGCACTGCTTAAAATTAGTGAATGATCCCATTTTGTTTGATTAAACTTGTGAGGCATTTATCAGAACATTTTGTTGTCAGGAGCCTTGTATTTGAAACATTATGTTTGCCTTAGATGTTACATGGAAATGTTCTTCCGGTTCAATCGTCCCTGCGTTGCATTTTCATTTGCCTCAATTTTCTACATGTATGACGATCAGCAGTAGACAGATGACTGGCTGCTTCAGCTTCAGCAGCCGAACAGGCGTCCTATGCGTATTAGCACATTGATCTGACCTGAGCAGTTAGCCTGCAGCAGTAGCAGCAGCATCCTTCCCTGCTTCATGTGATGGTGTGAAAAACAACTGAAAATGCAGATTACATGTGCTGCCCAGTTGCCATTTGTAAGATGCTGGTAACTGTGAACTTTGCGTTATTGACTTTCTGTCTCCTTCGTGTTTCCTGTTCCGATTGAATCGAAGAGTCTCTCAGTTGTCAAGCGTCCGTCCGTCCGTCAGTAGTAAGATGTGCACCAGATGGAGTCTGCCGCAGTTGCACCTGCATCTAATTAACTGCCTCTGACGATTATTTCAGAGGCTGTCATCTGAGGGAGGATGGATCCGAACCTTACTCAGTCTGGTTGTATGACCATGGACAGAATAATCTGTAGGTCATTGTCCAGCTGGGAATTGAATCGGTGTAGGCTGACCAATGACCATGGATTTTTTATGGCTGCATATTGCAAGCCTTTGGTATGTTCAGGATCAGTGGACCCTTTAATCAAAACTATGAACTGTTCTCCTAGACAGATTTGTGCTGCTCTGCCACCATGGTTGTTTGTGTGTCTTTGTGTGTGCGTGTGTATGTGCCCATCTTTGTGTGTGTATCTATCTGTATGTTTGTATGTCTGTCTGTCTGTCTCTTTGTGTGTACTTGTGTATACTTGTGTATAATGAGGACTTGTACAGCCCGGTAAGTAGCAAGCTATCTTTGGGATTTGCAGTTACTTGCTATGCATGATATTTATTAGTTTATAGAATAATAGTTGTAGCAGCAGCACAACTGGCAGCAGTAAGAAATAGATTTCCTGTGTTGTCATCTTTATCGGTGGATTAATCTGTTGTCAGTTCCACTCCTTCTGTGTAATCTGAGCTAACTGAGGATTTATATTGTATACTAGGCCATTTCAAGGTGAAATTGCAGTTGGTGGTCACCAATTGTCAGGGACGCAATGATGCCAGAGAATCAATTGGCGGATGGGACAGAAGTGGGCAGGGAATTGGCAAACGTTGTACTATTCACCTGCAGGAGAGGCAAGAGCCCACCTATGTCACTGACTGTGTTGCTGTTTAAATAAGAGCTCTGAGAACTAGATAGATCAGCCACTCTCTTTATCAGCAGATCCTTTGTTATTTTCTTGGATCATAATATGATCTGTTTCCACATATGTGTGTCTACACTATCAGTTGTCCTCAAACTTGTTGTTCTAAGTACTTTTATTATGCATAGAATTGACTCTTTAGCCATTGTATTCAGTTCTTTTGCTTTCATCTGTACGTAGCATCATTGCTAGGGATGAACCGAAACTCGGCAAAACTCAGACTCAGTAAAACAATGGGTACGAGTTTTAATCTTTCCGATTTTCTGTTTTGAAACGAAAATCGGATTTTTTATTTGTAAAAAGACAATCGACCTATGTAAAAACGCAAAATACTATTATTTTTATCTACAAAGCGACAATCGACCTAACTAAAAGCACAAACGCTGCTAATAATAGTGCATAGAAGTTACTACTTCCTACAGAAAAGTTAAGGCAAAGTTAAAAATTCATTACAGTTTTGTAAACTGTCAATATGCAAATGTCAAGAGAATAAGACTCTTTTTAAATATTAGAAACTCAGACTTGGCCTCGAACTTGGCAAAATTCAGCTCATGAAACTCGGTACTCGAACTCGGCAAGAAAATCTAACTCAGTTCATCCACAATCATTGCCGGTTTGTGTTGGTGAACTGTTGTTGTTTGTTTGTTGTTGTTGTTTGTTGTTGTTGAACCGGTTTGTGTTGTTGTGTCTTGAACTGTTCTTTCCATTCTATCACACTATTCGCCAGTTCCTTGATGACTTTTCAAGTCGTCATGAGGGATGTTGATCTTGCTGAAAATGATTTCCCTCAAGCAAAGTCTAATCGATTGTCTGCTAGCTGAAGAGAGAGTGCAAGGCTTAGAGGCTTAGCTGAGGCAGTTGCAGCAGAACATCTTGTCTCATAATTATTGGGCAAGCAGAGTGCAGTGGGAGTCTATCGTAGCAATGGCTTGCATTTGAAAAGCCTCACTGTATGGAAAGTTCTGTCTGCCAGTGCTTAAGACAGAGAAGGTGCAACAGTTCAGCTCAACAAACGGACATTAATGGATGACATATCAAGGATCATTATCACGACTTCTAGTTGCAAGTCATGAGCTACTGATAGCGTTACCTAGATATATCGCGTTCAGAAAAGTTCTGGATATATTGATTGTTTTGAGTATTGTTATGTAAAACTAGCTAATTTATTCAATAGCAACAGCTGTAGATTTTTAAGGGCTTTGAAAGTAGGTAAATGTGAAGCACTTTTAGTCAGAGGATCATTCTTGAGAATTGTCAAGTGTTGTTATTCATTCATTTATTACTAAAATTTATATAACGCCCTTTCAAAGCTACTACTTAGGAGTGCTGCCAACCCCGGCATGGCTAAAAAGAACAGTCTTAAGGTGAGTATAAAAAGAGTCTGAATGGACCCTGGGGACAACCGTAACGCCAATGGGAGCGTGTTCCAGAGCGAGGGATCAACCACTGAGAAGGCATGATTTTGTTTAGTAGTTGTACAGGCAAATGGGACAACGAGTAAACCTTGCTCAGTAGAGCGACGACCCGGTACACTCAAAGTAGATTAGCAGAGATCGCGAAGATAGGCAGGGGTGAGACCTAGCAAGGACTGCCATACCAAAGCGCTGATACGGTATGAGATTTGCTGTTGGAGGGAGCCACTGGAGTGCATCGAGCTTATATGGAGTGCATCCAGCGTATATGGAGACATGGCCAAATTTCGGAATGTGCCCGACAAGACGTGCAGCAGGACCCGGTCCAGGCACAGCATCTGGAAGGCCTTTATAGAGTGAGCAACAGTAATCCAGTCAGGCTGTCATGAAGGCATGGTCAAGGGTAGCTGTGGCGTCTGGAGTTAGCGAGAGAGCAACAGTGCAGAGCTGACGCAACTGGTAGTATGAACCATGGCAGAGATGGTGAATATGAGAAGCAAAGGTGAGCTCTTGGTCCAACATGACTCCAAGGTCCCGGACAACAGAGGAAAATACAAAGTGAGGGAAGTCAGTAGCAATGGCAGCTAAGTAAATTTTCATAGGCTGCTGGCGAGTACCCAGCCAGATAAATTGGGTATATATTGGGTTGAGTCGCAGGCGGTATGTCCTCATCATCCAAGTCTCGAGGGCATCCAGTGTTCGACTTGTTGCCCGAACAACAGTAGAGGCATTAGAAGTCATGCAATGTAAGTAGGCTTGGATGTCATCTGCAAAAAGGTGACCCAGCACAGCAGTGGCATTAAGGACAGAAGATATCTCAGAAGTGTAGATGACATACAGAAGAGGACCCAGCACTGAGCTTTGAGGAAGGCCATAAGGGACAGGGACCTATGTTGACGTGGAGGACTCATGGACCACACAAATGGAGCGCTCTCGAACAAATGAGTCCAACCAGTTGGAAAGTTACCAGACAGGTCAGATGAAATCTCTAGCCACTTAAGCAAGATAGTATGATCGACAGAGTCAAAAGCGGCATTAATTAAGTCTTGGCAGATTGCTTATGCCAACTTGGTGGTCTCTGCTAGTATGATGGTTTGGATGGGCTGCACATAACCTGAAATCTGTTAGATCCGCAGCAGCTTTGGACAACCCAAGGGAATATAATTGGCAAATTGTGAAGTGGAAGGAAGCTATTTTTCAGCACAGGTCAACATTAGTTTAGGGCCAGCCTAACTGAGCAGTATTTAGAAAAGCCAACAAGACTGGACATGATAATTACTGCAAGGGTTTAGTTAGGAAATGTGTTAGACAGGGCAAACTGAACCCAAAGAGTTCTTAACAGAAAGACAGCTTTTAGATGCACTTTCCATTTTCAAACAACTTAGGTGCTGAATGCAATTCAGTGATGATGCAAAGCAAGATGTAAACGTTTTATGTAGATTGAACGAATGAGGACAACACTGGTCAAAAGGTCTCCTTCAGACTTATCATGATGACACCACCGTTATAGTCAACTCATCATGGGTGTTGACCTGGGTCAATCAGCCTTGCACTAAAAGTAGCTAGCGACTTAGAGTGACAAAGTCCTCCATTCAGTGAGCGATGGAACATGATTTGCAGCTCAGTTTCTACTTGTGATCAGATCGGATCGAGAGGAAAATTAACTCAACTTTTTATCAGTATTCCAATGGTATAATATTGCATGCTTATCAGACAAAAGTTGCCTTTCCATGGACAGGATTTGGAGGAAAGTTCTGCCTGTCTTTCTGGCCTACTGGATTATGTCACAAGTAGCTCTGTCAAGCTTGGCATATGCAGGCTGTATGTTGTGAGTGTGATCTAAATTTTGCCTGGAATTGCAATTACATCTCTAAAGTGGTCATTACTCAATTTTTTTCAAATTGAGAGCATCTTAAAATGTTGTTCTGCACAAACAGAGATCTCGGTCAATTCACCGATGATGACATTTCCTAGTGGCATTAATTGGATTTAGCCCAGAGATGAGTGGGCTGGACAGTTATTAGGCACAGCTTTGTGTGTGGCTGACATGCTATGATTGACAAGGAAATGGGCATGAGCATTTCTCTGTGACATAGTAGCATCAGGTAACAACAAAAGGAGCTTCTTGAAGTCCACCAAAAGAATGGAGTCCCTAGGTATGCAGACTTTCAGCCAACCCATCAAATACATGGTGTCTGCCAACACTTAGCAGAAGAACTGACATATTCGTGGTTATAGTTTACCAAGTGCATTTGGCTTTCATTTGATGGTGGCAGATGGGCAGCCACTTACTAAAATTCAATTAATGTTTGTTTAATGCTGTTGACGAATGCTTTCATTCTGCTGAAGGTGATTAAAGAGGAGCTGTTGTGTACGTTTACAGTGTTTTTTTAAATATATATATATAACTGTTTCTCATTTAATTCTCATTCTTTAAATGAATTTCATTTGTATGCTAATCATACTTATTATTTTTCATTTAACTGACTTTCCTTTATCCATACTCTGTTTAAGCAGATGTTGATGGCTGTAATTATGGAATAAATTTGTATTTTGTGCTGGCATGTTCTATTCACCTGACTTGAACTAGTGTAGCATCCATTAGCACAGGCAGCTGTGTTGTATCTCACAGATTAAATCACTGAGAAATGCTGCAAGGTTGGTGTAGCAAGTGAGCAGAGTGGAGTTCAAATGGCCGTGTGGATGATGTTCAGAGGAGGCGAAATGCAGCACAGGCAGAGTCAGGCTGTTAACGAAATTGGATGATCAATCATTGCCATAGGACGTCGTCCAGTAACCATGTCTGCTGTGGAACCCTGTGGCATTAATTTCTCTTAGGGTGTGCGATTAGATGCCATAGACAATTTTTCATATATAGCTCGGTGTCTGGGTCAAGGATTCTTCGGCTGAAGCACAAAAACGACTCAATAGTAGGCCAATAACAATAGTAGTTGTTGTTTGATCCTGGTAATTGATGTCTTTACAAATGAATTGTCAATTTTTTATGATATACCAGGGTTTGAACCCTAAATGGTAAAATGTTGGTCGTGCATTAGCAGTCGGCCAGTATGCTACAGAAAGTCAGGAACTAAAGACTCTACCGCCAGAGGTTTCCAAACCAGTGAAATATTGACAACTTATGTTTATATAACTGAGCAGATGGTGTTGTTGGTGTCCACTTGTGTTGAACGTGGATATGAAACTGTTTTTGATATGTGACAGACTGACAGTTTGCTTGCAACATTGGGAAGAAAAGCGCTGGCTGTACCATTGATGGAATCAAGATTTATCCATTGTGATCGCCTTTAATGAGTGTCAGTTACCATTAGATGTCCAACTGTTTGCATTCTATGTTGTGGCAATGCAGAACTCTGATTGCTTCTCACGAATTTGTGAAGTATTGTTGCTGACAATGAGTGAAAACAACAGTCATAATTAGGCAGATGGAGCTTGTCAAGCAATTAAAGAAATTTAGGATTGCTGTTCATCCTCTCAAAATATGTTAACTTGGCTCGTCTCTCACCTTTAAGTGCTTTTAGTCTACAGCCATTTCCTTACTTTAGCACTCCCAACCACCTATCAGATTGTAAATAATTTAGCTTTTAGTATCTTCGTTTACTCACTTTACTGGATCAAAGATAGAGCTTCTCACTGCATAAACCTATTGGACATGCTCCCAGTGCGAGGGAGCCCAATAGAAAAGGAGGGTTTGAAGGTGAGCAGAGAAGCAGAGATGCCACCAGAGGATGGTAGAGCGTGTTGAAGGGAAGTTCATTCCACCGATAGGAACCTATGCAGTAGTACGCAGGCAAACGATCTGTATTTAGTCATTGTGGTCCTAATGCAGGAAGGATCTGAGAGGACGCATTAACATGTCAGAGAGAAGACGGAGAATATGGGGATAAAGATATTTTGGAGCAAGACTGAGTTGAGATTTGAGCAAGAAGCTGAAAATTTAGCTGTGTGCTGAGAGAGGTAGCCAATTGAGTTGTTAGACCGATGTGAGAGAATCACGTAAGTCTCCCGGCAGCATTCGATACGGAGTGAATAGACGAACCTTGGATATAAAGCCAACAAGGATAGAATTGCAATAGTAAATTTGAGAACAGACGAAAGCATGGATAAATGATGTGAAGCTAGAAAATGAAGCAGATCTATGAATATAGAGCTGTGAGAGTGAAATGTCCATGTTGTAAGTAAAAATAACGGGTGAGCTTAGGTATATGTTCAGTGAAGGCATGAGAGCCATCTAAGGTGACACGACGTTACATGTATACGTGAAGATACTTGGCATGCATTAACTCTTACCCCTCCAGTTATTATATCAAACGAATTTAAAATTGGCCACTTGGGTTAATGGAACCCTCATCATTCAGATTTTATCTTGTACCTGGTCTTTAAAGTAATCCTTCTGTAGTCAATTGCTATTTGGAAGTTGTAAAACAGTGTTCTTGATTATTTCTCTCGAGAACATTGTTCCATTGCTGAGTTTTATTACTTCCTTGTGATTATTGTATATGTTGTAACATAAATGGTCATGTGATGTCTTCCAATTTGCTTATGATTATGACTATATTTAATTGTTTTCTGTCTGTATTTTCGTCCTGTGTGGTGCATAACACATTCAGTGGAGATTCATTATCACCTGCTGCATTATAACTGGAACTCTGATATAACATGGTCGAGAGCATGTATGCCGTAATTGATGCATCTAAATATAAAAGCTCGTTAGATAACGTGTTCTCATTATAGGGTGTTTCTTGATATGGATCCCTGTTTGACTTATAATGACTTTCTGATATTCCGATAATGAACTGGCTAAGCTTACTTATATGTCAAAGCTAACATTTTGTTTGCAATCATGGTTTTCACTTTGAATCATGCAGGAGACATTCATTTTCGGGTATGGCTGATAGTTAGGTAGCATCAATGATAAGCCATTTTGGAAATTATTCAATTATGAAGCACATCTAGATGGTGTTTCCTGAGAGGTTCCATGTGAGTGTATGTGATTTTGATATGATAATTACGATGGTAAGTAAATCACTCACTTACCACATGATGAAACTGAAAGCATTTTAAACAGATAGCTAGGTCAAAAGGTTATGATGTTGATGAAGAGGTCTGCGATTTGTTTGAAGGATTCAAAAGGAATTGGCAGACATCACGTTAGACCCACCTCCAAACTGCAGGTATGTGTGAGTCTCAGATGGATTGTTTGTTTATTGATGGAGACATTTAAGAAATAATACTGTCCTAGTGTTTACCACTTGTCTCCTTTCCTTATCGTTGTGCTCCTGCTGTATTTCATCTCCTTAGAGCTATTTCATTTGCCCATCCTCCTTCTCATTCTTCTTGTGCTCAGTCATAAAAAATATATGGTAGTTGGTAATTCATCACAGTCAAGGTCAGAGAGTCAAGGTCAAGGTCAGAGAGTGGTGCTAAGATATGTGCCTGAATTAAAGAGAAATTCAACAATGGAGTAAGCATTTACAGACTTCATAGAAGGCTACTCAGTTTTGGAATTGTAACTAGCATTTCTTTATGTAATTGTGTTTCTTTTCTTATGTAATTGTATGTACATTTAGTTTACTATAATATTTATGACCATTAATTACTGTCGGTTCATGAGAATTGAAATTTTCTTTGGTTTTAGTGCAAGTCCTAAAGGTGACAACCTTTTTGAGTGGGTTTCTACAATTCTTGGGCCTCCTGGATCAGTCTACGAGGGTGGCGTTTTCTTTCTGGACATTCATTTCACACCAGAGTACCCATTCAAACCACCGAAAGTAGGCAAAGCCTAATGAATTAAATCTTCACTCAAACTGGATCTTTCAGCTTTGAAAAACTCAGCAGATTCTAATACAACGCTATACAATTGTACTTTGATATTGCCCTTACAATTTTTGCTCAAAAGTGCACAACTGCAGTCGTAATGCTGAGCAAATGTGCGCGAAGGACTTGTTCAAGGTCCCTACACAGTGACTCCTCGGACAAGGGACACTCTCAGGGTTGCGGGTCGACCACCCTAACCAATCGCTTTAATGACTTCATATTGATGAGTTTTGTCTACTTTGATATTATGTAATATAGTCTGGTCCATCCTGTAAACTTGTGAAAGTGATGGGAGTTGTTGATAAGGATGATTTGACAGGAAACCAAAAATCAACAGAAATCATACATTTGTCTCCACATCTGACGTATTGTGTATGTATATATTGTAGATATATATATATATTTATATGATTTTACTGTGTGCTTTTGTCCTTACATAGATATTGTTGATGCGAATGTCATAACAGGTAACATTTCGGACCAGGATATATCACTGCAACATCAACAGCCAGGGTGCAATCTGTCTGGACATCCTGAAGGACAACTGGAGCCCTGCACTCACCGTTTCCAAGGTCCTGTTGTCCATCTGCTCCCTCTTAACAGACTGCAATCCTCGCGACCCTCTCGTCGGAAGTATTGCACACCAGTACCTGAGCAACCGCGAAGAACACGACCGCACGGCTCGACAGTGGACCAAGCGCTATGCCACCTAATGCACGGAACGACGGAGGAGCGAAGAAGGCCTTGTTCGTTTGGGCAAATGAATGGCAGAAGAAGCAGGAGACTATTCTTCCGTACTATTATGAGCATTCGTGATAAAGACATTTCAGTGGAACGGCAGGAAAGAGAAATGCAAGCCTTCTATTACCTGTCTTATATGCTCTGGACATGGATCTGTGTTAGGTTGATACAATGTCCTATTTTATGATTTTAAATAGCCTGTTATCATTTCCTTAGGGTTTCGTAGATTGCATGTTTGTTCATGTGCACTGTTTTGGAGATTTCCGCCTCAGTTAATCTGGTCAATCTACGAAGAGTAAACAATGGCACAGTTACCTAATTTGGCTTCGTTTTCTGTTACTCTAAAAGAATGTAATGTAACTGTATGTCTTCACATCTTGAGGCATGAAATGGTTTGCATGCTTTTGGAGATCTTTCATGACTGAGATCATGAATACGACTTTGTCACTGCAGAAACTTGTGTTGGTTTGTTGTATGTCGGCCTAGAAGATACATTAGAAGAGCTTTGTCTTGGTGTTATCTGTCTTCATCTATTTAATTTTCTAATCTGCAGTCTTCATTTGACTATCTTTCGTGGTGTTTGTGCGACGCTTATGGATTTCATTCCTTTGTTCTGACGTCTAGGATGAATTTGCATGAGATCCTCATCATTTTGGCTAGTTGATATTTTAACATGATATTCTACTAATGTGAATTTTGTTTGTATCAGCGTTCTCTGTTCAGTTTGTTTCATAAATTGTTATATGTTCTGCATCTATTGTAGCAGATGCCTTAGTCATGATAAGACAATTTCTGTGCTTCTGCTCTGCTTCAAAGTCCTCATCATCGATCAGTTTGACATGGATTTGCTGTTCTGTTTATTTTGGCACAAGCACAAATAATTACTGTCTGCATGGCAGTTGTTCTGTTTCATTCGATATATTTGCTTTGATGCAGAGATAAAAAACTTCTCTTGAAGTTTTGATGATTTTAATTGTGCATTGGAATATGTAATCAGATGTAGTAAATTTGGGGGCCGAAATATCTGGTCATTCTTTATCTTTGTTGGTCATTCTTTATCTTTGTTGGTCATTCTTTATCCTTAGTGGTCATTCTTTATCTTTGTTGGTCATTCTTTATCTTTGTTGGTCATTCTTTATCTTTTTGGTCAATATTTATCTTTGTTGGTCATTCTTTATCTTTGTTGGTCAATATTTATCTTTGTTGGTCATTCTTTATCTTTTTGGTAAATATTTATCTTTGTTGGTCAATATTTATCTTTATTGCAAGTTGGGTCTGGAGTATTAGTGATCTCATGGTCTCACTCTGATTAATAATTAAATGGCTTTTATTGAGCTCATTTAACTCCCATGTTTTACATAATCATTTTATGTTCACATTTCAATGTCTAGTTTCATCCACTGCTTTGCACTCGATTGAATTCTATTTTTATTTAACTAAAAAGCTTATAGTCAGTGATTATCTTTTCAAGGAACTTTTAGAAACTGTATATGTAGCAAAATCATGAATTTTTTTGTCAATTTGCTAGTCTCATGTGACTAGGGGTGTGCAAATCTTGTAAACTACAAGAGAAACAAATGTGATTGAATGCATTGTAGCAGAGAGAACAGCATAATGAGGAGTGAAACTGTGAATGTAGTGCCAGTTATTAGGTGTCTGTACTGTTTCACAAAGTTCAGATTTAAGAAAAGTTCTGTTAATTCATGCCAGAAGTTTTCATTTGAGATATTTGCAAATAACCAAACTATTTTGAAAGCTATTTGTCAAACTTTAACAAGATGAAACTAGAGTATATTAGCCTACCTATAATATAACAAGCAACATGCAGATGCTATTAAATCAATGGCTTTGTGAAAGACACACGGTTACATTGAACATGCACAAGTTGGGTGCAAGGATTATGATTTCTGAAGTTGCATTGCATGAACGTTGAAATACATTCTGTATTCAGTTTGTTGAGCATGAGAAAGAAGCATTTTACGTATGTTAAGGCAACAGTCGAGGCAGCCATCAGATATTAACACTGGATACAACAGAAGAACTCGGTAGAATTATCTTTACTGTATTTTTTAGCCAAACATATGCAACCGTCATCAAAGCAACATTCATGTGTGACAGTGTGCTTGTAGTTTGGTTTAGATGACAGTTTCGTGGCTAGGACAAAGTTAGACTTAACATGCTCATTGATGTTCAAAGTCTCATTCGCTTGATTTACAGTTTGCTCAGTTTTTATCGACTCTCTGGTTGAAAACAAGGTAAACATTAGACCTAAATATATACATGAATTTATTTGTTTTTTTTTTATTTTCAGTTTTTCACTATGAAAGTGATTTTAAAAAAGAAATATGATTCTAATATAAAAATCAGATCTTTAAAACAAAAAAATATCGGAATTTCGATTGTTTTTACAAGTCAACTTGTATTAATACTCGGACCCACTGTGAGTCCAAATAATGAAGAGTCGAGTATCCGAACCAAGTTTCGGTTCATCCCTACTCTCTGTGCAAAATCTTTGGTGAGTAGCCAAAACTGTGGAAATTTTTTAATTTAAAAGTTGATTTGCAGCAAGTCTAAGTTTTACGCAAATGTGCATGTTATTATGTATCGTATCGTATCTGATGATTTATATAGAGCTTCTGACAGTACTACCTATTCAGAAGTGCTTTCAGCATGACAGCCTCTAGGGAATAAGAAAGTCTTCAGGCAACGAAAGGATGAGGGTGGGAACCCGATTAAAAGCTTGCTCCGGATTAAAAGAGATCAGTCATTTCACATAGAAGGGCCCACGATGGCAAATGCACGTATTGAGCATGCCCACCTAGAGCAGTCCTTTCCCTTGGAACAAGAAGATCAAGTCGATCCGCAGATGGCGGGAGGAGACAGCGAACACGGGTTTCCGCATTAAGTCGCAGAGATATTTAGGGGCTAAACCCGTGTTGGGTTCTATGAACTAAGAAGAGTACCTTGTATTGGATGCGAGAGGGAATGGGATGCCAGTGTATGACATCAATCGTGTAGGTTGAAATGTTGGGAGTAGCGAGGGAGACGAGCAATGCCGAGTTCATAACCGACTGCAGGGCAGATAAGCGTGCCTTGGGAAGCCCAGCAAATAGTGAATTGCAGTAGTCAATGCGACTACAGATGAATGCGTGTGGAATGCATATATTTGTAATGATAGGAGAGAAGACAGATCTCATGGCTCTACGGCGCCTCAGGTTGATAGTAACGTGAGCGCAAGAGGTGCTCGGAGAACGTCAGGGTGCCATTAAGGGTGACATGATGACTAAGGCTGTCAAAAAATGTTGAAATAACGAGCCAGGTACCCGTCGACCCGCGGAGCACGTGCCCCAGTATCCTACCCCGCGGCAATTTGTTAGGAAATGTAAGAAATTGAGCATTTTTACGGAATGTCGGGCACCCGAGAATCGATTTCAATGCCCGGGCAGTCAGCCAATATGACCAATGAAATATTTCTGGCATATGTTCAGGTAAAATCGCGCATTTTTACGGAATTTCGGGTACCCGAAAACCGATTTCATTACCTGGGTAGTCAGCTCAGGCGGATACCCGTTGACAGCCGTAATAATGACATCTAAGTGCCGTTTAATGGAACAAATATTGTAGCAATTTATAATAAAACTACTGTCATTGCGTTCATTTGATATCGTAGTCATAATGCATCATCGTTGGGTAATGAACTAAAAAAATTGCCGATAATTTAGCATGGTCAAATGCGGACGTCTGCACCCCTCCCCTGTCCACATTATTTTGTCCGCATTCCACCTACGGTAACTACCCCTTCCACTCGTTGCGGACGTCCTTTGTGGACGACCCCTTAGAGCAGCCAGGCAGTTAGCTAGGGCATCTGTGGCGTCAGACATTGTTCGGACTGCAGAAGGGATGCTAATCGATACGTGTAAGAATGATCGTCGTCCGCGTAAGAAATACTAAGAATGACTCGTAAGAAAAATATATGCAATAGGCTTACAGTACAACTGAAATTTGATATCGCCCTTCTGCCAACATTTGTTGCTCAGAACTTTCAGAAGTGCACACACGCCTCGACGACGTAACTGCAGTTATAGGGCCTAATGCAGAGCAATTGTGCGCTAAAGACTTGCTCAAGACTCCTACACAGTGGCTCCTCGGACGAGGGTCGAACCCGCACACTGAGCGTTACGGGCCGACCGCTCTGACCCATCGGCCACCGTGTCACACGGAATAAATGCAATAAAGTACAATGCAATGAACAGAGGGATCTTGGATGCAATGGCGTCGCTCAAGCCTAGCCTACCAATGAGGTTTGTTATTATTTTATTTATTGAAACATTTTGCACCCATTGAAAAATAATCTGTGCCGCTAGGAATTTACAGCGTTTCCGCAGAGACTGCTGACAAATTTATGTAATTATTATCCCGCTTGATAGTCGTTGCACAAACTTCAATTTGGTCTAGCCGGCGAATTCCCGCTTTGAATAGTCCCACTTTTTCATGATTGTGACCGCATTGTCACATACAAAAGGTTATCGTTGCATCATTATTTTAAAAACCTGGGGTTTGGTAGGTGATGGAGTCGTGCCATCCCCTACCCCATCATATCCAATCTGCCACCTCTTACTTCTAATCATATAGTGACGCACTGTTCAATGGATATTTCATTCAGATCCAGCTTTTCTTCGTCTGTTCAATCCACACTTTCTCCCCTTCATTCGTTTGAGATTACTGATAGTTGACGCTGCCGACTACCATCGACTCTCTGTGGCCTGTGCGTTTTGGCGGTATAATTTATTCCCATAATAATTAGCCTACTTAGAAGACTATGACTTGCGAGGAAGGAGTCTTGATTAACGGTATTAATCGTCCATAGACCTAGTGGCGTAAAGTTTAGGAGACGTGCACAAGCGTACAGAAAGTGGTACGTATTCGCTAGATGGAGTGTCATTTCTCGTATGTGTTTTCTCTTTTGTGCTAATGTTGTCACCAGATTATAAGCTTACAGCGTTACATTGTGACAGTTTAATCTGGAGGCCGCAATTGTTTTCATTTCAGCGTTTATATGCAGTTGTGCATTTCAGTAACTGTCATACAGCTTTATTTCGGATGTAATTAATTGTTAGACCAAACGAAAGTACTGTCGTGTACTTTGAATTATATTATTCACTGGACCGAATGTAAATGTTTGGCTCGTTGGTCTAGGGGTATGATTCTCGCTTAGGGTGCGAGAGGTCCCGGGTTCAAATCCCGGACGAGCCCTATATTTTCCTGGTTGAAGTAATCAGACGTTATCAATCAAGTCCCTAGAAAAAATTATAAAAAATTGACAGATAACTTTTTGTACGTGGTCTGTTCCGAAGTTTCCAAGCGATATATGGGTAAAATGTAAATGCAGGCAGGTGTCTCCTGGACACTCTCAAGAGAGACTGAGTCAGGCTCGAACCTTGTAGAGTGTGGATTTCGAAGTAGTTGAGCTCAAGGTTTGAAGTAAGAAATTGCTAGACGAGTAGGTTGGGTCAAGGCCGATGAGAGAGACGGTAAGAGGGATCTGCTGCCTCGGAGCCCGGCTCAATGACAGAGGCCCGAAAATGTCTATAACTTTGTTCAAACTGAGGTAGTCTGTAGGATTTTTCCCCAGTGCCAATGGAATACTGACCCTTGACAAGAAGGCGCGTAGTAGGCTAGTAGCCGGATTGGGACTCATTAAATTTAAGTGCCAATTTGTGTGTATCATCTTATCCAGCATTTCGTTCAAAGTCCTCCCCAGTATAAACAACAGTAGGCCTACTACAGAAACATATTTAAGCGGATGATAGGTCAGTAGGCCTTGTTCTGCAAGTCAGAGCTGCGACTTTGACGTTGAGGTTGAAAATGTGGACTGAAGAGCCTAATCAATGATTGGAGAGAGATAGCTGAGAGATGCGATTTTTACCGAGTATAAAGTTATTGTTAAAATTGTTGATATATATAGGGTGACTCGATAGGTCGAGAACGATTTTGAATGCAGACAAATATATGTTATACACAATATAATATGGAAAGTTGTATACTGGAGGATAGGTTGTTCAAATGAGAATGTTAGGGGAGAAAATTAGATCACTAGCTCACTTATTAAAATTGTAACGCCAATATCCGTGACGTCATCAAATTCGTGCCAAGCAAACGTAAACAAGCAGCATTATCATTGACTAGTGAATACGTCGATTAGGCAATGGCGGCCTTAAATGAATCGCAAATTAGGGCTCAAGCTATTACATTATTGGAAGAAAAGTACAGTTACAGTGTTATAGGAAAGAAATTGGGTCGTTCTAAATCGTGGATTAGCAAGTGGGCCAAACGCTACAACCAGAGTCCAAACGAGACGCTGCGGAATCGATATCACGGTGGTAGAACGTCCGTGCTGACTGCTGCCGCTCAAAACTGATCAAAACAGTCTAAATATAGGGGAGGACAGAGTTTGCGAAAATTAGAACGTCGGTTAAAAGACAAACGCCTTGCTGGAAACAAAGAGACAATCAGGCGTTATATGCAGACGACGCTGAAATGGAAGAGTTTCAAGAGGACAAAAGTCACTAAGTTAACGGATGCTTACAAAGTTCGCCGAGTAAACTTCGCGAAGAAGATTAAGGATATTGATTGGTCGCGTGTTATGTTCAGTGATGAATCGCCCTTCAAACTCTACCGCGTACCTAACAGTAAGAACGACGTTGTGTGGAGATCACAAGAAAGTTCTGTTCCGTGCGCTCCACAGGTGAAGTCCAGTCCCTCAGTTCTGGTGTGGGGAGGCATGACATCTCTTGGATTAACAAAACTTCATATAATTCCAAATAAAACTTCAGTCACTTCGAGTTATTACATTAATGAGATACTGGAGAAAGAGGTCAAATCCGCATTCCAGCGAACTGCAGTTTGCGCTCAGTTAACAGCCACAAAAATGTTTCATAATAACGGCGAAGGATTATTTCAACAAGACGGTGCACGTGCACACACATCAAAAGCCTCAGTCGAATGGTTGAACAAAAATATCACTGGATACATCTCACCGGGGGACTGGCCCCCTAATTCGCCGGATCTGTCACCAATAGAAAATGTTTGGAGTATTATGGCGGCAACTGTTTATGCCGATCCCGAACCCCAGACATTGAACACCTTAAAACGTCGGCTTCGTAAGGCATGGACATCGATAACTCTGACAACTCTGAAAAATCTAATCGGCTCGATGCCTAATCGACTTGAGGCTGTAATAAATAGTAAAGGAAACATTATTAAATACTAAATGATAATTTGTATTAATTAATTATGTGTGGATTAACAATGATGGTCGTATAATATTGTTTTCGGCGTAACTGGACGTTTGCTTGGCACGAATTTGATGACGTCACGGTTATTGGCGTTACAATTTTAATAAGTGAGCTAGTGATCTAATTTTTCCCTCTAACATTCTCATTTGAACAACCTATCCTCCAGTATACAACTTTCCATATTATATTGTGTGTAACATATATTTGTCTGCATTCAAAATCGTTCTCGACCTATCGAGTCACCCTATATATATATATATATATATATATATATATATATATATATATATATATATATATATATATATTTATATATATATATATATGAGGGCAGGCTAAACTAATGTAATTTCCAAGCATGGATACAGCAAAAAGGATGAACAGTTGAAACACCATAGAAATGTATGTTTATGAAATATTGGGGAGATACAAGCAGCTTCATTCCTCCACCTGAAATTTTGGAAGGGGCCTTCCCCTCTTGTCCCATCTGAGTCAGACCCACACACGCGCAGTCAAATAAACCGATCAACAGACCCACGCGCGCACAGCCGCGTCAGCCGATCAACACACCCAACCGCGCGCCACCCAATAAACCGATCACCAGACCCGCGCGCGCACAGCCGCATCAACCGATCAATACACCCACGCGCGCACAGCCTCATCAACCGATTAACAGACACGCGCGCGCAACCGCATCAACCGATCAGCAGAACCACGCGCGCAACCGCATCAACTGATCAACCGACAAACGCTCGCACAGCCCAATAAACCGATCAACACACCCACGCGCGCACAGCCGCATCAACCGATTAACAGACACGCGCGCAACCGCAGCAACTGATCAGCCGCATCAAACGATCAACACACTCAAACGCACAACCGCATCAACCGTTCAACACACTCACCCGCGCACAGCCGCATCAACCGATCAGCAGACCCACGCGCGCACAGCCGCATCAACCGATCAACAGACACACGCGCGTACAGCCTCATCAACCGATCAACAGACACACGCGCGCACAGCCTCATCAACCGATCAACAGACACACGTGCGCACAGCCTCATCAACCGATCAACAGACACACGCGCGCACAGCCTCATCAACCGATCAACAGACACACGCTCGCACAGCCCAATAAACCGAGCAGAGGACCCGCGCGCGCACAGCAGCATCAACCGATCAACAGACACACGCGCGCACAGCCTTATCAACCGCTCAACAGACACACGCGCGCACAGCCTCATCAACCGATCGACAGACGCACGCGCCCACAGCCTGATCAACCGATCGACAGATGCACGCGCTGACAGCCTTATCAACCGATCGACAGACGCACGCGCTGACAGCCTCATCAACCGATCGACTGACACACGCGCTTACAGCCTCATCAACCGATCGACAGACGCACGCGCTCACAGCCGCATCAACTGATCGACAGACGCACGCGCTCACAGCCTCATCAACCGATCGACATCGCACGCGCTCATAGCCTCATCAACCGATCAATATACCCATGCGCGCACAGCCCAATAAACCGATCAGCGGACCCATGCGTGTACAGACGCATGTATAGTCCAAGTGATCCAGGCAAGCGTGTGTAAATGGATCAATTTGTTAGCGTTGTCAGTTACGATTTATAACTTACGAAGGATATTTTTGTGCGGTGCCAGGATTATGTTCTAGTTCAAAGACGTTTGGAGCCGCTAATCAATAGAAACATTTTCTTGTTCTGTAGTCAAGTATTCTAATCCTCGGCTCATTAGCTGTTCAAAGCTATTCTTAAACTGATTTAGTATAATTTTTAAAAATTTAAACACAGAGTTATTATCTGGATAGGTGTACTGTTTTCTTCCAAAGCGGAGTTACTGTGTAGGGACCTTGAGCGAAAGTTATTATCGTTTAGGCCTAATAACTTTCGATTACCGCCTCTTATCAAAGAAAGCAAAATGAGGATTTGAAACTTTATTGACTGATTCCGTAGCGACAGAGAATGCCTGCGCACATAAACTTAAAGGTCAGTGGAGGATAGGCCCTATAGTACATTATAATGATTAATTTTTAGTCAGACGCTTGTAGAAGAAGCCAGATAATAATAAAATATTCAATTACCGTTTACACGATTACTTAATTTTCATGTTGAAGTAAGAAGAGGCATGCCTCGTCTGACTCTTGCCTCGTCTTGAGAGTTATGCCGAGGCACTAACCTCGTCTTGCCTCATACTGGCTATGGCCCTGGTTGTCTGTTTGGTCTTTTCAATCACCATTGTTTGGTTTTTCTCTGCGTTCATCAATTGGATTAAATTGCCGAACTTTTTAGTTTATGTCCTGTAGCTCTGCAGCAGGCCAATACTGTCAATAAATCGGAGATAATTCACTATCCCTTCATTTAATTTGATTCCTGTCTCAGACTGAGGGACATTACTGCCTCTGACACAATGTCACTAGGCCTATAAACCTACATCTGAAGGATATTATGGGCTAACAATGATATATGTCTGTTTATACTTGTCTGACCACGGAGCAATTTACCTGGAACCGAAACTGTGCTCATTATGTTGCCTATTAAATATGATCATGTCAATTTAATTTGACTTATCGCCTCTATACTCTCATGTATGAATTATATAACTGTTGAAGTTATTTTATGTTTGAATTTGTTTCTTGGTTCTCCTGCGTTACCATCGATCGGTTTCTTCTGGAGCGCCATAGACGGTGGGGTGGGGTAGGAGAAACGTCCGCCCTTCAGTTCCACGTTTACAAATTGACCACTGTCTAGCAGCACTATACGCTGCTTCATGGTCTGGTGCCCTCAAAACACAACGATCATTGATCACATCACAACAATGATGTAACTCAAACATTTTTTAAAAAAGTCATTGCTTTATATAGCTCTTTGTCACATAAGATTGTAATCTCACCAAAAGCCTAATTTTCGATGGACTGTCAATGTCTTTACTCCACTTCAACAAACACAGATTGTAGCTGGTCAATTAAGTTACGAATAACTGGTTGACGACAACCACTGCTTAGAACATTTGCTGAAGTTAATGGTGAAGTTGACAAAGCGATGGCAGATTCAGGCTTCACTTCACCATGTGTAGCCTACTCACTGCTGCTGCATGTATGTTAATACGGGCTAGATTGCGCTTCGCAATCTCAGATGGACGGTAGTACCAGTGTTGGGCACGAGACCAAAACCTCGAGACCAAGTCCGAGACGTCAAAGACCAAGACCGGGTGGTCCGAGACCAAGACCGATACTCTTTTTTTATAAACAATTCAATTTATTAAGACGCTGAAGCGGAATAACACGCTTAAAACCTTAATTTTATTGCTGAAGAATACTAATCTTAATAATGGTCCAGAAAACAGTTTTACCGGCCAGTCTGAAATTTTGCGGGTTCAACCTTTGGCTTTAGCCTGATAATATCACACTATAAATTACTTAAGTGTACGATAGGTTATAAATAAGACATCTGAACGAGTAGATTTTTAACGTTCCGTTTGAATGGTGTATACCTATTTGTACTCGGAATTGTAGGTTAACAGTGACTACACGTGGCGACCACATAATTATAAGATTGTTCTGAAACCTTGACATTTGTGAAGGCAAATTTTGAAATGGCTGGTTCCGTTGCAAATGTATTTTTTGCACATAGTAGCATGTATATAGGCTATAGACGGTCAGCACATCATAAATCAATAACAAGCGCGCATGGCCTAAACATCCGGTGTCTTTAATAATCGAAAATAACCGACAAATATCAAAGAACTTGCCCTGATACGGCAAATGACCAAGAACCCTAACCTAAGACGTAGACCAATAAAAGACCATTCCTTTAAGACCAAGACCGACGCAGTCGAGACCAAGACCGATGGTCCGAGACCAAGACCAAGACCGATGCATTCGAGACCAAGACTGCAGTTTTCCGGTCTCGAGACCGTCTCGAGACCAAGACCGTGGTCTCGAGACCACATCCCCGAGTACTACAAGTCTAACTTGACAATTTGTATACTTGTTCATATACACAGGGCTCATAAATTACGCAGTTCTATAATATATTATTATCATTTACATATTATTTTCTGTTGACACAAAAGGCACAAATTGAAAAAATACTGGAATATATTAATTAAAGCATAATTATATATTAGTAGTACTTCAGAATATCATTAAAAACACTAGCTTGCGGTCGCCCACAACATCCTTTACATCTGCTCACCTTCTACAAGGCTGTTTGCATTTTAGCAACCCATCCTCCCCTAGGCCTATTCCCTATGTCTGTCGACGTTAATTGCCTGTGATCAGTGATCCCATACCATATTGGTAGTCTATTTTAGCATAATTGTCAGCTTAACTTAAGAGTCTACATTTAAATACGCCTACATAAAATTTACAATGCTCGAATTGCAACAGCTAGGTTTATTGCTAAGAATTACTTATATTGTACAAATCTGTGCTGAATCTATTAGGGTGCCGTGATTGAATATTCAAATGATGTATGCATATGTATTTCTTGTCGATTGTATTAATAACGGAGACAACAAATGTATCCAAAGCAAAACAATCATTATCATGACAAACAAAACACAGTCAGGTACAGCTCAAAAATCAACTTATTTGAAGCTTATTTATAACAGGTACACAAGACAAGAAAACGTAACTCTAACGTTAAAGCTATAATCAATAACTCCTACTCACAAATGCCACACGTGATACAGCCTAATATTATAATGTCAGAAGCAGAATAAGTGAGACGTGGAGTTGAGATAGGAGTAGGTGCTTAATGCTTATAGTTTGGCAGAAGCTGTCTCCAGTTCCACCTCATTGGTAGGCTTGGGTGATAAGTGACTTTTACTAATCGCGATTAATAGGCATCAATTAATCGATTAGTTCAATTAATATGCGATTAATCGATTAGTAGGTGATTAATCAATTAGTATGAGACTAATCGATTAATTGAGTTTTATTTTGACCCTCAATTAATCGATTAGTAAAACTCGATTAATTTGCCCAAGCCTACTCATTGGTTCGGTGTTGATGGAAATAGATTCTAGGTAATCACATCAAACTCCTCGCCTGGTGTAGGATTCAAACAAATCCGAGAGAGCCACAGACAGAGGCTGACTTTGAAACAGCTAAGCAAACCACAGACTAATCAGATTCGACTAGCATGACAAAACTTAAAAGCAACAACACTTTTTGTCGGTCTAGGAGTAAGATTGATGAGTCAGAAGAAGGCGTCAAACCGAGTGAGATTGACAAGTCGAAAAGTCTATGAAAGAGTGGGATTGAGGAGATCTCAAATGACGAGTAACTGAGACCGAATACGAAAGAGCAGTGTGTCGGAAGAAGATATGGCCAAGGTAGGCAGTGCAAACAAGACTGGATGATGCAAAGTGAGAAACACCAATGGAACAGAGAAAACAAGTAAATATGGTCTCAGAGGAAATGGCCCGAAAATGAAAACTGGAAAATGCATGAGAAATGTAGGCTAAACCACAAATTAGAGAAACAGTGCAAAGAAAAATAGCAGGAAGAGTGTATATGGCAAACCGGTAGAGTAAAGTAAACACCCAAACTTAAAGATTGCACACTTAACAAGCAATGCAGAAATACTTAATGGTCATGTAAAATCACAAATACAGCTCATAAATTTACTATTAATATCTTAATGATCATTAATTAGTACTATTAACATTAAGCTGCTACTGTTTACTTAAACTCAAAGCAAACAGAAATGTAAATGACCAGGTTTGAACCCAATTTATGTTTAAGCACAGCACACAGCTGCCCTTAATCACCTTTTTTCATTGATACACCTACACATGAAGTCAAAATCTACAATGCAAGAATGCAAAACAAATAAGAAATACAACAAATAGGCTATAGTACATAAAAGTTAAATGAAGAACTTATAAGAATACTTGATTTAGACTTGCAGCACAACCTAAGACCAGAGTGGAAAAGCATTTAATCCTTTAACGACCAGCTGCATATGTTTTGCCATACATTTTAGTAAACGATGGTTGTCAAAGGGTTAAGATGAATAATGGTGGTTGCTAAACAAGTAACAGATTCTGAATTATGTTTTTCTCAAGATAAAGTAACAGTCAAGTGTGAAAGCTGTTCTGTTCTTTCTCTGGAATCTTACACGATTTTCTTAGATTTGTGCCATATGCACACAGAATACTATGCAGTCTATTTGATACAAAAATACATGCTTGTTCCTTTGTAGAACTGGGAGCAACATACTTTCAATCACAAAACATTCCATAACAGGGCTCCATGTTTCATACATGATTCGCATACAGCACACTGAAAGCTTTAACTGATCTTACAAAGCCACCACAAAACAAGCATAGGTTGACTGAATTGCTCTTAGAAATCTCTGTCACCATCAATTCTATCAAAAGATTTGATGAAATAAAGCCTGAGAAACAGCCATGCAGTTGTTAATAGATTTGATTTTCTCACACAAGTTTATCAACATTTAGGATTGCACTGCATTAAGATAGCACATAATACTCTAAAAAACATTATGAAAGTATATACATGCTCAATTGATCTATATCCATGAATTCTGCTGTATTGCAGGTCACATTGGCACTCATCAAGGAGTGGCCACAAAGCAAACTTCATTCTTACTATGACTAGAATGCCATTTCTCCAATCACCAATTCAAATACTAGGGATGAACCAAAACTCGGTTTGGAATTCGGCTCGGTACGAGTATCGTAGTATTCGGCCTCGGATAAACAATGTGTCCGAGTATTGATCTTTCCGATTTTCTGTTTCGAAATGAAAATCGGATTTATCAATTTACAAAACTCCAACCGACCTAATTAAAAACCCAAATACTGTTATTTTTATCTACAAAATTCCAATCGACCTAATTAAAAACCCAAATACTGTTATTATTAGTGCTTACTAGTTACAAATTCCTAGTGTAAACCAAGGCTACATATATGTGCAAAGTGAGGGCACGAGCTCAAGCGTTTCCATTTGACTCTGGACAAAACGACTGGTGATCGCATACTAAGTAGCCCACACGACAGGCTTACCTTAACAGCGTCAAACTGTCTGTTGTGTGGAGATCCTTAGAAACGCAAAGTTGTGCAAACTGCCAAATTAAAAATCAAGAGAACGAGACTTTTTTAAATATGTGAAACTCTGACTCGGCAAAATTGAGCTCACAATACTCAGTACTCAAACTCGCCAAGAAATTCAAACTCAGTTCATTCCTACCAAATACTTCATCACTGCATATATCTTTCAATAATAAACAGTTTTGTTCTCCTGCCTTAACCTTGGTGGCAGTCACAGAAGGCACAAGATACCTAACGATAATTCTGCAGTTTCTGTGATCTCATAGCGTGTACAATTTCAATGAATCCCTCTAAATCGATATATTTAGTCACTCATCTTGATCCTTCGACAAAGTTGTGACAACATCATTGATGACTAGTCCTTCCAGAAAACAGCAATCCATAATTTTTTTAATCACGAGGATTTCGTGAAACTCGGGCAAATAAAAACCGTTACTATTAACATTATTACAAGTGCGCCTTTCTGAATTAGCTATGGTTTTTCTCGGCTACATCTCACCAAGTCCAATTATCTTTCAGAATGAGAACCTGAGGCATAGCAGTAAAATTACAACCCATTGACTGTTTTACAAATAGAAAGTACACAAAATGAGAAACAACAAATCCAATAATGCACAAGCAAGAAACAACCTCCAGAAAGAGAAAGTGTTTTGAGATAAAAATCAGAACAATGCTTCTTCTAATGCTTCTATAATGTTTAATTATATGGATGCAATAAACAGACAATTTTCCTAGATACATAATTATGCAGAAGAAGCAATAAGGAAATAAAAGTTAAATAATCCTATGAACAAGAACAGCTTATCATAAGGTTTCATATTAAAACAATCCAATATTAGGGTTAATCAGCTGTCATTATTACATGTAGCCATTGTAGCCTAGCATCTAATTGGGCTCTGTGGTCACAAGGTCAACTAGATAGGTGATATAGACAAAAAAGCCACAAATAGGAAGCCAGACCCCACGTAGATAAAACCCATTAGGTCAAACACAGAGTAATACCTCGAAGTATATCAACAGTATCAGACAAAATAGATTAACATCAAAAGGGAAAAAGGGGAAATTATCATTGCAAAATGACAAATATCACTAAGATATATAAACAAATTATACCATTAATAGCAGCAGCAAAGTAGTCACTACCATGATACACTGTGCATCAATTTAGGAAATTCACAATACATCATCTAAATAATCTGTAGTTTTGCTTTGCATGTATGGCATATGTATATAATTATCTGTGTTTTTTTTTAAATGCAGGGCTTAGATCAGCAATGGAAACCAGAAAGTGTTAATTTTATATAGCACATTTTTATATAGCACTATTCAGTATTAATGCATGTGCTTTTGAATCAAGAAAGTACCACTCAGCTGAATATGAATAAATTATTCATAGCACAATTCGGGTCTGCAACTATATGAATATTCGGTACAGCTTTAGTATCAACAGGATATGTAAGAAAGAGTATAAATGTTTCAACCAAAACTCTGCACAAAGTTACAAGAAGTCATAATGAGACAGTTACCACTTATCAGCAGTCATAAAATCCAAAAAAATTCAACTTAGAACTAAAAAATATGACTGGCACAGTTTTAGCAGCACTGAAAATCGGATGAATCAAGAAAGTACCACTCAGCTGAATATGAATAAATTATTCATAGCACAATTCGGGTCTGCAACTATATGAATATTCGGTACAGCTTTAGTATCAACAGGATATGTAAGAAAGAGTATAAATGTTTCAACCAAAACTCTGCACAAAGTTACAAGAAGTCATAATGAGACAGTTACCACTTATCAGCAGTCATAAAATCCAAAAAAATTCAACTTAGAACTAAAAAATATGACTGGCACAGTTTTAGCAGCACTGAAAATCGGATGAATCAAGAAAGTACCACTCAGCTGAATATGAATAAATTATTCATAGCACAATTCGGGTCTGCAACTATATGAATATTCGGTACAGCTTTAGTATCAACAGGATATGTAAGAAAGAGTATAAATGTTTCAACCAAAACTCTGCACAAAGTTACAAGGAGTCATAATGAGACAGTTACCACTTATCAGCAGTCATAAAATCCAAAAAAATTCAACTTAGAACTAAAAAATATGACTGGCACAGTTTTAGCAGCACTGAAAATCGGATGAATCTTGACAATGCCAAATATCCATTTGGCAATCAACACAATAGAAAGATTTGTATAATGCCATACTTATAATTAATTTGGCAACAGAAAAAAATGCTCACAACAATAACTGTACTTTATCACTATAAAAATATAAAAAGTGATTATGACTTAGGTATGGTTGAACAGGAAAACCGTAAACAAAAAAGACAGCACAGGATACTTTCAATCAAACATTCTAAAGCTCATAGAATAAATCATAATTCTACACAGACTTAGGTAGTTCATGGTTTTTATAAAACACTCAGTTGTGCAGATAGGTAAACTCAGAGGACAGAGAACAAATTCCTGCCACGATAGAATGAAATACCAAAATTTCTGTTCCACTAGCACTCCCTAACAAGCCGAACTACAAATTCAGTAGGCTTACGGTGACCATTAGTGGGCAAAGATAATACAGTTCAGACACTGTACATACTCTTGGCTTAAAATGTCGTTCTTTGTTTAAAAACACTAACATGTTCGACAATACAAGGTGAGTCCTACGAATGAGCCCTAGAGTCAGAGGAACAAGTTGTTGATTAGGTGCTAAAAGAAGAGGAAAGCATTTAGGATTTGTCATAACAGCATAAATCCATTAGCAAACATAAGGGCTCAAAATACAACAGCATTCAGGACTTTATATCCAGTATAAAAAATCTTTTTCCGACAAGTGAATTTCATGAAAAAGAGAATACATTCGTGCACCTCACACCCAGTATCAATAAACCTTTAGCAGCAAATGAATTTCATGAAAAAGAGAAAACATATTTTGTAACTAACACATACTCAAAATCAAAGGATCACCACATATAAGCATCTTATTCAACTAGAGCTGGGAAGAAGCTAATAAAAAAACATGCTATCTTCAGTTTTAACAGCAACCAAAATCAACCAAAAACTAATATTATAGTTCAGGGATTAACTAAACCATTAAAAAATGGAGTCAGACATCAATCAATTTTTATCAGATGTCTTGTACAACCAATTTAAAATATAAAATTGGAATTGCTAAAGTGCTCAAATGAGAATTCACATGCACCATGTTGGTTCCATGGTCACATAATAATGCAAAAACGGTTGGACAGCCACTTAACTTATACAAGTTTGTGAGACCATCGTTTTGATTCTTTTACCGAGGCATCCATTGAACAGTTACAACTTTAGCAACCCTATAGTTCTGCAGTAACTTGTAAACCTAGAAATCAAAGTTCCTTTATATTCCAGCTCAACACTGAGCATTATTTCCTTCCTTCATTCACAACATAAAATCGGTAATTACTAGTTGTTGTCATTATGCCAGTGCTTTGGACTTCTTTTTCAGATTTCTGCAACTACTAGTCTCAAATGAGAAAAAACCGTTTTACTACAGTTGTCAATGCAATAACAAGTAACAAGTATGCACACAAACAAAAGAGCATCTTGCACTCTCTTCATCCATTATGCTATACCTCTTTCCTCATCCACTGGGCCAAGCCCATAATCATTATACTACACACAGAAACACCAAATCTCATTCCTGAGCAAAGAAGGCACCCAGAAACCCGGGCTGACTTAGTAGTGCTTAAGATCTTTTCACCTACTAGCACGGCCGGCAGAATATCCACATACAAACTGGCAATTTTTTTATATTTATATAAAAATTTAAGGAAATCATACTAGAATTTACAAACGAAAACAATGTGACATACATATAGTTTTTCCGTTTCATTGTCAATATCAAATAGCAAACTTTAATTCATGCCGATAGTTGGTGCTACGCCCCATGGTAGAGGTACAGTTTCTTGACACGCAATTCCAAAATGTACAGAAAACGTCGAACATCCAAACAGATGTCCAAAATATTGCAGCCTCTCTCAGTTACTCTTGTGAAACTAGACTCAGTTGAACCACAAACGACATACTTCGTTGTTGACTAATAATAATCCATTGCAGCGTTGCTATACACCATGTTTGGCATCAGAAATGTTGTGAAAATTATGCTTGAGCCATAACAATGGATTGATCCAAAATGGAGGTCAGCACAGCAACCTCACACGTTATACAAACTTGGTAGGGTGGATTTCAGTCAGACCTTAAGTCCTAAATGACGGTTGCTTCTCTCTTTCTGCAGATTCCAATAGTACAGAACTGGCGCCAGGATGCGATCGTCTTTCCAGACCAAATCCAGAAGCCAGATGTGATTCCAACAATCAGACTCATCAGGTACTTGATCATGAACACTGTGAAGTCAGGCATTGGATATGGCTCCTCGATGTTACCACGCGGTGGCAACGAATATCGACGTGTCATCTGTGCATACCAAGAATTCATCCACTCATGTCGGAACGACTGCTCGTAGAAGTAGCAAGCAATGACAATCATTGCCGGAACTGTGTAAAGGACGCTGAAAATGCCAATGCGAACCATCAGTTTCTCAAGCTTGTCTGTCTTGGATCCATCATGTTTCATGATTGTGCGGATGCGAAAGAGTGACACAAATCCCGCTAGAAGGAAGAAAGTTCCAAGCAAAAGATAGGTGCACAGTGGAACAAGAATAAACAGGCGCAGGTAGGTGGTGTTTGAAATTCCAGTGAAACAGATTCCGCTAAGAGTATCGCCATCAACCTGACCAAGGGCAAGGATAGTGATGGTCTTGACGGCAGGAACTGCCCATGCAGCCAGGTGGAAGTACTGCGAGTTACGTTCAATTGCTTCATTGCCCCACTTTAGCCCAGCTGAGAGAAACCACGTGAGCGTCAACATCACCCACCATATGGAACTAGCCATACTGAAGAAGTACACCATCATGAACAGGATAGTGCAGCCTTCTTTCTGAGTTCCCTGTGTCACAACACTCTTTCTCTTTGAAGAAACTGGTTCAGGCGTTTGATACGGCCCGGTACAGGCCACTTCGTCTCCAACCACAAATCCAACAATGTATGCCATTGCTACTATACAGTAGCATGCTGATATAAAGATTATTGGACGCTGTGGGTAGCGAAATCGTTGCATGTCAATCAAGAAAGTTGCAACAGTGAACATTGTTGATACAATGCACGCACATGAGGAAACACCAACTAAATACCAAGCAAACTTACGTTTGTATGGGCCAAAGAACACATCATCTTCTGCTGAACAGGGCATTCCACAGTTTGGTATTTCATCTTCACCAATGTGCACTTTGTAATTTAATCCCTCTGACACCATAAACGACTCTGGGCAAAAAACATATCCAAAATTGGGCAAAGATTTATTCGTGTTCTGATAGGTATTATGGTCAACATCATCTTCATCAAGAGCTAAGTCTTGATTGTCATCTGTTCGATTCTCTCCAACGCAGAGGTCAGACAACGGAAAGCGGCTGCATTCAAGGTTCTCTGGCCACTGAAAACCGAACTTGTTCATAAGACTTTCACATCCTTTTCTTGCTTGCATGCATAAATTCCGACAAGGTGGAACTGGATATTCGAGAAGTGTGCAGACTGGTACGTATACTGTGCAAAGAAAGAACTTGAGGTAGGGACTGCACTGCACTTTTACCAATGGATAAAACTGGTGCACTTCGAGTCCAGCGTCGTCTTGTCTTTGATGATTCATCAAATTCGGCATAATCGTTTCGTTATACTGAATATCTTTGCACAGAGGTATAGTAATAGGCTCGCACTTTCCATGGCTCGGCATACCCACATCGGTTACTCGAGCACTTGAAGCTTTAGCTAAACCAACTGGCGGTAAAAGAATAAATAGGAAAAGCACAGCGACGGCCGATCGCAAAAACTTACAAAAATTTCCACGAAAGTCCAAAGCCAGCGTCATCCTAAATACTGTTATTTTATTAAATTATTTCAAAATATCTCCATCCTCATCCTTCTAAAAATTAGCATTATTCTAGTCAGACAAAATGGCGATAGGAGGCCGAACGGCAGACTAATAAATTGGTAGCCGACGATATCTGTCACAATTATAAACTACCGACCGTGTATATTGGTCCTTGCTACTGACTAGAGGATTTTATATTGGTCCTTGCCACCGATTATTAGATCAACTATGCCTAGCTGATCATTGCAACTGCTTGTATTCCGGCAGTTTCAAGCCTGGATAAAGTAGGAAGGCGACGCTAATGATCTGTGTTACCGCACATGACAACCTGAAACTACTACAGTATTATCAAAGATAGTAGAGTCGTCGACCAAGATACGACACTTCATACCTCGCTGTATATTTGGTCTGTGTGGTGGTCAAAGCACACAAGCCATTACCAGTCGCTACCGCATCACGTAGCGACAGGTATAGTGGCAATGACAATTGATTCCAAGGTATGTGTCGTGAACATTCAGACCCAGTGGACGCAGAAATTGTCACATCTTAGTCTACGAATCTACCATCTGTGGTACTATCAACCAGGCTGCTTCTATGCCCGATAAACACACCCATCTGACTGTCAGTAAAAAATTAGGCCTACCATTGCTTAGTCGGATACTTTAGGCATATAGGCCTACGTGTGTGACGACTGTACGTAGCTTAGGATTATTGTCGAATTTAAAACAAATATAACATGTCGCCATCTACTTACCTATTGGGTAAAAGGGAATCCATAGTTAGCGGGACATGTTCATTTTTGGGTCACCCATTGCTGAGCATCATACCGAGATGTTAAGACTCTGGGGCGTTATTCACAAGACATGGTTAAAAACGCTAATACCCGTATTAAATATGGCCTAAACCCGACTAGTGGGTTATATCGCTATTCATGAGGCGGTATTATCCCTCTAGTCGGAGTATAAGTCTAATCCCACTTAGAGGTAGGTTTAAGTCCGCTAATACCAGCTTAAAGGCGAAAAACAAGATGGCAGCCCTTGTGCTTCGTCGCATTCGACGTCGATTTAGACGATGAAAGGTGTTTGAGAGGCACTATATTTACTCGCCTCTTTCACCGAACGTCAAAATTATATTGCTTTTAATTTTTGGGTCAAAAAGGCTTCAAATTTGACGAGATCCCTGACGATATTGCATGCGAAATGTCGCCGCTGTAGCGCAGTGTGTATAATAAGGATATAGGCGTACCATTCATAGGCTGGGATTGGTTTGTTCTCACGACAAGTCAACAGCGTAGCACCAGCTTATTCGCGAACGCTGCGTCTAATCGGAGGGGTTGTCCTAAGGGTAGTTCCGATAATGGTCAAGGTCCGGTTTCCAGAGGGGTCAAAGTAACTTTATGGTGAAAGTTGGGAAGCGGAGGAATATCATTTATTGTGCCTAAGCCACTGCTGATAGTTATTATGGGGTTATAGGCAATTTCCAGACAATTACAGTTTTAATAAACGGGTAATGCAGTCGTTCATGTTGACGTACTGATCAGCAAAATTCCTTACGCTGTTGAACGTTCCTATCTTTAGCGGCATCATAGCGCATAAACACTTTTGCGCATGCGCAGTAGCCCGCCATCTACAATTATACGGTACTTACACCCAGACTAACTATTCCGCCCGCTAAATTGCGCTCGTGAATAGCTACCACGGGTTAGTTTTAGCCAGGGTATAGCTAACCCCGAACTAGACTCTAATACCGTATTACCTTAACTCTGTCTTGTGAATACCGCCCCTGATAAGACTTAACTCTATCATGTATGTTAAATTGTATTGACTATGACTGATTGATGTCTCAATAATAAAATGGTTTTGATTTTGATTGATTGATTCAAAAATGATGTTTGTGACTCGCAGTTGAAGATTTCGACTCAAGTGGAGTCTAACGTGCTGCGTAATATGGTCTATACTCTATAGGCATAGCCTCCTAGGGTCGTCTATAGTGCAACGTGACGATCAGTATGGTGTAGCTAGGCTTAAGTCTCTTATAAACCTTACAGAAGTGAAAGCCCCATATAATAACCAAGGTGACGATATTAAGTGATTTTTGCACAGTGGCCGCGCTAATAAACCAAAACTACTTACATTGATTTATAATTTCTTTCACGCCGTATTCTTATCGATGGTGCATAGGCGTATTTAAGTTTACACAAACTCTTTTTATACGAATTTATTTTTGTGCATTAAAGCTACTGTGCGTTTGCTGGTAGTATAATAAAGAATATTCTTACTTACTTTTATACTAGAGTTGTATAATTGTCCTCAATTTTCGTACCCTGAACAAAGAGCAGTCTAGGCCTACATCAATTTTTGTCAGAAGGAGGAAAGAACTGATTTTTAATACAGTCAATTCTAACTTTAATATTACATCAATGAACAAGCATCATACATTTTTACAACTCTGTTACAGAAAACTTCCAGTCTTTTGTATAGATAGCCGCTAGGCGTGAACAGAAATCTGTTTCCAGATTTCCAGAGGGTGACTGCATTTGTATTCCTCATAGCAAAAAGAAACAGAATTGCTTGGCAGTAGATGTAAAACTGGAAACACGAGAATGGAGAACACTTAATCATCAGACACTTCGGGCATATATTAAATAAATTAACAAATCAAATAATGAATTGACTTCTGTAGCTCCAGCATTATTTTTATTTCAAAGAAATTAAAATCTATTATATAATGTTTTGTGCATTAGACCGAGACATTCTTGTACAGATTCTGAGACAAAGACAACATGCAGAACAACACAACCAAGAATTAGTAGGCCTACAAATAGAAAACATGCAAACAAAGGTAGTGTTCTATAGGTAATAAAGCACGCTACTTATAGCTGAGAAATAAAGGGAAGGTTAAAAAACTCATGAAAATCAAATCAAAATGCAACGCCTTAATTAAGAACCTTGAACCACTCCCTTAGGAACTGAGCCTCTGGCAAAAGCAGCAAACTCCCTTGCAATGTCCTCTGCCACTCTCCTCTGAGCCTCTACTGTGCTAGCCCCGAGGTGGGGTGTGCAGGTCACACATGGGTGATTAACCAGTGATTCACATGTGGGTGGTTCCTAAAACAAAGAAAAAGGCATCTAATTAGTCACTTATCACCATAGCCACCACCCATAGCACACTACTAGACTGCACACTGCAAGAGGACAGTGACATCCTATTTTATTTATTCATTCATTCAATAAGAGAATTTATGTATAGCGCCTCCTCAAGGTGACTACTCAGAGGTGCTCCCAATCTCAGCACAGCTAAATAAAGTAGTCTTAATTAAAATAAGAGAGGAATGCCCGAGAAGGGGTTTAAAGAAGGGATCGGATTGTCAAAGGGAGGCCATTCTAAATCGAGGGGTCTACCACTGAGAAGGCACGGCTCTGCCTGCCGCAATATTGTATCTGTTGACAAAACAACAGCAATGAAGTAAAAAACAGCTCCTGATAAATAATGCACCTGTTCAAATACATCGAGACCAGCACCAGCACAATGACCACTCTGCAATGCCTCAAGCAGTGCTTCCTCATCCAGTATTCCACCACGAGCACAGTTGATGATTCTCACTCCACGGCGACACTTCTTCAGCACTTCCATATTGATCAGATCTACATGACAAATGAATGACGACACACGGTATACTAGTCAATCATTTCGTATAATCAAACAACAATTTCACTTCAGAATCTAATGAAAATTTGTGTGAGTCAAAATACTTCATGTTAAGTGCTACATGAAATAATTTTCCAAAATGAAAAGAATACTTCACTGACTTTAAATTGTTGCATCCCATATCGATTAACAACTAATAAATAACAAGTCCTTACTCAGATTGCAAAAATTTAGAGGATAAGGACGAGCCCTCACACTTAAATTTAGTTCACATTTCACTTTAAATTTTTTAGCTCCAACACAAATATGAGGAAATTCTCAAATTTACAAGTAGATATATGCAAGATAAGCCTTGTAGAAGAGTGGCCTATGTTTTTCTTTACTCCCTGTCACGTGTTTAAGATCTACACCATTCCTAAATAAATACCTGGAAATGCAATTTAATGCTCACGACTGTCGTGAATGAAAATTAATTTTATTTCAAAACTTATATGTTCCCACACCGGGGATCGAACCCGGGCCGCCAACGTGAAAGGCTGGAATCCTAACCACTAGACCATGTGGGAACCGCGGCCTAACAGCATTAGGAAATCCCTTAGTCATTGCTGCTGCTTACGATAAGTCTCTTTCATGAGTGGTGTATGAAGCGTGATGAAGTCTGCCTTTGGCCAGATTTCTTCTAATGGCAGCCATTCTACACCGAACTCACGACTTTCGTTTGCTCCAAGAATAGGATCATAGCCTATAGTCTGCAAAGTTACACACAATTAATAGCGATGATTTTAAGTCAAGGTTATGTGCCTTTGACCTGAAATGGCTAACATTGTATAAAAGTTGTTTCAGACATCGTGAGGAGTTACTTTATAATCATGCCTTCATAACTGCGACTAACAGCGTTGTTCTGCATTTAGTTATCTAAATGTATAAAGAGACGATTGACCATTTGCACCTGTCATAACGGTTTTGAAGCCTGAACAATTGTGTACCTAAGTTACAATTGTAGGTCTACTTAAATGTCAATTTATTTATCAACTCAAGAAGTTCTCAGCGCCAGACAAAAGAAGCGTCAGGGATAATGACCATTCACGTTTAGCCCATAAAGCACCTGATAGGCTAAACTAATATCCAATATCATCCACAGGCAGATTAACGAGGTTTACAGAAGTACAGATTTAGGCCTACCGACCCAGAACAATTATGTAATGTAATGTAATGAAAATCCTCGAAAATTTCTCAGCGCCCACAAAAGCCACGTCAGGGAGACCAGCTTAGTCACCGGCGCTATGCCAAATCAAGTTCACAATAGCCAATCCTCTTGTTTCATTTCGGTGCCGGGTCGAAATCCAGGGAGTCAAGCCGAGGAGACAGCATGGTGCTACGGTGGTAGTCGATGATGAGGGAGGTCATGTGGTGGCACAGGAGTAGAATCTGGATAGGACACATTGAAGAGTTCGGTTTTTAGTCGTGAATGGAAAGTAGCAGAGGATAATGAGAGCGGAGGAGAGGTTATATTTGGAGTTGAGATGTGGGGATGAGCAAACTGACGGAGTCATCCAAGTTGATATGAGGGCGATGGTGTTTTGAATGTGATTTAATGCTTCTGTTAGTGATTGTAGAGAGAAAGATAAAAACAGTTGTGTATCGTCAGCGTAAAGGTGATGATCTACAGCAGACGAGGAAATGATTTTGCTGAGTGGGGAAGTGTATAGAATGAATAAAAGAGGCCCAAGAACAGAACCTTGAGGAACACCGCAGGCAAGGCTGTGAGGACTAGATGAGTGACCAGAGGTATTGACAGTGAAACAGCGTGAAGAAAGGTATGACTTGATCCAGGATAGGGCAGTACCAGAAATTCAAAATGTAGAGGAAAGGCGTTTGATAAGAATGGCGTGATCTATGGTGTCGAAGGCGGCAGAAATGTCTAAGAGGCATAGGCAAGACACTTGTTGGCGACCTTTCGCCATAACAAGTTTGTTGTATAATGAGGTGAGTAGTGTTTCTGTAGAGTGATGTTTGGTGTATGCAGATTGATTTGGGTTGAGGAGATTGTTTGAGGTTAGGAAGCCATTGAGACGAGAGGACAACCCGTTCCGAGAGTTTGGATAAGAAAGAGAGATTTGAAATTGGCCGGTAGTTGGACAGAAGTTCTTTGTCTAAGGATGGTTTCTTGAGGAGTGGTTTAACAATCGAGTCCTTGAAAAGCATAGGAAAAGTGCCGGTTGATAGAGACAGGTTGATGATCTTCGTAATTGTAGAAACGAGAAGAGTTACACAGTCTTTTAGTAAGGAGGTTGGAATTGGATCGAGGTCGCATTGTTTGTTTTGAGAGGCTTGGATGAGGGTCATGATTTCTTCGTCAGTTGCAGGCTCGAATATGTCAAAAGATGTACCAGGTGGCAGGATTGTGTCGCCGTGATCGTCTGAGGATGATGATTGTGATAGGAGAGTCTGTAACGAGAGACGGAGTGAGGATACTTTGTCGGTGAAGAAAGATGCAAAGGAGTCGGCAATGGATGCATGTGGAATAGAGTTTGAAAGAGAATTAGAGGAGCCGCGGTGTAGAAGATTATTAACAGTTTTCCTAAGATTTCGAGAGTTTAATGAATTTGAGTGAATGAGTGATGACAGGTAGTGTTTCTTGGCAGAGAGAAGTTGGCTGTGATATCTGTTTGTTACGGTTTTTAGTCTATTGAGAATGGATACGTCGTGTGTTTGTTTGTATGCTCGTTCCAGGCGACGGCGCGATGATCTTAGAGCTTGCAGAAAAGAGTTGAACCATGGATTGTTTGCATGAGATTCAGGCTTTGTGATGATTGGAGCATGTTTGTTGATGAGTTCAGACAAGGTGGAGTTGTATGCAGACAGGAGATCTGCCTAATGTAACAACACTGGAGGAGCTTTGCAAAATTATTTCGTTAAATTAGAGGATCATTCGGATTATTTAACGCATTCAAAGACTCTAAAAAATTATACGGATATTGTTTATTTAGTTTTAGCAAAGAAGTAGATGCAAGCATGCTACTTAAATCAAGGACGCCACCTGTGGAATAAATGTAGAAACTTGAGAGGAGAGTAGACTACCTTCATTCCGAATGCCTGCATGCGAGCGGCGACTTCTCGTCCAATTCTACCGAGTCCAATTATTGCGAGAGTCTTTCCATTGACTTCGTTTCCAATTAGAAGATTTTTCTTATTCCATTCTGTCGATCGAACATATTGGGTGCCCTGAGCCACGTGTCTGAAATTACAACCATTAGCAGGTTTGAGAGGGACTCCAATCAAAGACCAATATGTATCCTTGTTGTTTGATATAAGGCATGAACATCCATGCTAGTTTAGTTTGCATAATCTTCGATTAATTTTAAACTGACAAACCACAGTATGATTACAAGTACAGTATGAATGAATGATGACAAATTATTACAAGAGTCGAATTTAAGAGTCGCAAGGTGCCCATTACGTTACACAATGTACATCTAATTTAACTAATGCCATCATCTAGCGAATGAAGGACTAGTCAACATTACGGTGGATACATTTTTTATTCGCAGTGGTTGAAGAGCAAAGTTGCTTTTGACTTAATAGAAGGGCCTTTAATTGCTATGTAAACTAAATGATACTATATGTATGTAATATTACGCCAGTAAAATATGTATATATATATATATATATATATATATAGCAGACAGGTGAATATGCATAGTGGCATATATTTATACATTCAATAGAGCTTGGAGTTAAATTGTTCACCAAAGTTTAACTTTTTTCAGGATTTCTGCTCCATCTGTGCATCTAGTCAACGCAGCTAAATTGAGTACACTGCTGGTTCGTAGATGAGACGAAATGGCCACCCAAGGCTAAGAATAAACCTGAAGCTACTAACACTTCGTATATATTGCTGCCCCAGGAACTGTTGCTATTCTTTTGTGTATAATGTACATTACAGACTATTATAATTTATGAAATAACATAGAAATTGGTTACCTGGTGATGGAAAGAATCAGTGTGCATGCGAGTTCGGCTGCACTCAGAGTATTTCCTCCTGGAGAACTAAACAAAGAACGACAACATCTGTTGTCACAATGTATCACATAGGCACATAATAATTAATACTGCTGAAGCTCTGAGTGTTTTAACATATGAAACAAAAAACACACCCGCAAGTAAGCACACGCACACACAGGACATTTCTGGAAAATAACTGGAATACAGTGATGTAAGGAGCTCCAAAAGACCAGAGCAACCCATAAGCAACACAGATGTAGGCTGGAGAGCAGACGCACAGAAAGTCACAGGGAAGAAACAAAATTACGATGCAGCAAAATAATATTTAAAAGTGGAGATTCGGAGTTAAATGCTAAAGAGTTGCTTTTAAAGTACATGAGCATTGCTCAAAGTGAAAGCAATAAAAAATAGCTCCAAGGTTACCCATTCGAAATATGTGGTGACTAAAACAAAGATCATCAAACATTATTACTTTTTAAAATCTCGACAATGTTTCTTAAAAAACATTCTTGGCTTGGAATGTCGTATTTCTGGGAACTGAGAACAGATGGGAAAGCAATAAATGGAAGGAGGTCAATGCATGACAAGGGAACAGATAAACGACCTGAGGGGAAGCAACACAACAGCAGACACCAGGGTAACTAAGACTTAACATAGACATTAATTGTCCAGTGAACAAGCACATTCAGTCTTGACTGCTGCTAGTTAGCTTTGTGCAATTACTTAATGGTATTTTATTTGTGTCTTGCAATTTATGTTACAGCAGAACACAATTATTTCCTTTTCTACACGGATTGTGACCAGTCAGTGGCTTGTTTCCCATAATCACTTTTTAAATAAAGAGTATAGGGCCTACAGCAAAGACTGACTGACTTGATGACAATGATTCCTTTCTTGTTGGCGGCTTCTACATCGATGTTGTCCACTCCTGTTCCAGCTCGCCCGATGATCCTCAGATTCTTGGCGGCATCGATCACTTCTGTCGTCACCTTGCTTCTTGACCTCACGATCAGACCATCGTATTCCTTGAAGAGAAAACAAATACAGCACTAAGGAACAGAATTACACCAAATGGAAACTATGCAGAATAAGGATGCATCTACTTAGTGCAGTTTGATAACGTCAGGTTAATGAGTCAAGTTTCCAATGACTTAATGATAGGGCTTTAATTGCTATGTAGACTAAGTGACACTATTTCATTTTTATTTATTTATTCATATCGCCCTTCTTCCAACATCTTTTGCACAGAGTCAGACGTGCACACGCCTCGACGGCGCAATTGCAGTTGTACTGCGGAGCAATAGTGTACTTAGGACTTAAGGACTTGCTCAAGGTCCCTACACAGTGACTGACGCCTCGGACGAGGGTCGAACCTGCTCACTCAGCGCACACAGTGTGCTAACGGCCGATTGCTCTAACCGATCAGCCACCGTGGCACACAATTTTATATATAATATTATAAAATATAATATAATATAACACTATTATACGGTCATTCGTTGCCTGTATCAACGTTTCCTATTAAACCTGAATAATATGTCTTCGTCTGATGCAAAGCTGTAAGGGTGTGCGTTGTGTTGGCTACGTACATGTATCTCCTGGATGAGCTCTTCTTGGTTTATCTTCGTCTTTCTGATGACTTCGATTCCGCTGGAGCGTAGAATGTCAAGGCATGAGTCATCCAGTTCGTCGGAGACGAGGACCTTGCGCAACCTCAGTTGCACTGCCGTCGATGGAACAACTGGATTCACTTCCGTCATTTCGAAATGCAGTAAAGACCTGTCTCTTCGACTGCTGATCACCGAGATTGTACAAAGTGTCGTACTGACTGACTGTTGATCGGTCGACGTCTTTTGCGATACTGGGCCACAGTGACGAGTGCCAATGGCGGGGCTCTGTCTGAAGTTCTAGGTCATGTGACCCTCGACTGAAGTGAACACGTAGGCTGCCAAAGTTTATCAAACGGTTGTAGCAAATAAGGGGCGAAATATTTGGCTTTTGTGTCATTCTGTCTGCGCCAAAGTATAGAGTGACAGAACTTTGGCTGAATAGATGGTAGGTTGGTCGCGAACAATATAGGGCGAATGAAAACCCAACTCTTTGTCGCACCAGACAATCATCGCAAGACGCCATATAATTGGTCAAAATAGAGGGCGGTTCAACCCAACCGAGGTCTACAGCTATATATATGCACTCTCGGGTAACCGTCTAAAGTCCGTTTTAAACTGACACGCAACCGATATATGTTGTCAGTTACCTGCAGAATAGATTTAACATTCTAACGAATTATTCGTCAAAGGACTGGCACTTTGAGCTCATTGTTTAGCTCCATTTCCGAATTCTTGTTCATGTGTATAGAAGAAATAATGTTATTTTCATGAATGTAATGGTCTATCTTCTGTGGAGGTACTATTTGTCAAGGCAACCAGCTGTCACTGGCGTTTACTTTGGTTTCTTCTCTCAGTTGTTGAGGAGAAGTGAGTTAGTTGCTTATTTCGCCCTTTCAATTCCTTGATCCACGGAAGGGGTATGGATAGCCTACATGGGATTGGTGTTCAATAGACAGGCATCCCCATTTCCTTATTACCAAGTCAGAAGGCCGAAAATACATACAAAGCTGGGAACCTAGTCATAAGCAATAATTGAAATTACTGTCAATTGAAATTGGTTCCAATATTGAACAACATGTATAGGCGTACGTCAGGGCTCCTATCCTGGGGAACGGACAATTACCACCTCGGATAATTGCCCCAGGACAATTGCCCCTCCCGACTAGGACAATTGCCCCCTCTCCTCTACACCCATAAGCTCGCCCAAAATATATATATGCATGCGTGTATATGTGTAAATGTGATGCATGATAGTATGCACGTATGTATGTAGGCTATGCATGTATGTATCAAACATAGACTACATCGCTCCGTACAAACCAAGAACAACATGTTATTATGATGATAACGCATGTCACTTTAGCTCATAATAAACATTCGGCAGCGACTGATTTAACGGCAGATGAATACGTGTCACTGACTGTTGGTTTATTCAGTATTTATGCATCTAACAACAGTAAGAGAAATTCTTAAGTTAATTTGTCCCATGACATAATGTCTGATTTGTTTGATTGATTATTAAATTGACACCAGTGAAGCAGCACAATTCAATAGATTCGGCCCTATATTGTCTCGCTTGGTATCTTGTGTGACATAATTAAGCCTAGCTGCTTATTTTCTTGTTTTAACAGAAGTTGGATTGATGAATAATAATTCGTGCTTAAATAGAAATTGTTTTGACCTCCAATATATTTTGCTTAATAAATGTTAAATAAATAACTTGTCATCGTCCGTTCATACTTTACTTGTAATCTCGCTGCGGTATGTCAGTGTGAAATTAAATTTATTATTATTATTTTTTTAAAAGTGATATCACTTTTAATAAGTGCAAAAAGTACAAAAAGCGAATTTACGTAGTCACATTTCAAGCAGTTGTAATAAAATACACTTTATATTCATTATTATTATTATTATTATTATTATTATTATTATTATTATTATTATTATTTATGTTTCACATTATGCTGTTATTTTTATTATTATTATTATTATTACTATCATCATCATCATCGTCATCATCTTCATCGTCTTCATCTTCATCGTTGTCGTCGTCGTCATCATCATCATCATCATCCAGTATGATTGACGATGAATATATTTTAAGCAAATGTCCTAAAATGGGAGGGGAGCAATTGTCCAGAGGTAATTTGTCCGGGAGGGCAATGTCCTATACTCTCTATCCTACCCTCTAGCAATAGAAGTTTATGGTATTACCACTTCCGCCGACAATATTGACACTGTAAAGCACCGTAAAAGTAGCTGCTACAAGCAATTTGAATTATCATCAATTACAATTTAACAGATATATTGAGGCGGGCCGTATGCGCTTGTGTATGTGCAAGTGTGCGCGTGTGTATGCATATGTGTGTTTGCATGTGTGCATAGTTTTTTATGTGCGTGTGTAGGTGAAGCAGATGCCAAGTTTTTGAGAAAATTTCGATGCTAACTGCCTTCAACTGTCTTTAGTTAATTCATGGCGGACATGTAATAGGAAGAACTGTTGTTTCGTTCATAACTTACGGCGGGCGTTGTTGAGTCGTCGTTCTGCTCTGATGATGCATGGACTTAGGAAGCGCAGTTTTATCAGAACTGAACTCTTACTTCAGTCAATCTCGAGTATACATCACATCACTCACATCATGTAGCTAAACCTAAATTATATATGTATACGATGCCACGTACATTTTAATATATAGGCTATGTATATATAAAAAATATGTAGCACTCACGCACAGATATATTTAAAAAAAATTAATATATATACATCATATATTGATCTAGGTCTGCTGGGTTTGTACGGGATATATTATGCTCTATAGACCAGAGTCGGTCCCTAAATGCCATTGTCAGTCAAGGGCAGAGGTCGAATCTTGAATTGAGTTTAGGCTGGGACGCTGCGCAATTTCGGTGAAGGCTGCCCACAGGCATAATTAAAGTAAAGCGCTTATGCCAACAACACGTGAGGCTAATATCGAGAATTTATGCATTAAAGTAAACGAAGGTCTACAGCGAGAGGTCACGAGGTCTTGTAATTGGCTCTAAATTTGCAGGATTTGAATATAGAAAAAGGTCACACATGGAGTTTCAACCAATAGCATGTTATAAAACTAGTTTATTGGCCTAATCTCAATTCCTAGATCTGCCAGCTTCATAAAACTATCGTTACATGTATGACTATAAAAGGAAGTTTAAATGATCATATTAAAATTAAAACAAAAAACTAGAAAATATACGACAAGAGAAATTCAGTAGCACGAGTAAAAAGCCTACACAAAATAATATTATGTATGTGCGTATAATTTATACTAGGCCTATGTCTCGCGAGTGCTGACTTCAATTTGAGTGAAATTAGGGTCGCCAGATGCATAGGATCTATCGCCTAAAGAAGACGTGGAATGCCAGAAAGGACAGGTCATTGAGTCTTTCATTCCAGGCTCCATCATGGGCTCTCCAAAATAACCGAGAACATATGAGGTCACAATGGAAAGCAGTATGAATTCAATGGAGGCTTATAATTATCATATTGATGCTAAGAATCAAAGGAATCAGTTGCAACCTCTCGATTGCTCGCAGTATTTCTCTGGTGAGGAAATGTCTTTCGCCTCGTTACCAATGTCATAGGCGACGCACAGAAATTCTCACAAGAAACATTCTTCATAATATTGTACTGAATAAAATAACGATTTCCTTCATTATGCGCGTGTAAGTTCATTAAAAACCTCTCCCTCCCTTTAAATTAAAAACCTTCAATAATGGCCCAATGCTACAAACATACAAACCTCCATTTTCCAGGATTGTCTGCCGCACAGAATCAATGAGGTCAAAATAGTAGGACATGACCTTCGCATGCCAGACGTCTGGCACCCTAACCGAAAGAGAAAAAGACACTGGAGACCTGAGTCTGTGCAGAAGGGGGGGGGGCGGGCGGTGTACAAACCTTGTAAGCGGTCGATTCATGCATGCTGCCGTCGCATCTAAAGTAGACCCTTACAAGCGATGCTGAAGCCTTTCATAGGTTCATAACAGCTGCCCACAATTATTACAGTTGCCCTTCCATCTTAATCCCAGACGAACAGCGTGATACGCATTTAAGATTTCGGACGCTTCGGGTGCATGCAGACATTTACCACTGAACACATCACTCAGAATTTGAGTGGGTTATGTCCTCCCACAAGTTCCCCTATGTACACCACCCTACACAACGCTATATAATATATATGTCCTTGTCAGTGCCTTAAACCACCTTTCAAAACGGATCCTTTTGATATACGAACTTGATATGTAATGACCAATGAGTCTTCGCTGAATATCAATGTGCAGTTATACTTCGGAGAACGGACATTCACCCCTCCATACATTAACCCCCGGATATTCACTCCCCAATTTTTCGTAGGACATTTGCCCCCCGGACAAAAATCCCTCTGACCTTGTTTTGTCAATGTAATACTTTGTCCAAGAAATCAGAGACTCTGTCAAAGGAAGTGAAAGTCCTCAAAGCAACCAATGAAATGCCAAGACTTAGGCCATGACTAAATTGCACGTTTGGGATCCATATTTCTAGTTCATAGCTGTCTCAATTATCTGTCGTGTAATTAGTACGATATAGAATTAGTTTAAAAGAGTTCGTCTTAGAAATCGTAAGGTATAACCCCTGTTGTCGTGTTGTACATGAGTCAATCACTAACGTGGCGCTACATGGTATACAAACTCTTCATTCACCAATGCAGACTGCTGGATTCCTAGATGACAATTATTATACGATGTATAATTAGAGTCAGGTTTCCATTCACCTTTTTGTATGTATGTTCTTCAGATGGAAGTTAACGAAGGGGTCCATAATTTCTGTTGTCTACTATTCCTCATCTAGGGGAGGATGTAGACATGCGGAGAAAACAAGTCTTAGTGGCGAAAGGAAGAGCAGTAAGCGCAGATAGAAAATTAAAACACGTTCAATGATGGTTTAACCGAAGAAAAGAGAACTGATGATAGGTTGAGAGACGGAGGAACAGAGCGGTGTACAAAAACGGGGAGGAATAAAAAGAAGGGAAAACAGTATTCTTGCGAGGAAGGCAATGGAAGAGGAAGAAAAGGAGAAGGAGAAGGAGAAGTGGGGAGGTGAGAGAAGCGACGATCTGAGGGAGACTGTTTTCAAGATGTAAGCTCTTCCTTCTTTCAGACGAAATCCGGCGCGCAATGTAATTAAGAGTTTGCGATGTGTGCGCATGCGCTTCTTCGTGTCCACGAGAAGCGAGTTCAAAGGAAGACAAGGAAGCACCCACCGAACACAACAGACAAAACGCACCCATGTCCATGGACATTTGAAATTTTATTAATTAGACCGATTGCCTCTCATTTCCGTCTGATATGTTCTGCCGCCGACTTCCAACGCGTAGGCCTACTATAGGAAGTCGGTGACCCTCTATCAAAGAATTTCCAACACAAAGGAAGACGTAGTCGGCAATTCAGATGGAGTTATATAAAACAAAAATGAGGAGAGATAAATAAGTTATACTAAGTTACCAATTGCAGGAGTTTCGATCGAGGTTGGACACAACATCGGCCATTTTTAGTCGAGACCGTTCCCAAGGGTGCGCCAGCTGTTGTCAAGGGGTACGCAAGAAAAAAAGAAGCTTATTTCGTGCAGAAGCAGATAATAATCGCAGGTTTTGAATTGCCAAACTTGTGCATATCATAGCTATAGCCTACTACAATAGTAGTACACTAAAAATTGCTAAATAATTTTCGTACTATTATTTTATTCTATGTTTATCTATTCTTTGTTTGTCACAAAATAATAGGAAGGAATATATATGTTGGCGAAACAATTTAATATTTATATACAAAATTATAAAAACATTTATTGAAAATTGAATTAACATGAATAAATGGCACAATCGACGACCATTAAAACAGAAGTCATCTTCTGAGATCGCTACAGTAAGTGCCACAATAGCAGAGACAGTCACTGCCAGCCTGCTGGCATCCGTGCAGCTTCAGACACAGAAAAATGATTGGATAGAAGAGAATTTTCAATTGAATAACTTTCATTGTGTATATTGTACAAAGATAATAATTTTAATATTATATATTTAGCAAAATTCATTAGATATATTATATCCAAATTCTAATAATCTATTGTCTATTCTAATTAAATAAGTTACCAAAGTTTTTTCTGACAAGTTTTTTCTGTTAGGGGTACCCACACCAATATGTTTAGTTTGGGGGTACGTTAAAAAAAGGTGGGGACCGCTGCGCTAGCATATCAGACTGGCTGCGAACCCCCTCCCTATAATATATATGTCCATAGGCCTGCCTACACTTAACAGCTACGCCAAAGTAACTGAGGCACAAAATTTCGTTTGCTATCGACTACGATGCAGCGTAGGCTATGTGTAGGCCAAGGATAATCTGTTGGTCCTTGTGTGTAGGCTATGACAGGTTCATTGTGCTTATAAAGAGATTACGATAAGCTAAGAATCTAAGTTAAAATATTTTACTTGAGATGATTTTTGTGTGTGTTCTTGCCATTCGAAACTAAGCATAATGTTGTTAGAGGAAGGAGTCCCGATTTCTGGTAATAATAAAATAATGGTTACAGGCTCCGATCCGGTTTGTGTTTTGAGTCGTTTAGTTCGCGCTAAAATGTTTATAGGTCCACATACTGTAGTCTTTTGTAGATCAATTCAGTTCATGTACATATAGCAATATTTGGTCGTTTACAATCAGTGACGACTTCGCAAATGTCACGAAAATACGGTTCCAGAATCAATTTATGGGAAGAGGAAATCAGGACATCCAGACGCTTACATGTAGGTCTAATATACATGGAGTTCCAAGAAGGCGTAGGCCTGTATATTCTGCGTTTGGCTTAGCCTTCGACTGTAGCCTGTAAGGTCTTCGGGCTTCCTGACCAGATCAAGAGAAGTCCTGAACCTTCGTACACCTATCCACTAACTCTTCACTCCTTTACTTAATAAAATAAATCTTACTCAAAGTATGCATTACAACGTAGTGACTAATCACAGCGTAGTTCCACTTTAACAATGGTTCTGTTTCCTAAGTTTCCTCTAGGACAACTGAAAGGAATCTATATCTCTATGGACAACCCTCCTGACACGACGCAGCGCTCCCGAATCAGCTACTGGCAGGCGCTTGGTTTCAGAGCAGCGATTTAGAAATTTGGAGTTTCAAAAATTATTATGATACGTTCTATTCACTGCACCGTAGAAAGGCCTTATGCAAGCAATGAAGTCACCGACTAACATTAGATGTTTGCATCAGAAATTTGGCAGCCTGCTGCATCGACAGGGTTATTAAATCTATGAAGCGAACTATCACGTTGACCATTTTGGAAGGTTCACTTTCGCCCAAAACGTACCCCCTTCTGAAAGGCTGCCTACGTACAATGTACGCATGTACGGGCCTGAGCCCTTCCTATCTTCCTCTTTCGCATTTCCTCCATGCGTTCTTCCTCCAATTCACTTGTCCCTCAATCCGTCTGTCGTTGGACGTCGACAGCAACTCGTCAGGTGACCAGAGACATGTTTCGTGACAAGTGTTTTTCTCGTGCAGAAACCACTCCACGGCGGAACACGTCAAAACAACCATATCCAGACAGATCAAGTGGCACTAATAAAAGCATTGGGTTCTATAGGTGTCAGTCACAAGAGGGCATTTTACACAAGAGTCACGAACCTTTCGACCGACGCCGCCAATGCCAATGGAACCTTTCTGCGACGTGTGAAATAACTTCTTCGTCTGCATCTTCCAAACAATAATTATTATTTTTATAATTATATAGGGCTATGATATTATTATACAGGGCAACGTATTGCATGATGTGCGAGAGTGTGTGCGATAGATAGGCCGAGAGTAGTCTTTTGACAAGATTAAACGACTTCAATGCGAAATTGCTGTATGATTCCTATCTACAATTATTACTGGCTATAAATCCTGTCAATACTCAAATTGTCCAAGCGCCGAGTGGAAAGCGAATTCACAATCACAGATGTGTGGACCCGAGAAGTCCACCTCATCCGTAGCGCTATATTGAAACAGAATCAAAACCAAGCTTTTCTTATCGGATCGCTCCTTGGAATTTCCCAGGAATTTCACAGCTTTCCGATAAAAGGATTCTGGTTCAGGAATCGGGTGAGGCCCCTCTCTGCTGTGAGGTAACGTGGCTGATCCTGGAGTTACGAATAGTTAAGAGGTTGTGTGAGTTTTGGGAGAACCCGGAGAAGGCCACTATGAGTTGGCCGTATCCTGACAGATTGCTTATATTATATTCCATGCAGAAAATCACGATGATTCACAGAGTTACGGCAAACACTTGACAGGAAGACGAGGAAAAGACAGAAGGACGAAGTAATTAGGCTACCAGATTCAGCACATGATCTTTATTGCATCCTCTCAGATGATAGGTATAATGATACGTGAGTTAGTAGGACATATTAATACAAGGGAGAACCTAAGGGGACCAGAGAGGTTCCGCCTTTAAGACACACCCGTAGGCCTAATCGTAATACGATTTCCAAGTTATGATACGCAGGAACAATAATGAATTAGTAACACGCATGTACGAGCAAGATAAAAAAAGATGCAAATTTAACTAGCTAAGAAGTTACTAGTTAACAAGTTAACTAGTAACTAGTTAACTAGTAACAATTTAACTAGTAACTAGTTAACTAGTAACTAGTTAACTGTTGCTGGTGTTTTGGGTCACGCAAACGGATAGACTTCGCTTTTGTGGGCGCTGTAGAAATGTTGAGATTACGATTACGATATATATCTTTCCAGTCTATCTTTGTTCTTTTCCGAGCATGCTACTTTGTTTGTCTCTGTTTGTCTAGCTGTCTGCCTGTCTGTCTCTTTGTATATATATATATATATATTCGTGCGTACGTATGTATTTTGTGTGTACCTGCAGTTGTGCTTTGTTTGTCTCGGTGACATTTTGTGTATGTGTGTGTGAATGACAGGATCACGAGGTCGCTATTCGTGCGTTACTTTCGTCGCACACCATCTCTGCTGTTTAGTAAGCTTATACTGTTCGTCTGTGTTTGTTGACTCTCTTGTCTGGTCTGTTTTTTTTTTATCTCTTAGTACATATTTTTAAGCCTACACGCTCTAGGTCTGCTTTCTGCGCCAACCGCTGACTCGTCATTTCTCCTTCCTTCCAGTCATATCATACTCATATCAGCAGTGTTGGCTAGGCTCATACCAGAAATGAGTTAAATCAAAATTCAACTCATGCACCTTAAAATGAGTTACAACTCACACTCAATTGATCCTTTATGAACTGAGTTAACTCAAACTCAGTTGTTAAATGAGTTAAATCATCAACTCACACATGTCTCATACTAGCACGTTGAAATCCAACGTTGTTGAAATGCACAGTTACCACGAAACGATATCAACAGTTTATTATTACTAATTTACTATTATTACTGTTCTTGTTACTAATGGATAAAACAGGTTATTATTACGGAGTCGAAATAAAAACCACAGTCCACATGTTTAACATCTTAAACATGCCTGGCATTAGCTTGTTTCAATATAATAGGCTATGTGCTGAGTGCGAAATAGTGAGTGTTGATTTTTAAATTGACAGTTATAACTCAAACTCACAGAAATAATGAATTAAATCAAACTCATAACTCACACTCTTTGAGGTGAATTAGCTCAAAACCATAAATCACAGCAAGCGAGTTAATTCGTGAGTTTAAACTCATCTGAGTTAACTCATACCCAACACTGCACATCAGACGCTTCGTGCTCTGTATGTCTGCCTGCCTGTTTGTCTCCCTGTCTGTCTGTCTGTGTTTCTGTGTATCTGTGCGTCTGTTTGTGTCTGTCTGTTTGTCTGTCTCTCTTTCGGACGCTGAGACAGCGACCGACTTCATCTGAAGTGCAAAATATCGCTCTCAAACTCATTCACGTAATATTATAAGCTTTTCAATCGAATCGCTTCGCTTCATGTTACGAAGTCGTGGATCTTTTATTAGACAACATAACATTCACGCGAACAACGTTGATGCCTCTCACCTGTTGTCGCTGCACCTGTACTCAGTGGCTATAGAGACAACGATGCATTAATATCAAGCCCTCGGCAATCATTTGTCTTATTGGTGGCTTTTTGTAGCTCTGCACCCCCCGCCCAACACACAAGACTTTGGCTCTATATATATAGGTCAAAACCTGTACGACACATGACTGACATTAGTGTATAGGCCTAAATGTATAGTCATCAGTCTTAGTTTATAGCGGCGTTATAAAAATTGCTGATTAGTTGAGGTCGATATGATTTCGTACTGATGTGGCAATAATTGCTTCTTCCCTCATCCATCTTCATCTTCTACAAAAGACAAATAGCAACAGCGGCAGCTGAAGCTAAGCAATCAAACACGCAATCAAGGACAGCAACAATGAACCGATACAGTGCTTCTGTCAACAGTATTGCCAACAGCCATGAATTGTCTATAGAATCGAGTTCTGATCCTAACGTGTCGCTGTTGACTTACGACGCATTACGACGAGATCAATGAGTGCAATAATAGTTGCGTTTTGCAAATGCCCAGAATAAATTCATCTTCTGCATATACAAACAAAAACGTTAGAAACGATTTGTGTTCTTTAAATTTGACGTGTTTAATGCAATTATTTGGTGAAAATTTGACTCTATAAATCCATCACGAGACAAAAATCCTTCGTAGACTCAACGTTGCCTCAGCCCTTCGTTAATAAAAAAGAGCAGGTTTCCAGCTAACGGAACAACCAATACCCGACGCCATCTGTCCAAAAGAATCAAATCAAACGATCATTCTACGCGCCGTCAGATGGCTTTCGAAACCAACTTGGTCGTAATCTCGTTAAATACGCCAGGCGCAAAATGTAAATTCATTTCGACTGAAAATGAACTACTCTGTCGCACCTGGTATAATAAGCATTGATGACTAAATCGATCATAATAAAATAGTTATAGCCTAACGAAAATTTTAGCGATGACCATAGCGATGAACAACTGTGAATCTTATCTTACTGAGTGTAACTGTCACTTACTTGTGCTACCACTGTAGAACAGCGCTTCTGACGGAAGCGCTTACTGAACCTTTGGAAAAGGCGGAAATGAAAGCGAATGGGCGAAAAAGAACAAAGAACGACAATCTGTCGGAAGTGGATCTTCCTAGTCTCAGAGCCTTAGGCCAATCACTTGTCCATCAACTACGCGGGGCTTCCGGATATAATCTTTCATAGGAACAAATAGCTGAAATAACTGACGAAGTGTATAGGCCATTATTATTTTTCTTTCGAGTAGGCCCTATTATATAATAAAATTCCCTAATATTATCATCTTCGACTTAATTTACACGACGCCGATATTAATTTCAAATTGTCAATAATAGTTTTAGAATAATAGGTATAGAAATTCGTTCTGATGCAAATTTAGTGTGTCGGAATATCTGTATGCCTTTCTCTCTTTGCGTCAGATTCTGGCTATCGCTGTGTGTACTGTGTATCCAACTTCTTATTTCTCCATATGCCTTTTCAGTTTTTTATATACTGCTTTAGTCAAAGAGCATTAGCCATGAGGTGGAAATGGCTCATGACAAGCTGAATTTTTCCGAATAGCCGGATGAGTTGGGCATCCGCCAACAGCTGCTTAAACTTGATTACGCTTCACTTGCCAAGCGGTTCCCTCAGTTTACTTTCCCGACAAATGTCCGCAATCTGGACGTTTCTCTGGACAGTACTCTATCCTTCTCTGCACATATATATCTCTCGGTCCAGCTTCTATTATTTGGCATCATTATTTTGCATTCAAAGCGTTGTTGGGTCCAGCTCCACACTACCTTTGTGATCTTATCAGGCAACTTATCTCAGCAACCACTGGAGGTCCTCTCCGTTCTTTAGACTGTCATGACCTTCTAGTACCTTGGTCTAGAACTACTACAGCTCAGCATCGTGCCTATGCCTCTGTTGGCCCTTCGCTATGGAACAAACTTCCTGCTGCGACTCGTGCTAAAAGCTTATCTGGTAGCACAACTGTTTCTGCTCGTTGTCTCAAGACTTTTCGTTTCTCGAGGGGTTCTTCGCTCTGGGAGCTCCTCTGATTAGGCTGTACTGTGAGAGGCGCTTTGTAAATCTGTAAATAGAATAGAATAGAATAGAATATCAGTACAATAACATATTAGAAGCCCTCAGAAATCCAAGATGGCGTCCGTCAAAAATGATCATCGTTATCTGCTCTCAAGATTTCATCTCGTGGCCTCGGCTCTGATAATGATGTAGCCTATAATGTAATGCAATCAGGCATTTACATAGCGCCGCTCAAATCAGCAGCGCTCGCAACGGACGTCTGTGCGTTGGTAAGCGAACAGAAAAGTCTTAAGGCGTCTCAGAAAGTGTCAAGATTAGAGAGTCAATAATAATGAGGCAATGCGATTGGCTGTGGCTTTACGCTGGTACCTTAATAATTGACCTCAGTCAACCTCAGAGTTGTAAGCGTAGCTCTTGAGTGGCGCATTAGAAGTGTGGAGATTATGACAGCATTCTGTCTCTGTCTGTTTCTTCTCGATTTCTCCGCTGCGCTCTATGCTTTCATCTCTATGTTCCTCTGTTCTTCTCCATTGGCCGACATCTCTTCCTCCTTCTTCACGATTCGTTGGTGCCCTCAGGATCTATGCGACCGAGTTCTTAGTTAAGCTCCGACGTCAAAATGCACATACCTTCAACAAACGCTGTCTTCTGCGCATCCTCCCTTCTCCTTATTCCTCTTACCTTCTCCCTTCTCTTTGTCCTTCTCCCTCCCCTCGCTCCTCCTCCTCATCCTCGCTCCTCCCAGCTCCCCCTCCCTCCTCCTTCCTCCTCCTCCATCTTCCTCTCTCTTAAGGGGCTCATCCATATATATCACGTACGCAAAAATCGTATTTTTGGCCCCTTCCGCTGTAACACCGCGTACATTTTGTGGATCTCTCCCTCATGCTTAGGTACATCCGTGCGTGATTGGGTCTACAGCTTTGATTTCAATATTCCGTAATGTGGACTTCATAATTAGACAGTAATAATTATTTATTTACTTAAATTTTTTACAATTTTACAGCTCCCCGCCATACGCACCCGTACGCCAAGTCGCCAAATTAGTTAGTTAAGTATTCAAATAGCCTACGTTAGGAAACTATCCTGCATAACCACATTTTACATGATTATACGGAACTGTCATATGTGGTGGTTCCATGCGCTGGCTCTCTCTCCCTCTCTCTCTCTCTCTCTCTCTCTCTCTCTCTCTCTCTCTCTCTCTCTCTCTCTCTCTCTCTCTCTCTCTCTCTCTCTCTCTCTCTCTCTCTCTCTCTCTCTCTCTCTCTCTCTCTCTCTCTCTCAGTCTGTCTGTCTGTCTGTCACTCTCTCCCAGCTGAACCTTACACTGATGAATCTTTCTGTTGATGTCTGATACTCTGTCAATTCTTCTGTCTACCAGCAGGACAAATATCTCTTTTACATAGGTTCGGTATCACTATAAATCGCGCGTTGTTAATTCGCTATGGGAAACGCATACCTGCACGCGTTCCCTCCCCCACCTTAATAACGGACGGTGGAATTCGACTCGATCAGCTTTGGCGCGGCATCGACTGATGGATAGAGCATTAGCAGAAGCCATCTAGTCATAGGAACATTACATGCATGAAGCATTTTCTGATAAATTGGCCGCTACATTTCCTCGTCTAGTCTACATAATTATAATAGTCCTCCATCGGTCTTTCATTTGTGATGTCTCCCATCAATCTATGACAAAGACCACATTATTCCCTATACGGATAAATCTGTCGATTCATCCGTTCTTCCATTCATTCCACCCGTTCGTTTAATTCATCCTATCCATTTCCACTCCCATTTACCAGTCAGTTGGAGTTCTTCCATTCAACCAGTCAAAGCTCTGTGCACTGATTGAACCGGTTTGTGTTTTGTAGAAGCGCAACCAAGTCGATGCAATAATATGAACAGCCTTCCCAATATATAGCCTACCTCCGACATTTTATTCCACTGTTTCGTCTCCCTGGTCAAAGCTCACAGATGAAACGTCATATATCAATCAATCAAAAAATCAATCAAAAATACTTGATATCAAGATATCTACTCAGAGGCGCGCTGATGGCATATGGCGTACGAACATACTTACATACATGTATAGATTATATATATATACATATATATATGTGTGTGTGTTTGTCTTTGTGTGTGCGTGGGGTTGGGTGTGCGTTGGTGTGGGTGTGTGTAGATATAGGTGCCATGTCTATGTTATATGTACGAAGGAGTGCGTTGGTGTAGGTGTGTGACACTGTATGTAGGAATAGGTGTATCTCCATATTATATGTACGAAGGTGAGGTTAGGTGAGTGCGCATAAATTATGTGTAGGTTTGTGAAATGTGGTCACTTGAAATGCCCTCTGAATGTATACCAGGTATATCGAAAACTGTGCAATCAAGACCACGGCCATAACAATTATTTCCGTTGACCGACTGAGTCCCAACAGATCCAAGATTTGAAAGACATTCAGTTGTTGGGAATCATTTACTTACTCTTACATTTATTTACATTCTCTGCTTAATTTGTCTCTCGAATTCAATATATCGTACGTTATTATAATCATCAGCTGCTCATTATATTCTGTTTATAGCAAGTCGACATAATTATACCAATAGAGTTTGGCAAGATGTGTAACCATTGCTCACCTCTCTCTGTCGCTCATTCCCTCTTTCTCGGTCTCTCTCTGCTCCTCTTTCTCTGCTCTTTTTCTCTCTCTCTGCTCTTCTCTGTCTATTTGTCTATCTTTATTTCTCCAACTTTCTCTTCTCCTGTCCAGTCCTCTCTTCTCCTATCCTGTCCTCTTCTCGCCTCTCCTCTCCTCTAGTCTCTTCTCCTGTCTGTCTCTCTCTTTCTCTCTCTTTCTGTCTGTCTGTCTGTCTGTCTCTCTCTCTCTCTCTCTCTCTCTCTCTCTCTCTCTCTCTCTCTCTCTCTCTCTCTCTCTCTCTCTATCTATCTATCTATCTACATCTCTATCTTCTGTCTGGAGGTAGACTTTGTCTATTTCTCTCTCTGTTTCTCTCCCTGTTTTCTCTTTCATCCCAGGCGACGCTAAGTCAGCACTCAGTGAAATAAAATGCAATTAGTCTGCTTACATTGACCTACGTGAGTCGGTTTATCAGTCAAACCATGTTTTCCATCAACGTCTCTAATCGCCAAGAAACTCAGTCGTAAGCATAGAAATGTCGAGACCTGTTGTGTATGTGAATGAACAAATGGATCTGAAATGTTATTCTGGAGAGGCGCAGACCAACTTCGTCAGTTCCATGTTGCGTTCATCGTCTTTTAGTCTTTAGACGGTCAGTTGTGATGGCGTCGACGTAGGCAATGAAAACAATGGTTAATAGCACAAAGCTGCGTATACGACATCAACGATGCATATATGGTCTAAGTGTTGGACTCAGTAAAGGAAAGACTACCGTCAGCTCGTTGGTCGCTTAAAAGCCATTAATGAACAGATAAGACACTGAGAAGGCATCTATAGTTACATTGCTAAGAAGAGAGGAGTTGGTTCGGATGTAGGGGTATACAACCACTGAAGAAGCAGCTTGCAATTACTCGAATTACCTGCATTGAAAGCATTTTATCGCCTTCGACTCCCTCTGCAACGTCTGCGTATACGAGGTTCTCTTTGGTGAGGACGAATAGAGAGAGTCGGTTAAAATAGAAGAAAATGACACCATGGCTGAAGACGATGTTCCCGAGAACCTGGATTATCATTTTAGAAGCAATTATAAACGTCGACGGAACAACAGGAAACAAGAACCATATTTGATTATATCGTATTCGTTTGATTGAATACAAGCCATTGGAAATGTCAGCGAGTCTGGCTTAGAAAAACAAAAGTTGATTCTCCCAAAAAGGCAAGATGTCGATGTTGTAATGTCATTGCGGCTGAATTTCATGTGGTTGTCAGAATAGGCTTGGGATAAAATGGGTTTACACGGATGTCAATCATCCTCCAGTAAACTTAGTCATCAAATGATAAAATTATCGACAAATTCATGACACATAAAATATTCCTGGATATGTGGGTAATTCTGGGGTATTTTCTAAAAAGTATGATTTTTGTTATTGTTTTCTGGATATGCCACACTATAATCCAGACAAGGCGTTTGCTGACAGTCTTTTACTGTTGTATTTGCTGCGTTCAATCAATGATGAGCCTTCTCAGGACATACAACACAAGCCCTGCTACACCGTGAATGCTACATAAAGGATAAAAGATCTTTGAATGCTGGACATGCGTATACGACAGGTGGTTTCGTTGAATATCATTTAAGCGACCTGGCGTATCTCCTAGTTTACCTAGTCAATGAAACCGGTTAAGAAAGGAAAGTTTATGCTAGAATTCCAAACAACTTTCAGAAAAATTGGAAATAGGCCTACGAGAATATAAATCTCATGCGACGGTCTATCGATCATATGCAAAGACCTATAACGACAGATGAAGCACGCTGTCTGCTGCAGACATAGTTATGATCTTCGTTAATTGACTTAAAACTGCATGACAGATCTTAGTGTATTCTTGCATAAAACTGCATGACAGATTTGAAGTATGGTAAGATCAGACAGTCGCAGGTTATTATATGGATTGAATTAAACTTTACGGCACTCATACAAGATGCCAATCAGGTCCAACATCTATTTTGATCAAATCCACCGCCTATCGAATGGAAGGACAAGTCAACTGTACGTTGCAAGAGGGAATCGATCTTGCCTCCTACTGCTTTTCACGCCGGGATGTTATCGATTGCTCTATTGCACCCTCCCAATGTTTTTGAATCAGGTCGAGCAATGTTCTGTTTGACCTAGACGGTTTGAGTCTAGTTTTGTGAGTAGTATTTCTTTGGTCATAGTCTATTTGGTTGTGCATAATATATAGGGTGACACAAAAGTTTTTTGACGGTTTTCAAACTTCAATATCTCGGTCAAAATGATTCGGATCTCTTAAATATTTTCCGTGATGCCTATGCAGGATTCAGATATATTACAACCCTGAAAATTTTAAGTTGAACGTGCTGAATGACGTGACAGTGAACACCACAGCGAGCGAGGGGCAATTTCTGGCTCGTGCCAGGATATGACGTTACCATTATTCACGCCGCCTAATTGAGTAAAAATAGGAGCATTGAGACTGGAGTACAGATTACTGGTCTAATGTTTGTTCACCGATGAGTCGCCGTTTAATGCACTTCATGTACTGAATGCACAAAACGATACAGCTTGGGTTTCATAGGAGGAGAACGATTCGTCTGCTCCACAGATGAAGTTTTGTTCGTTAGTTATGATGTGGGGTAGGATGACGGTTAGAGGTCTCACAAGCCTTCACTTTGTGCCAAATGGTACCAGACTGAACGAAAATACTGTATGCTAATCGTAAGACCCCAGGCAACAATGTTGTGTTGTGGTCTACTTGGCCAAATATTTTCTTATGCAGTGATTCTATGACGAACAAATTGTATTGCATGGCAGTTTTTTCCCGAGAAACTGGTCCTCTTCATTTTTCAAACATATATATTGGCAACCGCAGACCAGATCAAAGCCAAATTTTTACCAATATCTTTCCTTTCACTTGTGTATGTACTGACAAAATATAAGTAAAAATATGAAGCCTTTACTGACAAAACGCATTTCAAAAACGGTGAACGAACTTTTGTGTCACCACATATATATATATTATATATATATATATATATCACGACAAAGATCAACAATTACGAAGTAACTAAGAAAATAAGCACGTCGACTCGTTTTAGTTGAAATGTATGCAAATAAGTGACCTTAGTCTGCATTTGGATTAGATGGTACGTGCAATAAATAAGCAATCGATATATATATATATATTATATATATATATTATTATATATATTATTTGGAATCCCTCTTAATTGGATTCATGGGCAGCGTTTGTGCGCTGTAGCCGTGTAATTATAGACATTTCCTTACTGTAGATATTGACCCACAAGGGGCATCCAACAGACGTCAATGCGTGTCTACACCGTCATGGCAAAGGTAGCGCAACATAAAGGCCTCTGCTGTCGGCGGTTAATCCAATTTTCCCACCAGGTACAATCCAGCCATTAGCAGTGATATTTTAAAACAGCACCGACGGTCGAAAAATAGCGCAGGAAATAGGAGATCAACTGTAGTCAAGGGACATTTCTATAAAGCAGACACATTAAAACGCAGGGATCACAAACCTGACGAGCGATATCTTAATCTATACCATCTACATCTTTTAGATGTTCTTGTCACTTAGGCCCAGTAGGCCTACCGTCAGAAAAAATCATTTCCTTCAGTTGTCTCCGGCTGATAATCGATTTAAGTTTCTCACAGAGCAAACCGTTGCACATTTCAAAGGCACATGATATGATGATATTTCAAAAATCTTTTAAATATCTATTTTAGAGTGTAATTGACTCTAATTGAAGAGAAAGCCTTAAAAGCCCTCAAGCGTTTCCAGTATTAATAGATCATCGCTGCGGGCCAATTTGAGCAGCAGCTAGAAGCCCTGTCGAGCTCGAAAGCAAGTCTATTATTATCCAAGAACCTATTATGCACTAAATATAGATTCCTTGCTTATAACCGTACTAGTAGTGTAATCTGTTTTAACCTAGCTGAATGTTGCAATGTGCAACTAGGCAAAACTTAAAAATGTCACGTGGACGTGACTTGGTCCATTTGTGCAGACGAAGCTATACGAACGCGAGTGGACTACCATTTTGTTTCTGCGGATATCGCAGGATAAAGTTTAGATTATCTTAATTTTCGAAGGTTTGGGGCGAATCATCCACTGACTCTATTTAACATTTACATCCATAGAATTTATTAGAATCATAAGCTACTGATTGTAATGCAGGCATAAGTCTCATTTAACATTCTGCAGCGAAAAACTTAGCATTAAATGTAATGCCATCCATAGGCCTATCAGTTGGCAGCACTCTGCGCAGTAAGCTGAAAAGATTCACCATTGGTGGGCCCACGCACAAGCTTGTGGAACCAGCCAACGGATTCTCAACGACAGCTTACAGATAGAATGAATGTTCAGAGTAGGCCTCAAATGTAATTTCAATATGCGGCCTATAAATCGTAATCGTATTCTCAACATTTCTACAGCGCCCACAAAAGCGAAGTCGTGGGAACCAGCTTATTCACAGGCGAATAAAGCAGATCATACTCTTCAGTGGGGCTTGCTCTTGGACAATAACTTCTAATTATTACGCTTTCACCACTGTAATACTTATGCAAACGAACTTATTTTTCTCTCCAGTATAGTCAGAAATGTATGTTGTTGAATTGATTTTAAAGGTTGATGAAAATGTACTACGAAAGTTGTGTATGCAGTAGGTGATGTATCGCCTTTACCAAACGTCGAGGAGACAGTCAAAATACACCGATCCTGCCTCTCGTATACCAGATATTGAGTGCACCATCGTCGATCAGAACTCTCCAAGACTCCACCACAGCAAACGTCGTGAACGCATCGAACTTGGCAATGCAGTGATCTGTTGGACCCATTAACGAATCATTATTTCTTTTTTTCTTGTAATGTAACGTAATCCAGCATTTATGTAGCGTCCCCTCAAGATATCTACTAAAAATAAAATAAAATTATGCTGATGATCCAGGAGTGAGCTCAGAGCTCGTGCAGAGTTAAGTTTGTGAGCTTGATACCGTGGTTAATAGTTGGCAACATAACTCACTCACTCGCAGTCAGCCACCTTAACAGCCTGTGATGAATACTTTGCTCGCTGACACCGATCGTGACCTGCGCCAAAAATCATTACAGTTATGGACTCTAATGTTTCAGAACAAGAAGAGGTCGCAAAAGGGCCGCGATAGAGAAGTTGAAGAGAAATATTATTAAACGGAAAAGAGAACGTGCGAAAGAGCTGGAAGAGCATGCGCTTAAGAATTTTCACTGTGAGTGCCCGATAGAATGTCTTGCAAATTGTGGCGTTACAGATAGATAAATGATGCATGAATAGTTGCTCTGGAAATCTAGCAGAAGCGAGAGGCAAAGCCATTCAAATATTATGATATGACTCGTACCAACAGGAAGGTCAGTAGCCCAAGACCCATGGAATGGAATGGTCTCCCAACTATACAGCCGGCCAAGCTACTTCTATTGCACTGCTCGGTTCAAAACTGAAGACCTACCTTTTTCCCTTGAACTATATGAGTCTGTAACTGAGAACGCAACGCAGCGCGCTTTCGTGCAAAACTTGTCCTGTTAAAGCGCGTTATAATTGTCTCTAATTGTATTGTATTGTATTGTATTAATGGATGACCGCTGATAGGGCTGCCTAAATTACTCTGTATCAGATGCTTGTTCTAAACCGACTCGAGAAACGTATTGCAGGTGCCTCATCTATCAATGCCGAACATTCTTGAACGGTGAGGTACACCGTACAAGGGGTAACAGACCGCATCGTCTGGCGTCATTCCTCATCCTCTGTATAACCAGAGCTTCAAGAAACTCTGAAAAACTCGTTATCGGCCACGGACCTTGGAGCAGGGTTGTTGGTGTCCTAGGTTAATAAATAAAATTTCAAAAGTTCAAAGTTTATGTTTTTAGGTTAATACTTTTTCAATGAGATTAATTGTGTTTGTAGCTAATTAGAACGATGCTTGTAAGCTTCTATGCTATAGTCTGCAGTCTGCAGTCTGCACTCAGCAGTGCATAGGGTTGTAGACAATGTGGTGGTTTACAGAAAACGGGGCCCAAGACGCAAACATTTTGGGGTCCCTCTGAATTTATACACTGAGTCTGAGGCTGTCTATGAATGACATCGCGCACCCAATGGAGAAGTCATGCATCTGTGACGATTTGTGGCGAAGGGGAGGGAGTCTGAGATATGCGACGTCACATCAAATATCGAAATACGCAACTTAATTTATTTTAAAATTTCACTCAATTAAACAGTAAGCCAGCTTCTGGTGGCGAAAAGGATCATAACACGCAGCCTTCGCTCTTACCAACGCAACTAGTCGGGTCGATTGATATTCGCATTAACATAGCAATTATGAATTACCATAATACACTTGTCATGTGAAAAGAGAATATAAATTATTTTATTTAATATATTTCAAACGTGAAATATGTTATTCTGTATGAAAAGTTTTCATTCGTTCGGGAACCTCTCTATGTTGTTAATTTGTATTTTAAGAGTTTCATTCATTTGGGAACCTCTGAGATGTTATTTTGCATGAAATGTTTTCATTCATTTGGGGGTCCTGAGATGCCATCGTGTATTGAATTTTTTCATTCGTTGAGGGGAGGGGCTCCCTGATATGTTATTTAGTATTTAATGTTTCAATTGACTGAGATGTTATTTTGTATGAAATGTTTAAATTCATTTGGGGGCCCCCTGAGATGTCATGATATATTTAATGTGTTCATTCGTTTGGAGGGGCTTCTTGCAGATTCCCTCTTATTTTCTGGAGGTCGTGTGCGCAAGAAATTTTGCGTGTGCATCATTTCAGAAATAGTTCGCACTCTTGTGCGCAGGTCATAGCTGAATGCGATGGATAGTCAAATTATGACCATATTTAAATCCATGGTGATAAGTTCTGATATCTTAAGTAATGTCCCTGGTAAGACGATAAATTATGTAGTTTCATAAAAAAAAAATCGCGATTCGTTGCTATTTCAAAAATTTAAAACAATTTATTATTTGTAAACTTATTATGTAATATTTTCCTAAATTCTTCTCAACATTATTTGCACGCATTCACTTTAATAAAATTGTTTTTCTCTATGATCTTTGGAATCTAAACACTAAGAATACACCCTGTCTAGACTTACGACTCTGCCGTCTAGAATGTAACTTTTAATTCGCATTCGCATTTCTGGATGAAATTCTTCTAAACGGTTATGTAGTTTGGTTTTAAGATTATTCATTAAACTGAAAGCCCGTTCACAGTCAACGCTTTAAGCAAAAAAGTTCCACCAATATCCATCAGCTTTGAAAGATTTTGAAACTGTTCACTTGAGATGCAAATGCAATCATATATCTGGATAATTAGAGAACAATGTGTCTTTAATCCTGTCAGCTATAGTTGTAGTCGTAATAGCACCAATGTCATCACTTCCCAGAAGATCTTTTCATTTTGAGGAGAGACTCTTAATTTGTTCAATATCATAATTAAAATTATCCTACATTGTGAAATAGCTTCACAATCAAAAGTTAACTAATCTTGAACTTCATCTTCCGGTAATCTCTCTTCCTTTCACTCGGTGTATCAATTTCTACTATTAAGCCATTCATCGTTGAATGATGCCAAACATTTTTTCATTTCAGAACTCTAGATGGAGACATCTTTAGATGGTCGATTTAAAATCGTGTATTACTACTGTTAATACCTTACACTCCTCATTTATTACAAAAGAAACGAGTGCAAACTGACTTTAACTAACAGAACAACAGATTAGGTCAATGTCATTATATTTTAAACGCGTGCACGGTGCATTGCCTGAGATAATATGCAACACACGGTCATCTTGGCCGTACCACAGCTACAAATAGAACATGAGCTCATAAACTTCAGCCCCCCCCCACCTAAGCCTGGCAGTAGCATCCCGGGTATACGCGATAAAGAGGTAGGCTAAAACGTGTAATTTTAATCAATGTAATCAGCTTTCAATTTATTTGCAATTTTTTATTCTGTCCAGCTAACTAATGGTTTAGTTTACCACCTTAATATTTGTTTTTCCAGAGGAAAATTGTGCGCCGCACACTAAATTCTTGTGTGCGCTGGCTACACGACCCGTGTGCGCCCGCACATGCGCACAGCTTAGAGGGGACACTGGCTTCCTGATATGTTATTTAGTA